>CM035236.1:34994295-35594295 GCA_020226215.1 Sindora glabra | reverse complement strand
ATAGTCTATGAATTACCGTGTGGGATAATTACTTCGGATATTAAAGTATTAATAAATTAATAAATTTTTTTCCCAATAAAAATTATTTTCAGAATTCAAATTATATTTATTAACAAGTAAAATCCATCCAAAATTAGTATGCTATTGTGTACGACGCTATAAATTCCGTACAGGCCTCTTGCAACTTCATCACCTAACCCTCACAAGCACAGGCAATTGTGCAATCTCCGAACACCCAACAATTTGAGCATTGCCTTTCAAAAATGGCTTCCAAGGCCTATGCATCCACTGCCCTTTTGCTCTCTCTAAACCTTCTTCTCTTCTCAATGGTCAGCTCCACAAACCTCCCAATGACAAACAAAGATACATGTTCTATTGATATCCTTAAATTAAGTGTGTGTGCTGATGTATTGCATCTGATCTTATCTGGATCTAAAACTTGCTGCAGCCTGCTTGGGGGTTTAGTTGATCTTGATGCTGCTGTCTGCCTTTGCGATGCCATCAAATCTAATGTATTGGGCTCTGTTCTTAACATCCCTGTGGCCTTGAACTTAATACTCGACTTCTGTGGAAAAAGCACCCCTTCTGGCTTTCAATGCTCTTAAGCCAGACACCAATATTGCAACAAGTGCTTATAGTATTATACTCCAAGCACATTATTTATATATACGCTCCTACTCGAGTTTGGCTCAAAATAGTTAATGGCTATGATTTTTATTTAAGTGCTATCATAATATAAATGATATGAGTTGAGATTATAGTTTCGACTTGCAGATCATAACCGTGGTTGTCATTATAATATTACGGTTGTAGTGCCCTCTGCTACCCTAATATTACGTGATTTTATTTTATTATAGTTATAAATTTTTATGTTTATTTGTAGCTCAACTAATCAATGCAAATTTAGTATCCCAATTTAGGACCATAAATTGGTTAAAATATAGCATCAGCATTCTTAATTTATCAAAATCCCTTTTGAAATCATTTCATTTCGTTTCTATCTTTCCCTTTCATTTGCAATTAATGTGTGAGTTATATGGCTTTGCTTTTGAAGTTATATCCCTTATTAGTGAAGTGGCTCTTGCATAGTTAGAGTCACTTTACGGAACAATTACACAAATATTCAAGAACGTGAAATGGATGATTGAAACTATTTATCTTTGCGTGTATAAGATAAAAAATATGCTGACTTGATGATTAATTATACTTGTCTCAGAACCTGGAAATTCATTTTTCTTAGTCATAATAAGAATGGTAATTCACTCAATACATATAAATAAAGTTGATGATTTGAGCTCACAATGTGAACAGAGTAAAATCGTAAGACAATATTAGATGTTACTGTAGTGTTGAAATATAGGAGAGAATTCATCTTTTATTGATTCCATTGTCATGACTCGTTTATTTCCCGTATATTTTGTTTTGTTTTCTAGATTTTGGGTGTACCCACTTTGCAATTAAAGAAATCAACTCATTTTTATTTTATCTTAGTTTGCCTATCAGTTTAAAGTTGAGTCTCAATGCTTATCAAACCAGAACTATTTGGCTCGTTATAGATTTCCATCAATTTTTTTTTTCACAAAACATTCATGCGAAATATATATATTTACTTTCTTAACAAATTATCACCGACTAAAATTCATTTTAATGTATTTCTTTTTGGGAAAAATAACAAAGTATTAATTAAGCATCTTTTAACATATTAACCATGGAGTCCACTTTCTTCAATATTATGATTTACACACTAATTCTTGTTTACCTCTTCTTTTCTACCCAGGAAGATGCTTTGACATCAATACGATCTCTTACAATTTTAATATAGAATTTAAAGTATTTTATTGAATTATCACTAAACATACAGCTTCTATCATTACCATTATCACTGTGACACAAGGGCACAACAGTAAATGCAAGGAGGAGGAGCTTAATTTCAATTTACTTACTGTCGTTTCGTCCAAATTTCATTTAATGATCATGTGTTGTATTTTTAAGTATGAAAATTTTTTCATCTAATTTTTATTATTAATACTTTACTCACCATACAATATACATAATCTCCATTGTCTCCTATTTTGTAAAAATTAAATGTAATTGAAAATTTATTTTCAAAAATAATTTATAAAAAAACCTAATTTTCATTGAATATTTGTTGAAGCAATTTTAGAAATGATTACATAAATTGTTTCAACTTCAAATAAGTTTTAATTATTATAGAATTGAGGATAAAAGAAATCACATGATTTGCTTGCATGTGTTTATTATGTTAAAAATTAGACAGGAACAAATTTAGGTGTGTAAAAATATTTATAGTGGGAAGTATGAATAAATGAATTTCGACACTTAGTGTAGATAGGTTTGAATAAAATAATACAAAACTTAATAAAGTGTAATTTACACATTACTTTATTACATAGCATCAACCTAAACAGCTATTGCGGAAGTAAATATGGTTAGACTATGATTAGTAAAAGAGTATGATTGTTCATTATAAAAAATTACATTTGCGAAGCGTTCATACTACTTAAGTCAAAACCTTGGCAAATGACAAAGCTAAAGTCCAAAGAAAATAATGATCGATATTTGATTTACAGTCATTTTTAGTTTTTTTTTTGGGGGGGTTTATATTCAGGGTACCTCCATAAAGGGACACATTTCTATTTAGGGCATGAATAATAAATAGAAAATCCTCCCAATAAAAATGCCTTCAAAGATTCAACTCCATGTTGCTATTCTTAGATTGAGGGGGAAATATATTTGATGCAATAATTTCTGCAATATATTGTATAGTGTGATTCTATGGTGCTCAGGCTAGAAACTGAAGCATAGAATGTTTTGAGATAAGTTGGCATCGTTCTATTTAATTTTAAATAAATCTGGGACACAAAATCGATGACTTTTAACAAGCAATGAAATTAGTTATAATTTAGATAGGGGTGGAAATAGTTCAAATTGCTTATTAGGAACTTATGATTTGGATTATTGTTGCCTATTCTGGCCTAACTATTTTATCTAAACAACTCAGGTCAAGATCGATGAATAAGCCTATTTTGATAAATAAATCAAACTTATTTTTTTTGTCGATTTAGCTCTTAACCCCATGGGGCTGCCTATTTAATAATTAATAAGTTTATATGCACAATGCTTATATAATATATATTTAAAAAAATACATATATAATAAATATATTCTTATACACACAATTATAAGTATATGTCAAATTTAATTATTGGTTTATATTTTTATCTTGAAGGCCTTTGCTTTTAAGTCCTTTGTTTATTAACTTATTTGAAACTTTATTATGTAAATATACTTTTAAATAGGTTAATAGGTCAAACTACAACAGGCCAAACCAAGCCCAAATTTGAGCTTTTCATATAGGTTAATAGCTATGCTTAGACCAACAATTTACACAACAAGCTTAGCCTATTTAAGATAAAATTTAACCTGACCTAACCTATTTCTACTTCTAATTTTAGAAGATTTGATTTTAGACCTTAAATTTTTTTCAAATTCATTGAATAGAATACACCAATTACAAAGTTTTCAATTTCATTGTTATCCATTTGCATTTGAAATCGATGGTATAATGTGGTAGATGCCACTTTCATATTCAATTCACAATGTGTAGAGTCCTTGTGAGTTTTCATTGGTGAGCTTCCATTTTTTGTTACACTTTTGGTTCTATATTCCCTTTACAAGCTCAAGAGTTTTTTTTTTAGAGTTCCTACTTGTTAGATTTCTTGATCTCTTTTTCATCCTATGCAAATTGTGTTCCTAACTGATCTTCGAATAAACTCGTCCAAAGAAAATGGCCTTAGAATTGGTGGAAAGTCGGTCACTGTAGAACTATGAATTGAAAAAATGATGTGAGATGCACTGCTTTAGTACACCAATAGTTCCAACAGATGGTGGCAATTGCAATGGTGATACAGAAGATGGCTCGATGTCAAAACTAGAATCCTTTTGCCTTGAAACCGCACTTAAATCATTATCCTCTCAAACTTGAAATTCATCATTTTCAATTGATAGCCTAGCTTGCAATTCATCAAATACATGGGCTCAAGCTTGCAATCATCTTTCCTTGAGTTTTCTGATATATCT
The DNA here is from genome assembly GCA_020226215.1 of Sindora glabra. Lineage (NCBI taxonomy): Eukaryota > Viridiplantae > Streptophyta > Magnoliopsida > Fabales > Fabaceae > Sindora > Sindora glabra. Next base: position 35,590,194 of record CM035236.1, on the reverse strand, counting down.
ATAACATTTACACTACTTTGTGGACCATTAATTCATCTCATTTATGTAAATATGGGATCCATGTATTTGCTTAAAATTGCTAAATTAATATGTTTTTGATGATGTTAGGATTTAATGAATATATTAAGATGCAAAGATATGTTTGAGGGGTTGTTTTGATTTAGTCTCTTTCCTAGTTGCTCTTTGTTGATATGTTTACTATCAAATTAATTTCAAAATATGGTGAATATATTGTATTATAGAATTGGAATCAATTTGATAAGTGAAGAAGTTCTCAATAGAAAAAAGGATAGTGATTGGTTAAAAAACTAGTTGCTCTTAGAATTTGTCAGAGATAAATTTCCAATTTGATTGGAGATGATATTATTTAGTTTGGAATATGCTTGGCTTATTAGAATATGAGTATTCTGGTATAATACACTTTTAATTCAGTTTCCCTTTTCTACCTGCTATATAATTCCAACTATGCTTGACATATTTTATTTGGAATCAATATAGCTCACCGGACCATGTAATATTTTACTAATATATATATGTCCAATTTTTGTTTGAAGCAAAGTTAGAAAGTCAAACTTAATTCCATTTATATTTCATATGTTTAAAATGGAGTTAGTTTGTGGTTTGGACGAAAAAAAGCAAGCTTACTAGTTTTAGTCTAGTTGCTCTTTGCTTCAATATAAATTTGATAGAATCATTTCCAACCATGCTTCACATGGCTTTTCACTCAAAATGAAATTGATTTGATTTATGAAATGTCGTTCTTTTCCATTTATGTGAAAATTTGGAATCTTGGACTATCAAAACTTTAATTTATCCAAGTTGCTCTTTCACTTTTGTACTTTATCATATCTATTTTTTTTTGTAAAATTTTTTACTACTACTAGTTATTCTTTTAACTACCAACTAAGAGTTGGGTCAGCATTTGTACTTCCACATGTGACTAGAATAAAAGAGCAACCAATTGTATAGTACATAAAAGAACATTTCACTTATCAAAATTCAAATTTTCTAAAAGAGCAAGTAGATTATACTTTCATAATACAAGTTCAAAATGGCACATCAAGACAATATATGAAAAACCCAACACTACATATTTCACAATATTAAAAGTTAGTGTGAGTTAACGATGACATCTCTAAAAGAGCAAGCAATAAGGAAAGACTAAGAGGAAAAAAAAGAGCCCTTTGGAATGAAATAGCTTATTGAGATTTGTGTGCTTTCCAATAGCTAGTTTCTTCCTTTTATTATAAATAAAGGATCACACTACATTGTTTACAAATCTAAGCATCTTTTCCTCTATCTAAAAAGGCTCTTTCTCTCTAATATTCTTTCTATCTTGTTATAGTCTTCTTTCGTGAGCTTCATTTGCAAATCTACACTATTAAAGTGTATAAACCATTGTAATCTCTTCAAGAGGTAAACCTTACCCTAGAAGGGCACACTAGCTATTGTAAAGTATAAGAGAAACACTTGCAGATATCTTGTAATTAAGTTATGAGAAAGAAAATCCTTAAGTGTTAGGCTAGAATTAGCTAAGTCCTTGAAAGATCAAGTGGAAAAGTGTATTGAACTTTGTAAAATTAAAAAAAAGTATTAGTAGATAACCATCAAGATTGGTTAATCTTGGAAGAGTAGCATGGATCCAAAGGGACAGTTCTTCATTTAGATAATCAAACTACCATAATACTAGTGTTATCTTCTTTTTTTTCTTTCTCTTTAATTATTTGCTTTTTATTGCATATCTTTAGATATAATTTATTTGATCTTTCATATTTACTTTCTAATTTTCTTTAGGGGTTATGAAAAAGCAAGTATTTTATACTTTTAATTACTTAGATTTTAAAACACCAATTCAACCCCTCTTAATGTATTTTAATCCTATCATTTCAATCCTTCTCAAACCTAAAAGATTATCAAAATAATTATCATTAACAAGCATTCCATGAATCTCACTACTGTGAAAATCATGAAGATCACCATCCTTATAGTTCACTCTATATAAACCCCACTTAAGATACTTCCTATTTAACAAAAATAACTCTTTCAATGTCGTTGGCATTATAATTTTAAATCTTCACTAGGATTTAATTCTAAAGTGATGTAATATATTTTATTAAATTTTTATAACCAAGAAGCAAATGCTTTAATTCTCTCTCCCTAAGCACCATAAAAACCTCCCTTGCTAATTCATTTTTCGGTACTCCTCAAGTTTCAAAGCTTGCAAATCAATACTTACAAATTTTGAATTTTTGTTATAAATTTCCAAGTGAAATCTTGAGAAATCATCATCTATACTTGTAGAGAATGAGAGAAAGTCTTTCTTATGAAAATTTTAATAGTTTGTATTAAGTCTTGAGAATAGGCATAAAAATTATTTTTATAAGAACAATAAGTGTGATAAATATAAAAGAGAAATATATTGTGAGGATAAGTAATTATAATTTATTCACAATTAAAACTAGTGAAATACCTCAAATGATTCATAAGTGTTTTATAGAAGATAAATAGACCCCCCCAAAAATGTTCCTTTTGGATAACTAGATCCCTATGAAAAAATGATATTGTGTTTGTATTTCTTCTCTATCCTTTTACAATTTTAAGTAGAGCTAGAAATGGACCAAGCCAACCCTCATAATTCAACTTGAAAATTGGCTTAATGAGTTAGATTCGTGAATCACATGAGTTGAATTTGAACCTAAATATTGGCTAGATTGCAAAACGAACCAAACATGATTTATGGTTAGTTTAACTCATTTAATTCATGAACTAATTTGATAAATTAATTATAGATATAAATATATCTTTACAAAATTTATGAAATAAATTATGATAATAAATATAATAATATATATTATGTAATATATTTAAATAAATTTAAATATCAATTATTAAAATGATTTTACATTAAATAAATGAAATGAGCTGAGCCAACGAATCACTGATACAAGTTGGCTTGATTCATTTTTATTTAGTACTTTAGATTTTAGTTCATTTGATTAGATTAGATAAACTATCGAGTCAAGTTGAATGATTCATGAATTTAAATTGAACTAAAATTTTTAATTCATTTAAATATGAGTAGAATCTCGAATTAAGTTAAATTCATTTGAATCAAGCCGGGTTACATCATAGCTTGACTCACTTGCATTTACCCTAATTTTAAGTCTTGATCATTGTATACACTTATTCTTTCAGACAACTATAATAACTTTGGTTTCCTGGTTAAATCATACACGATTTTTCATAAAAGAATTAATCGTAAAGAAGTTTATTTTCTAATATAATCCCAAAAACTTTTGAAAGTCAATTCATTCCTTTTAGCCTACAAATTCTTTCAACATGCACCAAGCGTTGTGCGTGTGTACTAACCAAGGCCTTGTGTGGGCCCTCCCAAAACCTACGCTATTACTTGGCTCTACAAAAAATGACAAAAAGAAAATTTAAGAAAAGAAAAAAGAATAAAAAATAATATTTTCTTTTGTTTGGTTGCAAGGAAAAAATACAAAAGGGAAAAAACGAGGTTTATTAAATTTTCTTGACATATATGGATGGAAAATAAGTGAAAAATTAAGTTATTACAAATTTATACTTGATTTTATTTAATTTGAAAATTGATTGATTAATTTGAAGGAAAATTTTTTATTTAATTTATTTTAATTTTCTCTCACTTTTCTATCTAAACAAGGATAAGAAAATTATTCTTTTCTTCTTTTTTATCTCTTATTTTCTCCGCATCCAAGTAAGAAAAGATAAAACTTTTTTTTATTATTTTCTTTTCTTTGATTTTTTTCTATTTTATTTCGTTTATTTTTTTCTTTGCGAATTAAGGAAAGGGTACATATACACACAACTTCACACGTACCCACCCCTTAACCCCCCCTTTAATTTAAGTAAATATTTTGATATATGGAAGTAAAAAGTAAGATTTTTAATTAAATATTTTAAAAAATTATAAATTTGTAACAATTTTATAATATAATGACTTACATGATAGATTTTCTATTGTTGATATATTAATTCAATAATAAAATAAAATGTAAGAGGCTTGATCTAATATTAAAGTGATTATATAATTTGAGTCCAGTGATAATCTAATCCAATAGCATAGTAACAAGTGATTTTTTATGATGGGTCAATCTACTATTACTATAATATAAATAAGGGTCACTATTATTAAATTCTAATATTGATCCTAGTCACTCCCCATTAGTGTCAAAAAGTCTCTCTAATCAAATACTCATCTAGGATTGATAGAAGCAACCAACTCTTATTGGAGCCCGTAATTAAGATTGATTGTGAGTAGCTTATAACCTACAACAAATTTGAATTTTACATGCATCATTGAATGGATTCATCAAGCAATTATTATTTAATTTTATCTACATATAATATTATCTTTTTATACAATTCAATTGTGATTATGATTATTATAAAATTTTGATTTTAGCCATTGGTATTAGAGCCAATGAATTATATGAATTATATATATTATTGCATGGATTTAGGAATCAAATTTTATCTTTTGAATAATATTATATTTTATGATGAATTTTCCTAAATGAAAATTGCTATGAATTTCAAAGTTATTTCATAGTGCTCATATAGTTTATTTTTACACCTATATATGTATTATTTTGCTCCTTATCAGTGTTATAGACAGTGCATATGAAGAGAAATTTTATATATTTGATTCATCCATGTATGGATACTATGTATGTTTTTGGATAAATTTGTTTGGGTGTGAAATATTGCAATTTATAATCAAATATGTATTCTATTTGCAAATCATAATGTAATCATACATTTATATGCATTTTTTAGTTGAAAATTTTTTTATCTAAAGAAAATTATAGATGCATTACTTTTTAGTTTTTGGTTCATATTCCATTATCCAAAATAAAAATAAAAATATTTTTTGTAAACAACAATACCATTTTGGCAATTAGATATTGAAGTAATGTAGAGATTTTTATTACCAATTGCTAGACCAGACTCTAGTACTGATTGGATAAATTCTAGAAAAGATGTATTTTGATATTTCAGTTCTATTTGAACAAAAAAACACTCAATTTTTACCCATATCCTATAATTTTGGAATTTTCAAAATTTTTGCATACATTTTGGAAGTAATTTCTATTTTAGTGTGCTACAATTTAAGGAAAATATATTTTGGCATTTATAAGTGTTTAAATTCAATTTTTGAAGAAAAGAAAGCCATTAATGTCTTGGTCATAATTCAAAAAAAATTTCAATCATAAGAATCATTTTTATACTTTTTTTAAGGAATTTTTGCATTAAATGTATTAAAACATATTAAAGTTGCATTATGTATGAAAGTCATGTTAAAAAACATGTTGAACGTACAAAAATAGAACCCAGGTCATGTGGATCAACAATTGGGTCACTTGACCCAAGTTGCAGACTTGGTAAGAGGTGGAAGATGATGAATAGTGACTGCTAGGCGATGCCTACAGCAATGCTGGCACGTACACACCATTTGCTTCCATGCTAGTGTCATCTAATGATGCTAAAAATTGCTTCAGACTCCATTCTCTTATCTAGGTTTTTTGGGTATTTTTTCAATGTTTTTGGTATTAAAAATATTTTAATTATTTTTTACCTATTTAATTTGGATAGCTGATTGATTGTATTTTTGGTTGAAAATTTTATTGTAATATTCTTGAATTTTAGGCTTCACAAATATTTTTTGTAGAATTTTTGGATATCATTTGTTCCATTAATTAATTTTTCTATATGTATGTATAGGAAAATAATTTTAAAAAATTATTTGGACTTACGTTATATCATGAAATTTTGTATAATTGTAAGCTCACTTATTGTGGGCTCAATTATATAAAATTTTATTTATTTTAAAAAAAAGTAGTTGGAATAAGGAGAGTATCATATTAATAATATTTTAATACTTATCAGTATAATATTATTAATATGATTTGTTAGTGATAACATAAGTATAGGAATAAGTATTGCATTTCTGAAATTTTTATCATCCTATCAATATTAAAAATTTAAGAATATCATATTTAGTCCTTGTATTATATTATAGAATCTTTAATGCCCTATCGGTATTGGACCTTATATTGTAATGTTGAGGACAATTATATAGTTTACTAAAGGAAATTTCTAACATAATTAAGGTTAAACATGTATTAATATTTTAAATTTGTTTCTTTAGCTCCTATACCTATACAATTAAATGAAATTAAGATGCTTAATAGGAGTAATCATGAAGACTGGGCTAAATTGTTAAAGCTATATCTCATAGTCTCTAACCTTGATTTGGTAATTAAGGAAAGAAAACCTCATATTAATGTTAAGTCTATAGTAGACTAAACAAATCATCATGAAAAGTGGACTCACTCTAATAGAGTATATTTAATGATAATAAAGTACACGTGGATAAGACAATAAAAGAGAGCATTCCCAAAATGACAAATGTAATAGTGTTCCTCGATTTTGTAGCAAAAAATTATAAGTTCGATAAGTTTGAGAAAGGATGGTATCTTTCATGACTTGAGAAATCAGTGTACAATGGTGTCAGTAGGGTGAGATAGCACATTTTGATAGAAAGTTATTACAATAAGTTGAAACCTATGCAAGTTAATCTGAAAGAAAGTTATTTAACTTAGTACATATTAGAGTCTTTTCTATCTCAATTTAATGTTCTAAAAATGCTTACAATACTTGAAAATTAGAATGAACCATCAATAAGATCATTTCAATTGTTACATAGGTTGAGGAAGACATAAAGAAATGTAAGGCTCAAATAGTTAATTATACCTTACATGGCACGAATTCAGATTATGGTGGAAGATCTAATTAGAAAGATAGCAAGAGTCATTATAGCCATGGAAGGAAAAAGGGTGAGAAAGGTGAATCAAATGGATAATAGTGCTATAAACTTAATAAATTCCAACTCAAAAGTGACTACAGGTTCTATAAGAAGTATAAGTATAAAAAAGTGGTCTATTTTGAATAAAAGAAATGGGTTGAGAAGAAAAAGAAAAGTACCCATCTAGCTATAGTCTATTTTAAGTTGAATATTATTAATGTGCCATCAAACTCTTGATTGGCACGACTATTCATATGATTAATTATTTTTAGGTGTTGATAAATTTGAGGAAACTAAGTGAAGGAGAGTTGATTATGAGACTCGGAAATGGAGACAGAGTTGAAATAGAGCACATAAGATCAATGACGTTGAAGTTAAAGATTGGACATGAGCTTTTACTAAATAATATAGTTTATATACCTTCTATAAGAAGGAAATTAATTTTTATTGTTGCTTTGAATTTTGTTGGATACTTTTGTTATTTTGGAAATGCCAAAGTTGAATTATTTTATAAATACTCTACTGTAGATGTATAGAGTTAACTCAAATATGAATTTTGTGAACAAAATAGACTTTGTTGTTAGCAAGTAAAGATATGATATTAGTGAAAGATCCTCAATGTTATAGGATAAATGTTTAGGACACATTTTTGAAGAAAGAATTTAGAGGCTTGTAAAGGAAGAATTACTTCATGATTTGAAATTCTTAGATTTTGGAACCTGTATGCACTACTTTAAGGGAAAACTTATAGCTATAACTAGAAAAGTTAAGAGAAATAGAAAGAAGAATGTTCTAGAACTGATTCGTATTGACATTAGTGGGCCTATAACACTTGCTGCTATGAAAGGCTATAAATACTTCATCACATTCATCGATGATTGCTCCATATTTGGTTGGATAGAGCTACTTTGTGAGAAATTAGAATATCTAGAAACCTTCAAGTTATTCAAGGCGATAGTTGAAATGAAATTAAGGAAATAAATAAAGTGTGTTAATTTTGATAGAGGTAATGAGTATTATAGTAAGTATGATGAAATAAGAAGAAACTTTGATCCATTTGAGAGATAACTATAAGAGTGTGTAATTCAAGTAAGTTACACCATACTTGGAACGTCAAAGAAAAATGGAATTGCAAAAAGAAGAAATTTTCCTTTTTTAAACATGGTGAAATGCATGCTAGCTTATATTTTGCTACTAGAATTCTTATGGGATAATACATTATGAATAGTAGCATAAATTTTAGATCAAGTTCCTAGCAAATCAGTTTCCAAGACCTTTTATGAATTGTTGTATGGCAAAAAGCCTAGTTTAAGGCATTTTTAATTTTAGGGTTGCAAAGTTGAAGTAAGGTAATACATTTCATCCATAAGGAAATTTGATTTGAAGACTATTAGTAGATACTTCATTGGGTACTACAGTGACTTTAGGAGAAACAAATTTTATTATCTAACTCATACAACTAGAGTAATAAAGTTTGATTGAGCTATCTTTTATGAGGATGAATTAGATAGTGGGAGCTAAATATAATGCATTATAGACTTCATTGAAAACAAAACAATTATTCTACTAACACCAATATTAGGAGAGTCATCTTCTATTATTCTACCAACTAATCTAGTATAGCTAATGGTAGAAGATGTTGAACTAGAAGAAATAAATAAATAAATTCTATTGAAGAGATCTCATAGAGTTTACAAATTGGCAATTTTCAATGATTATCTTGTTTATCTATAGGAGCATGAATATGACATTAATGATTATATGGTTTTACAACATTTTTTCAAGTCATATCCAATTCACCATTCTGATTGGATGAGTGTTATGAAGGATGAATTGACTTCAATGCATAAGAATCAAGAATGAGATCTAATAAAACTTCCTACAAGTTGTAAGCTAGTCAGATACAAAATTATTTTTATGATTAAAAAGGATGCTCGAGTTGAAATTGAGAAGTACAAGGTTAGATTAGTAGCTAAAGGCTACACTCAAACGAAAAGCATAGACTATAAGGAAACTTTTTTACCAATTTCAATCAAAGATTCACTCTGAGTTGTCATGACTTTGGTGGCTCATTTTGATTTAGAGTTACATCATATGGATGTAAAGATAGCCTTCCTTAATGATGATTTATTAGACTATTTATGTAAACTAGCTAGATGGTTTCCAAGATAAAAGAAAAGAGCACTTTTGTGTCTCAACTTAAAAAGTATATATATAGCTTAAAACAAGCTTTTAGATAGTGTTACCTTAAATTTGATAAGGTAGTAACTTCTATTGGGTTTAAAGAGAATGCAATAGATGAGAGTATTTATATGATGATGAGTATGGGTAGTTTTGTTATTCTAATACTACATGTGGATGAAATTTTTTTACAAGCAATGACATGAACCTACTGATTGAGACAAAACAAATGTTATCTAAACATTTTGATATGAAGGATCTTGGAAATGTCTTTTATATTTTGGGGACAGAGATCTATCATGATAGATCCTAGGGCTTACTTGGTTTGTCTTAGTATAAATACATTGAGAAAGTACTGTAAAGTTTTAACATGTCAAAATGCTCTTAAGTTTCCATACTCATTTCAAAAGGGAAAATTTCTTTAAGTCTCAATGTCTTCAGAATGATATTGAAATAGAAAGAATGAAAAATGTCTCATATGTATTAGTTATTAATAGCCTAATATATGCTTAGGTATGTACACATCCTGACATAGCTTATGTTATTAGTGTACTAGGGTGATACTTAAGTAATTCTTATCAGAGACATTGAACTATTGCAAAAAGAGTCATGGGTTACCTACAATGTACAAAATATTACATGCTAACCTATAGGAGATTGAGAGATCTCAAAGTTATAGGCTACTTGGTTTCAAATTTTGCTAGTTATTTAGATCATCACGAATCAATATTTGGATATATTTTTATAATGGAAGGTGAAGCTATATCGTGAAAAAGTGTTAAGTAATAATAGCAATCTCTATTATAGAAGCAAAATATATCATATGTTATGAAACTACTTGCATTGCTGCATGGTTAGGGAACTTGATGGCTAGTTTTAAGATTATTGAGAGTATCTTTAGACCCTTGACCATTTATTGTCATAATACTACTAATGTAAACTTTTCTCGTAACAATAAAAGTTCTGCTTGCATGAAGCATTTTGATATGAAGTACCAGTCTATCTAAGAGATGATATGCGAGCATATTACATGTATTGAACATATTTCCACATGTCATAGGCTGAGTCCACTAACCAAAGGCTTAGCAATAGAAATATATTATGATGTAAACTATTTTCTTGTGATGTACATAAATGAAATATTCATATTTTATCATATATTGTGCACATTTTCATTATGTTATATTTATAAAATATTTAGACCATGTCTCAATACAATATTGAGAATTATGATTCTCATTGAGCATCTTGGGTGGATCCTTCAATCTAGTGTATAAAAATTTATAATGTTATCATAATTTGTTATGTAAATCTTATTAAGCACAATCTTGCTATGACTATCCCTATCAGATATTGTATATGGTTAGTGAGATATAAGTGTACATTATATATATTTCGTTGATGTCCCTATTTCATTGATATCGCTATCTAATACTATGTTTTATGTTACCAAACATTTATGATCTCTATTTAGACCAATAGGTGTAAAGATGCCATAGTTTTCTTTTATATTTTATTAAAATGACCACTATTATTAAATTATATAGTCTAAGTGAGAAATTGATAGATTTTCTATTATGGACCTATTAATTCAATAATAAGATATAAACCTTAAATCCTAAACCCTAAATCCTAAAATAAGATATGAGAAATTTCACCTAATATTAAAGTGGCTGGATAATTTGAGCCTAGTGGTAGTTTTATCCAATAGTGTAATAATGAATGATTTTCGATGATAGGTTGACCCATTAATCTTATCATATAAATGAACCTCCAAAATTAATCTTGAACACTTTTTATCAGTGTTAAAAAGTCTTTTCAATCAAATACTCATCTATGGTTGATAGGAATGATGAACTCTTATTAGAGTTTGTGATTAAGATTGATCATGAGTAACTTTTAAACTACAACAGATTCAAGTTTTACATTCATTGCAAAATGGGTTCATTAGGTAGTATTATTTATGTATAATATTATTTTTTCACATAATTCAATTGGAATCATGATTATTATAAAATTTTGATTTTAGCATTACATTTATGATATCTTAAAAAAATAAAATTGATTCTTATGAAACACTCAAAATATATAAACATCTAAGACTAGAAAATTTTGTAAAAAAAATCATATTTTTCATAAATATTTCATGATAAGTTAATAAATAGTTGCAATTTTAATCATTTGAATAACAATGTGTGTGTGCACACGCCTCTGTAGATTGATTGAAAGGATGCTTAATTGGATTTGGATCTTGATATCATGATTCCTATATATGTTTACTTACTTTCTTTCCTTTTGGGTAATGTATCTATACAATTTGAAATAATGCAACTAACCACACAAAAATGGTTATTGTTTAACATTCATAATAGAATAATGTTTTACGCATGCCATTATATAATATAAGATACCATATAATATTATTAAAAATTTATTTTAATAAAATTATTGTTATATAATGGTGATGGTAATAGAGAGTTATAAGATGTTGAGTGGTTATAAGTGGCATGTAAAAATATTTCCTTTCTTTAATTTTTCATATAAAATTTATACTTATGGGATTTTATCTTTCATCTTAATAATTATAGATATAATATTACATGGAACTCATGTATTGCAAAGAGAGATTTGGAAAAAAATATATTATACACTTTCCGTAGATACAATATAGTGTTATACAGAAAAGCCATAAGTTAAAACACATTTATAGTTGAACGCCTTTGACTCAAGTGGCATTCAATGTTTCTTGAAAGCTTTGCACCTTCTGTTGCATCTAGGATTCCATCCTTGGTCCTTGTGTGTGTGTGTTTAGTGGTTTAACCATTCCTACGATTACCAAACAAATGCGTTTATAATATTTTATAAGTTATCTTTTTACAAGTATTCCTAAAAATTTATATCAGGACTGAGGTATTTTGATGAAAATTTATGTACTTTTCTGAAATTTTTCACTAAAAATTGGATCCTCTACGTAACATTGAGAAAACTTTTGAAATTGTTTTGCTGCAATTTTGAATGATGAAGTTAAATTTTTAATGTATTCATAAAAGCTTACATATTTTTGAAAAAATAATTTAATATTTTTATATAATGCATGAAATTTTTGTGACTTTTCTATTAAATTTTCCATAAAAACTTGAAAAAATTTTAAGTGCATAACAAAGTATTACTTATATATAAAGGTATCTTTATACAATGTATTGCTTTTTTTTTGTCATATAAAAATGTAATAGATTAAAATTACACTACAAGAAATAATAATTTCAGCAAAGATACTTTTTGCAATAACAAAAAATCAATCGTGATGGTACATAATAACACTCTTACTAACAACGTAGGCATCAATGATTCGTCAAAATTCCATGGGCATGAAATTTTCTGATTGAAAATTAGGTTAGAACTAATAATGATGAAAAAGTCATTAGTGAAAATAAGGAAAAAATTTTGGCAGGAAAATAAAATTTTCAACAATGACAAATGTCCTTGGTGAAAATAAAGAAAATTTGACCACTGATTTACCTGATAAACTATGATGACTTAATTGTCGTTGAAAGTATGTGGCATTTTATTGATGACATTGTTATCAATGAAGAACACTCAGGAAATTGTGCCACTTGAACTTTTATGTACTTTATCGATAATTATGTCCTTAGTAAAATGCCATACGCTCTTAAAAATGACTAAGTCACCATAGTTTATAAGGTAGATTGACGATCAAAATTTCTTTATCTTCACCAATGATAATTATGGTCATTGGAGACTTAATATTCCCACCGAAACTTTTATTGACAATCGTGTTGTCATTGAAAGCACTTTCATTTTTACTGATGACCTTTTAATGACAACTAAGAATTATGTTATCATCGAAAGGGCTTTCGACTATAAATACCCCCTAGCACCATTTCAGTCTTATTCGTACAAGGAAGGAAAAGGCACAATAAAGAGACAATAATTTTAGTAAGATTTATTTATTTTTTGTATAAGTTTTATTATCTTTTTACAATGTTGTATATTTTCTTATTTATATTTGTTTGAATTGTTAGTTTTGACTATTGTTAAGTGGTGTTGGTGGTTGACATTTGATCTTTATTTGATCAATAAATTTATTCCATTAAAGTATGTGAATCAAATTTTATTGCATTTTATTTGAGTATGTAATTGATGAGGTGATTAATATGAAATACTTTAATTTAGTTTGATGATATGATTATTCTAATATGAAATAAATTCTATTTGATTTTATAAGTTATAAATGTTAAATGTGTTTATGTAGTTTTATTTCAATGTACAATTTATGAATTTAAATTTTATCATTGCTATGTTAGTGGATAAAATTGTAATTTTTCATAATATGATATGTGTATGAAATATTTAATTAAGTTGATATGAGATAAAGTTGTTATATATTTCTCTTTACAAATTTAGAGTTTAGGGTGTAGTTTAAAATACAAAATTTTTAGTTACATTTTACTTCTAAAATTGAAATAATGTAATAAAATATAAAATATAAAGTATGAAACAAGAACAACTATATAAATATATTTTTAAAAATATATTATATAAAAATAAACTTTTTGGTATATAATTAATTTTTTTAATATAACTTAATAAAAATATTTTTATGGAAGTGTATAATAAAAAATTCAAATGTTATAAATACATTTAATGAAAATATTTTGAATATATAAATAAGATATTTTGAAAGTTTTCAAAAATTAAAATATTTATGCATGTATAAAATAAAACTATATATTAAATAAGAAAAAATATTGAGATATTGAAAATAAAAGATATAAAAATATTGAATATATAAATAAATCATTTCAATAGATTAGAAAATTCAATATTTTTATACAATTAACAATAAAATCAGATATTATAGAGATAAAAAATAATAACGATTATATAAATACAAATATTCCTCATAAAAATATAATGACTACATAAATATATTTTTTAAAAATATGTTTATATGAATGTAAAATTTTGAATATATAATCACATTTGGATTAATATAAATTAATAAATATGTGTAAATATAAAAAAATTCAACTCATGGAAATACATTTGAATAATTATACATTAAATATATGAATAAGGAATTTTAAATGATTGAAGGACTAAATTTTTTATATATTCAACTATAGCATTAGATATTATATAAATAATAATAATAATTGAAAAATACAAACAAATTATATATAAATAAGTCACAATAAGATTACATACAATTATATATTTTAAAAAAATAAAAAATTATAAAGATATCATGTAAAAAATATAATGACCGTATTAACATTTTTACATAATCCTTATTGACATAAAAGTAAAATTTTAAATATATAATTAAATATTAAAAAAATAACTTGATAACTATGTTTTAATAAAAATGTATAAATAAAAAAATTTAAATCTTACAAATGCATTTAATAAAATATTACAATGATATAAATAGGAGTTTTTAAAAGATTGAAAGAATTTGAGTTTTTATGTCATTAAGAATTCTCATATAAAATATAATCCATGTCAATTTAACAATTATATAATCATAAAAATTTGAAAACATTGAACATTTGAAAATTTATCAATACTCATAAAATGCACGTCTCATTAAAAAATTTCAACAATGTATTTTATGAATGTAGTAAAGTAAGTTCAAAAATTCAAATCCTAATTCTAAAATGTTAAACGTAACAATTTATATAGATATTTAAAAAATCTAATAATGCAGATAATAATACACTTGAATAATTATTGAATGGAATCATAATGTAAGTTTAAAATTATTATAAATATACTTTTACAATAATTTTAAATAGAATTTTATTTGTACTTTAAGCTTAGACCTGTTGAAGGTTTGGTTAATTTTTATAGACTAACCAATCCTTAAATTGTCCCACAAAGTTAGACAATTTAGGATATATCCTATAATTATTATTAAAAATTTATTTAGTTCTTGTTTGACATTATAAAAATTTCTTGGTATCTTCACTATTCTTGGAATGTGAACTATACCAATGTATAATTTACATACATAGAGAACTATGGGTAAATATTGCCAAAATTTCTACATGTTAGAAATGATAAGCATGGATAAATTAATACAATCATAAGCACAAAAATATCTCAAATGGGATAGAGCCTTACCTTTTAGAATTGGAATATTATAGTGCATTTAGAACACATAACAACCAATGATCATAATACTCAATTTTATAAGAAGTTGTCTTCTTCTTGTTCAGTTATATAATGTCTATACATAAAAAATGGATACATT
Source organism: Sindora glabra (assembly GCA_020226215.1). Lineage (NCBI taxonomy): Eukaryota > Viridiplantae > Streptophyta > Magnoliopsida > Fabales > Fabaceae > Sindora > Sindora glabra. Next base: position 35,574,886 of record CM035236.1, on the reverse strand, counting down.
TATGAGATTGCTTATCAAACGAGTATTGGAATGGTGCAACAACATTTATCAAAAGAACAAAAAACTTTGTCAATGAAAGAGATTTGGTGAGATGCTCATGTAAGAAGTGCGTGAACCTATTATTTCAAAAATTAGCAATGTATTATAAATAATGGATTTCATCCATTATACATGAATTTAATACATCATGGTAAGGTAGATGGTTTGAATTCTGGGGGGATGGAGGGACATCTCTTGATGATAGATATGAAATGGTAAACATTATACATGATTTCATTGGCCCATATGTAACTAAAGAAATAGTTCGGGATGATGGAAAAGGGATTAAGAAGCATCTAAGGGGGACACTGGATCAAATTATAGTGGTTGTGATGACCTTTTTGAACAAGTGGAAACAGAACTGTATCTAGGATGCACAATATTTTCAACTTTGAACATTTTAGTGAAACTCATGCATTTGAAAGTGTTACATAAGTGGATAAATAAGTTATTTGATGCTCTTTTAAAGTTGTTAAAAGAGGTACTTCTAAGGATAATAAATTGTCAAAATCACACTATAATGCAAAGAAATGGTTTAACAAATGGGAGTTAGAGTATAAGTCAATCCATGTGTGCAAGTATAACCGTGCACCTTTTTGGAAAGAACATACTATGGAGAATAACTATCCAATTTGTAAGGAGAGTTGATGAATGGACAAAAATACGAAAGGAGAAATGATGCTCTAAAAAGTGCTTCAATATTTTTCACTAACTCCTCAATTAGAATGATTGTATGGATCAAAGCATACTACAAAGGATATGGTATGGCATCATATAGGAAGGTTAATAGAGGATAAGGTAATATGACATCCTATTATTGGAGAGGCTTGACAGGAATTCGATAGGAGGCATTTTGATTTCTTCACAAACCTGTGGAATGTTAGGTTAGGCTTAAATATAGATAGATTTAATCCTTTTAGTGATACGAACTTATCTTATAGTATATGGCTAGTAGTGATGACTGCCTGTAACTTGCTAATATGGATTTATATGAATAAGTCTTTTTTCATATTAACTCCATTAATATTGAGGCCATAGTCAGTAGGAAAGGATATCAATGTCTCCTTAACACTAGTTATAGAAGAGTTGAGACATCTTTAAGAAAAGGAGTTTAGATAGACTCCAAATACTAATATAAATATAATGTTTAACATATAGGTGGCATTATTGTGAACTATGAATGATTTTATTGCATGAAGCAGTCTCTCTGGGTGGAGTGGACAAGACTATAAAGCCTGCCCTACATGCAATGACAAAACTCCATTATTTCAAGTTAGAGGAAAAATAACCTATATTGGTCATCATCACTGGCTTTCGAGGAGTTGCATATGAAGAAAAAAGAAGGAATTCAATAGAAGGTCAAAAAAGAGAGCTCCTTCTCATCCTTTTACTAATGAAATTATCATGGACTAACTAGATAAAGTAGCTTAAAGACTTCCTAGAAAACATACTCAATTTGGTGGTCTAAAATGGAAGAGAGGTGTTGATGATCTTAAATAAAGTAGGAAAAGCACATTTTTTGACCTTCTATATTAGCTGATAGTAAACTAGAGGCACAATATTGATGTGATATATGTTAAGAAGAATGTGTGTGATAGTATTTTAGGTATGTTGTTAGACATTGGGCACAAAATAAAAAATACGAATAATACAAGATGAGATCTGAAAAACATGAATATAAGGCTAAACCTACATTTGTATGACGAGAAGGGTAAGATTTTCAAATTACATGTTGCATACACACTTAATTAAGATGAACGAAGACAGTTCTACTAATTTATAAAATTTTAGGATAGGTTTGCTAGGAATCTCAAGAAGAATGTGAAAGGTCATGATATGAAGCTAAAGGAGTTGAAATGATATGATTATCATATTATCATGCAAAGATTGTTAGGACCTTCAATCCAAACATTTTTTGTTGAAGGAACTATCATGTTTAACTATTAAATTGTGCAACCTTTTCAATTAAATATGTGCTAGAACTCTCAATAGGAGGAATGTCCAGTAAGCTAAGCAAGACATTGTCAACATTTTATGCAAGCTTGAAAGGATATACCCTATGGTATTCTTTGACATGATAGTTCACCTAGCGATGCACTTGCCTAATGAAGCATTACAAGGTGGTCCTGTTCATTTTTTATGGATATACCCATGTGAGAGATACATTAAAAAGTTAAAGCATTATGTCAAGAATTATGCTCAATTTAAGGGTTTAATTGCAGAAGAATATATTGTTGATGAGGCATTAACATTTTGTTTCATATACCTAGAAGGAGTAAAAACTAGATTCAATTGGCTTGACTAAAACAAGGATGTAACATACAAAGGTGCAAAAAAGGCATTGTTCATATTTAGATCTCACTATTGACTAATGGGGAAGAAGACCATTTCTCACTTCAACAAGAGAAATGAAGATGTTGCCATATGATACATCTTGAATAACTATGCCATGATTGAAAAGTATCTCCAATAGTTATTTATAACCATTCATAATTTTTTCCCAATTAATTATAATGAACTAAAATACATATGTTGTATAGTGAACACCAATGAAGTGATGGTGAAGACATTGATCAATTACAAAGAATAAAATTCCTTGAATAGTTTTACTTTAAGGTAAATGCTTATACTTTCCAACTATGTTATACCATTTATGTAAATATTGTTCCTTATAATATTAATACCATCATTCAAGCCTACATCTCACCTTACTATAAATCAAGGCGATCAGTACCTTAGCAATTACAAGCCAAAGTTATGCAAGAGGTCTGCATGAGTATTGATTTCCTCCCTATCTTTATTATTTTATATTCAATATTAAAATTATTGAATATAGTTCCCACAAATTTTTTAAATGTCTTTTAATGCAGTCCTATTTCGAGTTTTTAAGGTCTTTTTGAGCTTGAGCAACGATGATTGCTTAGTGGTTTGATGCAGATTACTACCAACCTTTACAACGACTGGAAATATAGGATAAACAAGTACTTTCTCTAGCGAGGGCAATCAGGAGTAAGGGCTCAACTTGGGTCATGTTAGGCACTTTGTGTCGCCATCTGTCTTGCTTTAGACTTGGCAAAGATGTATGGACTTCTTTGATAGTGACTATTACAGGGTAAGTATGATGTTTAATAAATTTATGTGATTATTTTATACATCTAAATTGTATTTCAATTGTGACTCTTAAATGTATCAATTTTGCATGGTTATTTCTCAATTTGTAGGAGTTGTCTATGAGAAATGTCAAGAATAAGGCAAAAAAGTTAGTGAATAATAGGCATGGATCGAAATCCATTACAGCACATTGTCATAATAATGCATTTCAACTTATCATTCATGATTTAAATGTATAATCTATTCACCAAGTCAATAATCATGTTCATTTTTTTGTGAAACATGAATGGAGAAATAGTAATTCTGATGAGCTACAATTAGTCACAGAGAACTTTAGAGACTAGCACATGTATAAGATGGGAAAGTAGGTGTATCCAACTCTAGAGGAGCAGTATATAAGTTAGCTAAACCATACATTTTAATGATAGAAATTTTACAAACATATTATGTAATCTTTATAATTAATTTTTATTTTAATAAATCAAAGCAAGGATGACTGACCCAGTGACTTAACACAAGTAGTTCGTTGTATCATCCACTGGCTTGTTTGACACTCCTATATAGATCGATAATGCTACCATCACTAATAAGGTACTTGGCACTCATCGAGAGTATAGGAAGGCAGTTAGTTGCGTGCTCACTGGCCAGTCATTCCCTTCCCCTGGCACCTCCAGCTCTGAGGCAAGGTCACAACATTTATCCTAAGTTACTAAGTTTTAGAAGCAAATGCAACAGAGTCAACAACAACTTAACACTACACCATAAAAGGCTTTTAGCGGCAATAAAAATTGCCACTAATTCTTTTACCGGTAATTAGACATTTGCCGTTGAAGCCTATGTCGGCAAAGGCTATAGCGGCAATAAAGCTGAATGCTGGTAAATTTTGTAATAAATGCCGCTAAAAATGTTACATAATAACGGCAATTAATTAACGGCATATATTTTCGCCACTAATGCACTTATAACATGACTGGGATATACAATCTTTCACGGCAAATGTTACGCCGCTATTTACCTTTGATAATTGCTGCTAAAAGTTTTCAATAATAACGGCAATTATTTAACGGCAAATGTTATTGCCTTTAATATCCAATGTTTAGTGGCAAATGTTAAGCCACTATTTATCTTAAATAATTGCCGCTAAAATTTTTTAACAGTGACAATATTTATTTAGCGGCAAATATTATTGCCTCTAATTCAAAATAACAAGCCAATCCACTCATTTTTATTGATAATATTTGGACACTAATTACCACAATAATTGCTGCTAAAACCACGATAATTGCCACTAAAGGAATTTAATAATAGTAGCAATTAATTAGCATCAAAACTATTGCCTCTAATTCAAAAGTATTACTATTTTTTAGTGACAAATATTGTTGCCACTAAGATACTAATAGTTGACAATTCTCAATAAAACTCCAATTCATTGCAATTTTGCAACAATATTTATTATTATACTTTTTAAACGTATTTTCATTATTGATATTTGGAATTCAAATTTAACTTTAATACAAAGAAGTTACTACTAAAAGATAATTGAATATCACAAAATTATATCAAATTATATTAATTTCTCAAATAAACAAGTTTAGTATATGTTTAGTTCTAACAACTTCATATATTAGAAAATAGAAAATTACTCTAATAATTCATCCACCAATATCCATCCACACTCATAAAACTACTAGATAGCATTACAAATCTTCAACTATTTCCCAATCATCTTATCTTGAATACTTGTGAAAATCATAGAGTATGACCTGAAAAATTAAATTAGAAATAGTTAGAAGATTATACATAAACACACTTCAGTCTCAAAAAATATTCAATAAGTATTAGAATGGACTCCATTTCTAAAACCAATGAACTCCCAAACAATTACCACAAAACAAAGCTACAAGGAGTAGCTGGCTGCTACAAAGCAGTCAAATTTATATATAGAGGACAATGAGTACAAAAATAATCATATAAAGTTAAAAATATAGCTATGTGAAATAAATACTAATTTTGATATACTAATCTAGGCAATATGTCAATAATTATAATTGATTATACTTAAATGCGGGTATATAGTTTTTTTATTCTATTACCTAATTTATTTATTTCAGGTATATTCTGGCCTTTGTAACTAATGTAAAAAGAGATGTGAACATAAAATTCTGTCAGACAATTTGAGAAAATGCCTAAGACGTCACTGGTTTCATGCCTAAGATGTCACTGGTTTCATGCCTAAGACGTCAATTTGGTCAGCATTAGATGCTGCCGAATCACTGTATGTCTCCGTTTCACTAAGTTTCATTCCCTCAATCACAAAGTTATTGGCAAATTGATCAGTTAATGGTATTCTAATGTCATGTTTTATGCTCAAGTTCAGCTATAAAATGACGTCACTGGTTGCATAAACACACGAGGCCAGAAAGCCTAGTAAATTAAGAACTCTTTGCTCCTTGAAAGAGAGTATTCTAAAATGGCATCACTTATGTGTTTGAAACCGAAATCTGAGAAACCTGAAGCTTCTCCTTCCAACCCAACTGTCACGACCCAACATACTGTAATCGTGACCGGCGTAAAGATACCCAATCAGCATTTCACACTGATAAGATACCCTTACTAGCCTCCAAAGACGACACAATATCGCATATACTTATAAACATAATATTAGGGCGCGCCGAAAGAAAGTAGGTAATAAAGAGTTGAAATACCTAAATAATATACATATAACAAGTACAAAAATATTTACAGAGATAAGTCTATCATAACTTTACATACAGAAAACCTAGTCATTTGACTTACTAACCCTATTTGCAACTCTAAACCATACGTTCCAAAGGGTGTTGTGGCATGTCCTCTGTAAGTGTCACCGCACGTCCACGGATCCATGGTCATTATCTGAAAAGACAATTTAAAGAAAATACAGAATGAGTATAAACATACTCAGTGAGTAATAACCTATTATTGCCCCTGTTTGGTTTTCCCATTTAGGGTTGCTTTTCTAATTAAAAGCCCAAATTTAGATATTACGTTATTTGAGGAATGGCATTAGTTGGTATGCAATGTCACCTTATATCTTCGGTCCAACCTTATCCCCCGCCACCCTAGGCCCGAGGCCACCAACCTTTTCCCTCCACTACTTACCCCTCCTCTCCTTCTCTGCGAAGGATGTTTTCTCCCTCCCACATTTTTGTAAGTAAAATGAACAATTGTGGGATGCCACATGCATCAACCACAATTTTTCCTCGAGGAATGTATCAAAATACCAACAATGCCACAAGTGTTTTATGCTTCATTTATCCTTCTATGCTCATTCTCATGTCAAATCCCAAAGGATATTCATGTATACAAATTAAATCATTCATATGTCATACACAAATTGTTCACTTGGCAAAGAACACGGGGGTGAACATGGGCCATGTTCTACCTCGTGTTCAGAACATGGGGTACAACATGGGCCATGTTCTACCCCGTGTACATTACTGATTAACTTTCGACAAAGAACACAGGGTACAACATGGGCCGTGTTCTACCCTGTGTACATTACTGATCTTCCAAAAACACTTCGACAAAGAACACGGGGTACAACATGGGCCGTGTTCTACCCCGTGTACATTACTGATCAGCTTCCAGCAAAGAACACGGGGTACAACATGGGCCGTGTTCTACCCCGTGTACATTGCTGATCACCCAAAAACACAATTTACATGGCTAAACCTCCTTCTCCCCTTGACTTCTCAAAAGGGGAGTTTCATACACACTTTCATAACTCAAAATTTCATCTTCCTTAGGCTTCATAATTCATAAGAATCATCCTAATTTCATCAATTTAGCCAAATTCCAAACAAAATCATGTCAACCCACACATGCACCATTATGCCTCTAAAGTCCTAGTGCATACATCATGGTTTCTTGTTGCTTTTACACCAAACCAAGGCCATAGATCAACCTAATAACATCTAAAACACCATTTGACATGTTCAAATCATCCAAAACTAATTATCTCAACAACTATCACAAATCATGTCCTAAAAATCATATTCCTCATGACCATCCAGCATTAGGAATTCATAAAGTGCATAACAAGCTATTACTCACCTTAAATCCTTATTTGTTTCTTCCTCCTTTCAAATTTGACTTCTAAGGGAGAGGGAGATGAAATCAAGAAAATAAAAAAAATCAGATTTTAGAGTTAAGAGGAAGAAGAATTTCACAAGAGTATTAGGGGTATCAAAATCTACTTATTTAACTTGCCAATTTCCCTTGGATTCACTTTGTCTAGCTTCCCTTATTACTTCTCTATGGGGTCACATTTTTTTTTGCTGGAGAGGAGCAGCAAATGTGCTGCAGCCAAACCTCTAATGCTTATATAAAAAATGCTTAAAGGGTTTCTAAAAAAAATCTCACAAATTCAATCATTTCCAACATTAAATGTGCCTTGAACTTTGGGAGGATTTTGGGGACACTTGGTGGGCTGCATAACACGTCCAAGTGGCTGAGATTCAGGCCAGCACATCATGCTTTATCCAATAAAAATGAGACACAAATTAAAGATTTTCAAATGTTACACTTTTGCCCCAAAATTTGCCATTTTCTTCCATTTTGGTCCTTAGCTTCCCTTGGAAGTTTGGGCTGGTGTTGGATCACGAATTTGGGCCTCATTTTTTTCACATTTGGGTCTGAAAATAACATGGGTCAACCCATCCTTAACAACAAAAATAAAAAGGCCAAAAAGATAAAAGGGTTTATTACAATTTGGCCCCAACTTACTTGATTTCTTTACATTTTCACCCTTAGGCTTTCAAACATCTTAAAAATTTTATTTTTACTTCCCATAACCATTTTTGAGCTTTCAAAATTATTTTTGATCATCCATTGATTTTTGAATTAATTTACTATAATTTTGACTCATTTTCTCACTTTTTCACTTTACCGGGTACGGAAATTCGATGAATTTCTAAATGAAACTTTCTAAAATCTATTCTTAGGTTTCTAAGAAATTTTCACTCTTTACAATCTCAATAAATTTTCTTTATTATTATTATTATATATATATTACTATTGTACTAATTTAGGGTCGTTACAAGTTCTCCCCCCTTAAAAAAATTCGTCCTCGAATTTTCTTTGGATAAGGTATAAACTTATTACTGACTAAAGAATGGTTATAAGAAGAAAACTTACCAAATATATGGGGATATTTTTCACTCATTTCCTTTTCTAATTCCCAGGTTGCCCCTTGGACTCCATGTCTATCCTATATTACTTTCACCATAGGGACTTCTTTAGATCTTAATTTTCGTATTTGCCAATCAACGATCTGTACTGGTTGTTCTTCATATGTCAGCTTTCGATCTAGTTCCACCGGTATTTCTTTCAATACATGGGATTCATCTGGGAGATATTTTCGCAACATAGATATATGAAAAACTGGATGTATTCCCTTCATATGATCTGGCAATTGCAATTGATAAGCTATCTTTCCGATTCGACGTTTGATCCGATAAGGCCCTACAAACCTGGGTGCCAATTTTCCCTTTTTACCGAATCACATGACTCCTTTCATAGGGGTAACCTTTAAAAACACTTGTTCCCCCTCTTGAAATTCCAACTCTCTTCTTCTGTTGTCTGCATAAGACTTACATCTATCCTGAGCTGCTCGTAGTTTTTCTCGAATAAACTGAACTTTACGAATAGCATCTTCAACAAGGTCTAGACCAATCATTTTTGCTTCTCCTGGCTCAAACCATCCAATGGGTGATCGACATTTTCTACCACACAATGCCTCAAATGGAGCCATCTGTATACTCGCATGATAGCTATTGTTATATGCAAACTCCATTAATGGCAGATACTTATCCCAACTTCCCTCAAATTCTATTGTGCAAGCCCTAAGCATATCTTCTAATGCCTGAATTGTTCTCTCAGATTGCCCATCAGTTTGTGGATGGAATGCTATACTAAATCGCAATTGAGTGCCTAGCGTCTCTTGAAAAGATCGCCAGAATCGCGATGTAAATTGTGACCCACGATCCGAGATAATCACAAGTGGTACGCCATGCAACGGAATAATTTTATCCAGATAGAGTTGGGCATATTGCGATGCAGTATAAGTTGTCTTCACTGGTACGAAGTGGGCAGACTTAGTTAAACGATCAATGATTACCCAAATGGAATCATATCCTTTGTTGGTTCGTGGTAACCCGGTCATGAAGTCCATAGTAACACTTTCCCATTTCCATTCAGGGATATAAATGTGCTGGTAGAGACCTGCCGGGCGTTGGTGCTCTGCTTTCACTTGCTGACAGGTTAAACATGGCATTACATATTCTCGCACATCTCGTTTCATTCCATCCCACTGATATACAACTTTCAGATCCTGATACATTTTCATTGCACCAGGATGCATTGTGTAGGATGATTCATGAGCTCGCCTCAACACTTCCCTTCTTAAAGTAGTAGGTACCCACAGACGATTTTCATATCTTATTACTCCTTCATCATCAATTCTTGGTTTGTCATTTTTTTCCATTTTGACTTTATCTTTCAACTGCTCATATTGTGGGTCCTCCTTTTGACTTGCCTTAATTTGGTCCACTATGGTAGAATGCACCATTATGCAGGCTAGAGTTTTGTTCACATCACCATCCCTTTGTTCATCTTTGCCTTTCAGAATTTTTCGACTTAAAGCATCAGCCACTACGTTGGCTTTACCCGGATGATAATGGATAGAGCAGTCATAATCACTTATGAATTCCATCCATCTTCTTTGTCTCATATTCAACTCCTTTTGATCAAAAATATATTTCAAGCTTTTATGATCTGTATAAATCTCGCAAGTGGCTCCGTACAAATAATGTCTCCATATTTTCAAAGCAAACACCACAGCAGCCATTTCTAGATCATGAGTAGGATAGTTAACTTCATGTTTCTTTAATTGACGAGATGCGTACGCTATTACCTTTCCTTGTTGCATCAACACGCATCCCAAACCCACTCTAGAAGCATCACAGTATACTATATATTTTTCTGCACCATCAGGCAAAGCTAATACTAAAGCTGAGGTAAGTCGCTCTTTCAGTACTCGAAAACTCCTTTCGCAGTCATCATCCCAATTGAATCTAACTCCTTTACGTGTCAATCTAGTTAAGGGAGCTGCGATTTTTGAGAAATCCTTGACAAATCTCCTATAATATCCAGCCAAACCAAGAAAACTACGAATCTCTGTTATTGATGATGGTTGTGGCCATTTAAGTACCGCTTCAATCTTCTGAGGATATACTCATATTCCTTCTTGTGATACTACGTGACCTAGAAAGTGTACCTCCTTCATCCAGAATTCACATTTCGAGAGCTTAGCATAAAGCTTATGCTCTCGTAACGTTTGCAAAGTTATCTCTAGATGTTGTGCATGTTCTTCTTCATTCTTGGAGTAGATCAAAATGTCATCAATGAATACTACAATGAACTTATCCAAGAAAGGTTTGAAAACACGATTCATCAAGTCCATGAATGCTGCAGGAGCATTCGTCAAGCCAAACGACATCACCAGAAATTCGTAATGTTCGTAGCGGGTTCGAAACGCCGTCTTCGGAACATCTTCTTTCCATATCTTCAGCTGATGATACCCGGAGCGTAAATCGATCTTTGAGAAATATTGGGAACCCTGCAGTTGATCGAACAGATCATCGATTCTGGGTAAAGGATATTTATTCTTTATGGTAACTTTGTTTAACTGCCGGTAGTCAATACATAGTCGCAGCGATCCATCTTTCTTTTTCACGAACAACACCGGCGCTCCCCAAGGCAACGTACTAGGACGTATGAAGCCTTTGTCTAATAAATCTTGCAATTGCTCCTTCAGTTCTTTTAATTCTGCTGGTGCCATCCTGTACGGTGCAATTGATATCGGGTCTATTCTGGGAATCGTCTCAATTACAAATTTTATTTCTCGATCTGGTGGTAATCCTGTCAAGTCGTTTGGGAAAACATCTGGAAATTCTTTCATTACTGGGATTCGCTCCAATACTCCTTCCTCCCTTTCCACTTCTACCACTGAAGCGACCCATGCCATATGCCCTTTATTAATCAGCTTTCGGACTTTCGTACACGACACCAAGGTTGGCAATCTAGGCTTCTTTTCACCTTGGAAAATTTGGACTACCCCTTCTTCTATTTGGTAGGTGACTGTTTTACGATAACAATCAACACAGGCATGATATTTCAAGAGCCAGTCCATTCCTAATATCATGTCATAATCTACCATTTCTAATACGATCAGTTTTATAGTGGTCGAATGATTGTTTATTCTAATGTCGCAGCCATCAACACTAGATGCGGCTAGCATAACTTCTCCTACTGGTGTGTTCACCATCAAGGGTTCATCTAGAACATTAATTGATTTAGGGAATTTAGCTGCTAGATTGGCAGATATGAACGAATGGGTGGCGCCTGGATCAAATAATACTTTTGCAGAAAAGGTTTCAATTAAGACCATACCTGCCACTACCGCGTTAGAATCTTGAGCTTCCTGACGTGTTATGGCATACACTCGGGCTTGAGTTGTTGCAAGTTCTCTTCCCATATTTCTTCTGTTTGGTACTGTTGGTGGCTTCACAAAAGTAGTATTCTGAATGGGACGGAAATTAGGGTTTACCATGTTACTTCCCTGTGGCTTTGATGGACATTCAAGAGCTCGATGCCCCTATTTGTCCACACCTGAAAACATGAGCCACATGGCCCAATGTGACTAAGGCCGCAACGAGAACATTGTGAAGGCTTATTGAATGGTACTGAATATACTTGACGGGGAGCATTGACACTAGCTTCAGACCTGCTTCCGGCTGGTTTTCGTTGAGGGCGCCGCTGGTTACCCTTTCTCCAACTAGCTAGTGCAGTACTTCTTGGAATACTTGAAGCAATCACTGCCTTATCTGCACTCCTATTACTTTCTGCTTGAAATGGAAAGGTTCGCCTCCCTCCTGAACTAGCTTCTCGATTCTGTCTTTTTGCTGCCCGAATTTCTGCTCTAATAGCTTGATTCAACGCTTGCTGGTAAGTAGTGTTGTCAAAAACATCTACCCGATCATAAAAATAATCTCGAAGTCCATACACAAATCGATTGACGTGAGCTCTCTCTGTCGGTACCAAATGTTCTGCATATCGTGACAACCGAGTAAACTGAGCATCGTATTGGGCCACCGTCATTGACCCCTGAGTTAGCTTTTCAAACTCTCGAGCCTTTGCCTCCCTAATACTTGGCGGTAAAAATCTATCGATAAATTCCTCCTGGAACCGCTTCCAAGTAATTGGCTCCTGTGCTGTAATAGTGGGTTCAATATTATGCGCGTACCAAAAATGTGCAACATCCTCCAACTGGTAGCCTACCAGTTCTACTATCATGTTTTCGTCACATCCCAACAGTTTACACACCCTTTCAATCTGATCCATAAACTGATACAGATCAGCTGTAGGGTCAGTGCCATCATACTTAGGAGGGTTTAGCTTTTGAAACTCATGCACTAATTGTAATCTCTCCCTTGGAGGCAATATTGGGACCTGTCTTTTAGGTGGAGATGCCGGAGGTGGAGCAATAGGATTCTGGGTTTGGTCCAAGGAATTTATCTAGTGTCTGCTGTAGCCTTAAAGCCCAATCCGGGGCTGCAGGTTGTTCCTGCTCAGTCTTTTCTGGATTTTCAATAGGTGCATATACAGATGCCTCATGTTCTGACACTTCCGGATGTGCTCTGGTAGGTTGGCGAGGCATTGGAGGTTGAACTTGCCTTTTCCTAGGCATAGCTATCTAAAATAAATTTAATTAATGATTAATATTAAAATTTAAAAAATATAAAATGTTACCTGGAATCATCATGGATCCGTAGCTGCTAACACTTACTTCTTCACATGCCTTTCACAACCCCAGAACTTACTTAGGTCACAACAGACTCTAAAGACTCACAAGCATTCAGGATCATGCTCTGATACCAACTCTGTCACGACCCAACATATTGTAATCGTGACCGGTGTAAAGATACCCAATCAGCATTTCACACTGATAAGATACCCTTACTAGCCTCCAAAGACGACACAATTTCGCATATACTTATAAAAATAATATTAGGGCGCGCCGAAAGAAAGTAGGTAATAAAGAGTTAAAATACCAAATAATATACATATAACAGTACAAAAATATTTACAGAGATAAGTCTATCATAACTTTACATACAAAAAACCTAGTCATTTGACTTGCTAACCTTATTTGCAACTCTAAACCATACGTTCCAAAGGGTGTTGTGGCATGTCCTCTGTAAGTGTCACCGCGCGTCCACGGATCCATGGTCATTATCTGAAAAGACAATTTAAAGAAAATACAGAATGAGTATAAACATACTCAGTGAGTAATAACCTATTATTGCCCCTGTTTGGTTTTCCCATTTAGGGTTGCTTTTCTAATTAAAAGCCCAAATTTAGATATTACGTTATTTGAGGAATGGCATTAGTTGGTATGCAATGTCACCTTATATCTTCGGTCCAACCTTATCCCCCGCCACCCTAGGCCCGAGGCCACTAACCTTTTCCCTCCACTACTTACCCCTCCTCTCCTTCTCTGCGAAGGATGTTTTCTCCCTTCCACATTTTTGTAAGTAAAATGAACAATTGTGGGACGCCACATGCATCAACCACAATTTTTCCTCGAGGAATGTATCAAAATACCAACAATGCCATAAGTGTTTTATGCTTCATTTATCCTTCTATGCTCATTCTCATGTCAAATCCCAAAGGATATTCATGTATACAAATTAAATCATTCATATGTCATACACAAATTGTTCACTTGGCAAAGAACACGGGGGTGAACATGGGCCGTGTTCTACCCCGTGTTCAGAACATGGGGTACAACATGGGCCGTGTTCTACCCCGTGTACATTACTGATTAACTTTTGAAAAAGACCACGGTAAAGAACACGGGGTACAACATGGGCCGTGTTCTACCCCGTGTACATTGCTGATCACCCAAAAACACAATTTACATGGCTAAACCTCCTTCTCCCCTTGACTTCTCAAAAGGGGAGTTTCATACACACTTTCATAACTCAAAATTTCATCTTCCTTAGGCTTCATAATTCATAAAAATCATCCTAATTTCATCAATTTAGCCAAATTCCAAACAAAATCATGTCAACCCACACAGGCACCATTATGCCTCTAAAGTCCTAGTGCATACATCATGGTTTCTTGTTGCTTTTACACCAAACCAAGGCCATAGATTAACCTAACAACATCTAAAACACCATTTGACATGTTCAAATCATCCAAAACTAATTATCTCAACAACTATCACAAATCATGTCCTAAAAATCATATTCCTCATGACCATCCAGCATTAGGAATTCATAAAGTGCATAACAAGCTATTACTCACCTTAAATCCTTATTTGTTTTTTCCTCCTTTCAAATTTGACTTCTAAGGGAGAGGGAGATGAAATCAAGAAAATAAAAAAAATCAGATTTTAGGTTAAGAGGAAGAAGAATTTCGCAAGAGTATTAGGGGTATCAAAATCTACCTATTTAACTTGCCAATTTCCCTTGGATTCACTTTGTCTAGCTTCCCTTGTTACTTCTCTATGGGGTCACATTTTTTTTTTGCTGGAGAGGAGCAGCAAATGTGCTGCAACCAAACCTCTAATGCTTATATAAAAAATGCTTAAAGGGTTTCTAAAAAAAATCTCACAAATTTAATCATTTCCAACATTAAATGTGCCTTGAACTTTGGGAGGATTTTAGGGACACTTGGTGGGTTGCATAGCACGTCCAAGTGGCTGAGATTCAGGCCAGCACATCATGCTTTATCCAATAAAAATGAGACACAAATTAAATATTTTCAAATATTACACTTTTGCCCCAAATTTTGCCATTTTCTTCCATTTTGGTCCTTGGCTTCCCTTGGAAGTTTGGGCTGGTGTTGGATCACGAATTTGGGCCTCATTTTTTTCACATTTGGGTCTGAAAATAACATGGGCCAACCCATCCTTAACAAAAAAAATAAAAAGGCTAAAAAGATAAAAGGGTTTATTACAATTTGGCCCCAACTTACTTGATTTCTTTACATTTTCACCCTTAGGCTTTCAAACATCTTAAAAATTTTATTTTTACTTCCCATAACCATTTTTGAGCTTTCAAAATTATTTTTGATCATCTATTGATTTTTGAATTAATTTACTATAATTTTGACTCATTTTCTCACTTTTTCAATTTATCGGGTACAGAAATTCGATGAATTTCTAAATGAAACTTTCTAAAATCTATTCTTAGGTTTCTAAGAAATTTTCACTCTTTACAATCTCAATAAAATTTCTTCTCTCTTTTTTTTTATTATATATATATATATATATTAGTGTTGTACTAATTTAGGGTCGTTACACCAGCCTCGAGGGAGACTAATCAGATTTAGAAACCGGGATGGATACAACTTTGATATAGAGTTGACTTTTAAAAGGAGAATTTTTTTTGACTACTTATTGTCATTAAAAAAAAACTAGTAGTCTTTAAATATTGGTGTGAACTACAAGTCCTTAAAAAACTAATAATCTTAAAATACTGGTCTAAAACCTTAAACAATGTCCAGAAGCAAAAACAGGGAGGCAGAATTAACATCATCCTGACAACAGGTTGTAAATAATAGATAACATCTCCAAAGGACATATTTCACTTATATCTATGGAGCAACTTTTATGCCTAAACTTAAATTAGATCTTTTCTATAACTTTTTTTAATGCACTAATAAACCATCCTTTACTTAAATATTTCTTCCTTCTACTCAGTTATTCTTAGCTTTTTCTCAATTATTCTTGGAATGCCAATGACCTCAAGCAATCCCTTAAATATATAAAAAGAGATACAGAATAGGGAAGACATAGAATTCAAGTTACCATGTCCAATAATTGGATTGTTATTGGGAAGAACGACTTGGAATCTTGGCACTTGTGATAGTCTTATGCCTCTATGACCACTATTGGCATCAGGAACCTATAATAGGATGTTGTGAATATTAAAAATAGCATCAACATTTATCAAATCAAACAAATATGAAGGATTAAATATTAAATAATATACCTGTCCACTTGTGCTTTTGTTGGAACTTGAAGATCCAATTAATTCTGTGGGAAGAAACTTGTTCATGACTGATTTCATAAATGCTACTTCATCAAGTAATTTTTCTTGACTTTCCATCATCTTTTTCATTTCTTCTGCATGCTTCTCCTTCAAATCTTTCACTTCTTCCTCTAATTTTTGGACTGTATCTTGAGATGAATCATTTATTTCTATACTTTTCAAAGAAGAATTCCTACCCCAAAGTGATTTAGGAGTTGGACCAAGTCCTAAGCCACGTACATGACCGCTTCTTTCAGCTCCAAAAACTTGAGAATATACATCTCCTTCCCAAGCAACACTTTCAGAATGTTATTCATTTAAGTTTTCAACATTGCTTAACTTTTCTTTTATCAGTGCCTATAGAAAAACAAAATCAACACTTAAACAAGTAAAACAAAATATAAAAATGATCTAAACTATATTGCAATTAAACTTAAAACATGCTTACAACTGCTTGTGTTGATTCCTCATCTTGTGGCCTACCATCTTTGCGTTGTGTATGAGTTTCACAATATACTAATGCTCGTGATGGCTCCACCCCATCTCCTGCCTAAAATATTAATGAATACCAATATGGAAAATGCAAAACAATAGCAAGGATTAGATTATTTTTACTTTAAATTTATGAAATTAAAGAAAGGTAGTGATTTTTAATTGAATATTTTCATACCATTTCTGCCATTATACATGCAAAGCTCTTAGATCCTGATGTATGAGGCATTTTTTGCTTTCCATGATTATTTCTGTTTGTGATACTCCTTTTCTGTTATAAAAGAATAACACCCAAATGAAAAAGAAACAAAAAATCAATCATGTATGATTTAAATAATTTATACCTTTGCCTTTTCAGATTGCCAATGAGTCACAAGACCAGTCCATTGATCGGTTGGTATGCGCTGAGGTTTATTTCTTATTAAATCATTCTTGTTTTTATATTTTGTGGTATATTTAGACTTCAAATCAGATTTGTAATCCCACCATTTCTTTGCAATTGATTTTCTAATAAACACTTCACCGCGTTGTGGGAAGGAAAATTTCTTCTGCAAACATTACAATACAATCATATATTGCATTAAGCATAAACATTTGGTTTAAAAGCATAAATAATTAATAATGTAAATGATATATATTCATTACAACCGAAGCATAACTTTTAGAATTACAAGTAGATGAATGCATAAATATAGAAGAGGCCAAACTGGGTGTGGCTGAGAAATTGAAATGGAATTAAAACTACTAAATACTATATAATTCATTCTACTCATCGTAATTGCATACTCATAGCCTAGTCGTATTAGAACTCTAACCCTCTTCTAACTTTTGGCAAAAAATATTTGGCCAATATACATAAGTCATATCAAAATCTAATTTATTCACTTAATTCATATAATTTATTTTGCTCACCCTAGTTGTGTATTATCGCCCAGTTATATTAGAATGAAGAATTCTCTCATGCGACCATCCCCCTTTAAATCATCAACTTTATCCATCTTAATTCATCAGTATCATGCAATAGGCCACATAGACAGCAGAAGGAACAAAATCATAATTAGAATTTATTATAATCTCTCAAAATTGCCTAGTGGCCACGTATCATGCAATAGGCCACACATCATGCACTGTAGATACTGTGAATAATGGACAAGAAGAAAACTATAAATTAAGGGAATGTGAGTGAACTTATCGAAATAAGATTCGCATAATTATGAAAGCATTATCATTTAGATTTATAGTCCTTAACCATATTATAATACTCATTCATATTTGCAATATGATCTGTTGACAAAAAAAAAGTATTAAAACTAGCTACTACATCATTTTACATGACAACTATTTTGTGCAGCTGAATTAAAAATAGTATAATTATCCCTCCCAAACATTCCCATGACCCCACAGGATTGAAGATACCTGAAACTCCCGCAGACAACAGTCCAAAACCACTAGTGACTTGGTTTTGGTGATAGATTCTGCATTAAAAGTCGACCTATGACCAGTTCGTTCCTACAATTTTCTACTCTTGCTGCGTTCTGCTCGTGGTCCTCTTCCCAGGGGTGACTCTTACTGCTAATTGCTGTCCACTTTGATCAAGTGGTCCTTTTTTATATTCTCACGAATACATTATTATGATTCAATTTAAACATGCTAATTGAATACTCATAGCTTAGTCGTATTAGCATTCTAACCCTTTTCTAACTTTTGCTAAAAAATAATTGGCCAATATAGCATAAGTTTTATTGACCTCACTCCACACCGTGTTCTTGTCTGCCCTGTAGTACAAGCCATATTCTTGTATAGCCTATAGATTATACTATATATTAAGACATTGGCTCATAGGCTTTTCATGCCATTACTGAACATGGGTCATTCTTATAATGTATACTTTGCTAAGTACATTTAGCTATTCCCTATCTTATATATGCTAGTTCATTATCTCATGCATGGGTTTTTGTCTCCGGGTATATCTCATTCATTAATTACTCCATTTTATCTTTATGTCACCAACATTATGAGAATATCCTTTCATTTATGACTTCAAATCTTACTTAATATTCCTCCCATTACATATGTCCATTCCTAGCTTACAAGAATGTAGATAATCAAGGACTTAATCTTACCTTCACAAACTCCACCAATTTTACTTTTTGAGTTTCCGGAAAAACTCTCCAATCATGTATGTGCAAAGGAGTTAATTCTGGAGTCCTAGCTACGATGCCAAGAAAGCTAGTTAATTTTCGACCTTCTTTTCCTATTGGTTGGTTGCGATGATTGAATGCCACAGTGATTGTTTTTCCAACGGGCAATTTCCATACATCTTTCAGCAATGTTGGCCCTCGTACTCTCTTATTTGAAGAATCTAAACATAAAAGGATAGTCATGAACATAAATATGTCATAGTATATAGAGGAAAGGGACCATGTGATAATAAATCATATTTCAAGAGATTCATCAATATTCTTCCCAATATCTTTTACTATCGCTGAAGAAAGTATTGTTAAATGCACAAATAACAGTAAATGCTATTTTTTATATATGATCCAAAAGCTTTCAAGAGGGCAACCACCCGCTTTCAAATTGAAGTTTGCAAGACGAGCATTGCTTAGCAAGGGAATTCGTTGATGCTTTGGTGCTCAAATGATGAGTAGGATTAGGTTGTGAGTCCATATAACATTAAAAAAAAAGATTAAATTATGAAGCCGGGGATCATTCCAAACCATTATTGAAACTATAAATCTTAAGTTTATTGTTTATACTTTTACATTAAAAAATTAATAATTATAATTATTTAATTTTCATGTAAAAATAAATATTATAATTTTTTATGTAAATATTATAATATCTTTTTTTTTCTCTATAAAGTACAGAGCACCACCATTTTCCGAAGCCATCTTCCTTGCAGAACAGTCTCATCAGAGGAAACAACAGACCACCAGCTGAGGAGGGGGTAATTTGATCATTAATAGAAAATTAGACCACCAGCTAATTAGAAAATGCTACACTGGCCAGCATTTTCTGTTTTAGCATTTTCACAAGAAACAACTAATTCAACAACCGTTAACCAAACAGCTTTTTTAACTGAAAATTAATTAAATAGCTAAATTTAATCAAATAAGCCAAAAAATTTTATAACCGCCGATTATCAAATATCTCCTGTATATATAATTTAAGTATTTTTATTATATTAATGATATTAAATTATTATTTAATTTAATTATATATTAAAATATGTTAATTCACAAAATTATTTTACAATAGTTTCCGCTTTGCATTAAATGCTTTAGTTCAACTTCCTGCCTTCGTGACCAGATTGGAAGCAAGTTGAGTCTCATCTGATGACTATTACAAAGCCACGGTGGCAAGCAGTCACGTTGCCTCACTAACTTAGCATCAATTTGCACCTTATAATCTTAGTTACGTTTTCACTGTTTTGCACTCAATAGATCCAAAACAAAAGCAAAGCAACACTTCCACGTTCTAGACATGGTGATAGGGAAGCCAGTACGTAAACATTCCAACAATGTTTACCATACCAGCATCTATAAAGGACGTTTTGAGTATCCCTAATAAGATCAATCAAAACATGCTATAGAAACAGGGGCGGTACCTTGGCACATACTCTTACGTTGAAAATGTTCATGGTTAATGGCAGTACCTTGTAATCTAGACTATAAACCTTCTAAAATGAAGTAATAATAAATAAATATTAGCAAGAAATACCTTCTGCATCAATTTGCTTATCTTCTGTACTATCACTTGTATTCATGTCTTCAATATTATCAGATGGCTGCTCTTGTGATGAGTTGCTTGCATGAATCAATTGCAACATCTGCATCCTTACTTCATCATCAATATGTCCTTGGGTAGTAAACTTAGAGTTTGTCCTTCTTGCCATGCTGATGCCAACTGCCTATTCACCATAAATTTTAAACATGACAGTAGAAAAAAATAACAAACTATAGAACAATATATACATGGTTATTTGAGATAGGAAAATATTTCACATTGAATAAAAAAATGAAAGAATGATCAAATATATAAATATGAATTTCTAAGAAGAATTACACCTATAAAATTACCTATCTCTCTTATTCATTGTCATTATTTGTATCACTTGTTTCGTCAATGTCGAATTCACAATCATTTGATGGATGTGTAGAATATTGGTTGAAATCAATTTCTATGCCATCAACATCACTTCTTAACCATTCAAGATTGTCATGTTCTACTTCTGAAGTATAGCTCATCCCATTGGAGTGACTAGGTTGATTTTCCATTGATGGCTCGACTTGTGCATCCTTCTTTTCCCCCATGTCAAAAATATCCCTTGGCTTTATTAGCCTTGAAACAAACCATTCATGATCCTTAGGATCTTGTACATAAATCACTTGTTGGGCTTCTAGTGGAAATACAAAAGGCTCATCATTCATTCGATGGCCAGTATGTATCAAATGTGAAAAATTAACAAGTGTGAACCCCAATGAATCTTTCTTAACTCCTCTACCAGTGGTCACATCAGCCTAGTCACATTTGAATAAAACAATCTTAAAGTTTTCATAGTAATTTACTTCAACTATATCATTCAATTGCCCATAACAGATGAGAGAACCTTCTTTTGGGGCATTATCACTCACACTAGCATAGCTTCTAGTGTTTGAGATAACCATGACACCACTATTTTATGTCTCCATGGACTTCTCAGAATCTTTTGTTCGAAACCGATATCCATTATTTACATCAAAAGCCTTGAACCTCCTAGCAATATAGCTAGGACCTTGAGCAAGGGCTCTAATATGATTAGTGATTTCTCTATTAGATGTAGATTCTATCTCCTTCACCTAGTTATTTATCCAAAAAGAATGAAGAAAAACATAGATTAAAAGATAAGTGGTATCATAAATTAATGTTTGTTAAAACTAACTACTTACTTGTTCTTTGAACCAATCATGAAATGTCTCAAAATGTATAGATTGTAGCTCACTACATATTCATAGCATGTTAGAATACTAAGATAAAATGTATGTATTATTTAAGAATCAACATAATGATTTTTCACTCACCTTTTGAAGGTTTCAACCACCTCAGATTCACAATTAAACAGCATGTATCGATGTGCTTGTAACCATGTTTTATCATCTAACATAAAGACATCAATCTTGCCATACGGTTGCCCAACACAAGGATAGAGACATCCTTCTTGATTCTCTTCAAATTCTTGAATGTTTTCATCTCTTCTTGCCCAATAAGATCTTGACTTACCACCTTCTAAGTATCATGCACAAAATGTTAAACATTCATTTGCAATATATGCTTCTGCTATTGAACCTTCTGGGTGTGCTCGATTACGAACATATGATTTTAATGTAGATAAGTACCTAGTAAAAAATGAATTAACATTAAGATTATGATTTAATTTAAATATATATAATTACTTCAATCAAATATATCTTACCTCTCAATTGGGTACATCCATCGATAATGAATCGGCCCAGCAAGTCTTGCTTCTTTTGCCAAGTGAATCACTAAGTGCACCATGATTGTAAAAAATGATGGAGGGAATATTTTCTCCAAATGGCATAGCAATAATACACTTCTTTCTTCAAGAAGTTCTAACTCCTTCACTTGAAGAGATTTGCCACATAGTATTCGAAAAAATGTGCATAATTCAATCAAAATAGTGCTCACTTTTTCAGGCAACGTTGAACGTATTGCAAGAGGAAGAAGTTCTTGCATCAAAACATGACAATCATGGGTCTTTAGTCTTGATAATTTGTGTTTACGAATACATTGTGCAACATTTGATGCATAGCATTGTGGGAACTTCACTTTTTCTAATACTTCATAAAATTTCTTCTTCTCATGTGGGGATAATTGGAAAGATGATGGAGGAAGATATGCTCTTCTAGAAGCTCTTTGTTGGGGCCATAACTCTAGTCTAATATTCATCTCTTTTAAATCAAGTCGAGCACTTAGATTATCTTTCGACTTTTTATCAATATTCAGTATTGTATAAATCAAGTTATCACACATATTTTTCTCTATATGCATCACATCAAGATTGTGACGCATCAAGTTATATTCCTAATATGGAAGCCTAAAAAAAATGCTCTTCTTCCTCCATGTATAAGCCTCAACCCCAGTAACATTTGCATGTCCACCTAAGGTAAAGTTAATATCCTTAAGTTGATCTAAAACTCTTGATCCAGATATTGAAGTCGGTGCAGAGCTTAACTCTTTGGTTCCATCAAATGATTTTGCATTTAGTCTATATTTATGTCCTAACCTTAGGAAACGCTGATGGCGTAGATAACAAAACTTTTTTCCATGTTTTAATCTAATAGAAGATGTGTCTATATTGCAAATGGGACATGCAAATCGACCACAAGTACTCCAACCAGATAAAGCACCATATGCTGGAAAATCATTTATAGTCCACATGATAGCTGCTCGCATATAAAATGTTTCATTGGTTGATGCATCATAAGTTTTAACCCCTCTTTCCCACAATTCTATCAACTCTTCTATAAGAGGTTCCAAGTATACATCAATGTTATTTCCAGGTCCTTTTGGTCTTGGAATGAGTAATGAAAGAATAAAAGAAGACTGCTTCATACATAACCATGGAGGCAAATTATATGGCATTAAAATCACAGGCCATGTGCTGTAAACACTTTGCATTGTGCCATAAGGGTTAAATCCATCACTGGCTAGTCCAAGCCGAACATTACGGGGGTCTTTAGCAAAATCTGTATTATGTAAATAAAAAATTTTCCACACTTCTGAGTCGGTAGGATGTCACAAATTTCCATCTTTATTGCGTTCTTTATCATGCCATCTCATGAGATTAGAAGTTTTAGATGACATGAATAATCTTTGCAACCTTGGTACTAAAGGAAAATGCCTTAGAACCTTTGCTGCAATTCTACCCTTCTTTGTGCTTGTTGTAGTTCCACCTTCAGTGCCAATCTCATCATCTTTCCACCTAGAGGCCCCACATATCGAGCAAGCATCATCCTTAGCCCTTTCTTTTCTAAATAGCATACAATTATTAGGGCACGCATGGATTTTTTCATACTTAAGACCCAATCCCTCAATGATTTTTTTTGTTTCATGCATCGACTTAGGTAGCTTTTCACCTTTAGGAAATGCTTCTCTTAAAAGCCCAAGTAAGGAATTGAAGGATTCGTTACTCCACCCAAACATAATTTTCAAATGATAAAGTTCTAACAAAAAAGAAAGTTTAGTGAATTTCTCGCACCCCGGGTATAATTCTTCGTTTGCATCCTTCATCATTCGTTGTAGGTTTTCAACCTCTGGACAATCATTTTCTGATGGCAAAGGATTAGTTCCATCTGACATTGGTTCTTGTAAATTGTTAGAATTGAACTCCATATCAAAGGCTTCTGGCAATCCCCTAAAAGCATCATGTATCATTCCAACCATATCATCACCTCTACAAGCTTCTTGGTTATTATTTTCTTGCCTTGGCGATGACACATTAATGGATTCCCCATGACAAAACCATGTGTCATATGATGGAATAATGCCATATACCACCAGGTGATCATACGCTTCTTCACAATTAACAAAAGATTGCAATACACATTGTTGACAAGGGCATAAAATTTTCTCTCCATCATTCTTATATTTAAAAGCATGGGTTATAAACTCCTTTACCCCTTCTAGATATTCTTTGCTAAATCTATCATATCCACTCCCTGTTGTTATGACCTTCCATCTCATTCAACTAAAATGAAAAAAATACAAAATAAAAGGTTATATAAATTATGACAATATCAACATTTATTAATAGCACAATCTATCATATACAAATAATGTAATAAATGGTTTATCTCTTAGGAATAATAAAACAAATGGAACATGTTCAAGTCCTAAGCTAGTATAAAACTATAACCATAGATGACAAATTACCACAGCTTAGAACATAGCCACAAGGATGCACTAACCTAGTAGAATACCCTATTATTTCAAGAAGAATATAACATAATTAACTCTAAAAAAAAAGTTCAAACAAAAAGGATAAATTAAATGTGATCAAATTGTATATTAAAGAGATTAAAAATATAATTAAACTTTAATTTTACAACAGTAATGTTATTATCATCATTTTACATTCACACATTTTTGTTGAGAATTATGCAATATTAAAAAAATTTAAAATGTTATAATTCCTTATAAAGTCAGAAATATTTAGATTATAAAATTTTATTTTTTATAATTTTTTAAATTAATATATTCATACTTGTAATACAAAAATATTCGAGCCCTGTAAAAATTTATAAATTATTATGAAGAAGTAAAATTTTATAATAATTATCGGATTTTAAAGGAAAATTCGTAAAATGGCCTGCTGGATGCTCTAAGCGGTTGTAGTAATGGATTGGTAGTAATATATATATATGCTGGTTGCTTATACTTTAACTTTGCCTTCAAATTAGATTCACATAGGCGAGGAAAAAAAATTACACTTTAATTGACTCTCACGCGCAGAGCAGATCCATAAATTTTTCCTAGGGTGGTACTTGAACAGACATGTTTTATAGCAATATAAATGTTATTTTTGTTTACTCCATTCTCTGGACTATTTCAAGCTAACATTTAACATTGATAAGTCATTTAACATTGATAGGCAAAATACTTGGTTTGAGTCCAAGTTATGACAAGAAAAGAAAATCACAAACATTTGGTTCGAATTGGAGATATGACGCCCAGGAAAAAAGAAAAAGAAAATTTCACAAAAGTAACGTCACATGCATTATATCAAAATTGTATTTTAAAGGCATGCTATATTCTTGCTAAGTTAAGATAGAATGTCGTAAATTGATAAAATAGCATTGCTAACTAAAATAATCTAAAAAACATTATCCATAAAAAAATGAACACCATCTTTGGAATTTATAAACAATGTTGCACCATATTAGTTCTCCAATGGCTGTGTTACACCATAGTTCAATTATATATATTATTAGGGAGAATATAGTTCTCTTACTAGTTTAAGGTGGATTTCAAGCTGAGCAACTAAAATGACTTCTGCCAATTCTTCAAAGTTTCCTCAGCCTCCTGAGGTTTGGAAAAAAAAAGACAAAATATAATTAAACTAACTCACTATCAGAACATATAAACACACACAAGCTCAATGATTTAGATGATTATATTTAGTTTTAAACTCTTTCCTCTGTTCACACATTAAAATGGGATTACAAAAGCTACAAATGCATAAGTCTGAAGGAATTACAATAGGATTCAACTTGTATAAAAAAATTAAATTGTTAAAGTTTGATTTAAATTATAATGAAGTATCTCCTTACTGAAAAATTAGGTGCAATTAAAATTGCTTAGAACTTTTACCATTTTATAAGGATGTAATTATGTATGAAGGATTAATAGTCAGTGAAATGGTTGAGTTGCAAGTATTTTAAAATGGGTGTATATTTTATCGATTTGTTTAAAATCTCACATGCCATTATGGGTCTCATTTAAAATTTTAAAATGGTAAAGTTCTTAAAATTTTCATTTTTGTGTTGCAACTATCATTCTTTATATTACATATGAGGTATATATAAAATGTTATAAAATTTTATAAAAAATTGTAAAAATTATGCAAATGGTTTTATTCTATAACTCATATCATTATACAAATTTTATATGAAAAATTGCGAGTTTTATGATAATACTTAAAAAGAGCAATCAATGTTAATTTTTCCTATTCTCTCTTTCAATAAGCAAATCCCGTCCTTTTTTTATATATATAAAGCATAATTTATAGTTCAATTCTAAAATAATAGAGATCAAAAGTAGGGGAAGGGGGAAATAGAGAAAATAATATATGCTTCCACAAACAAAAGAGGATATCTGCGCTTCATGCCATTCTTTTGTGAAGGAGAAGCAACATAAAGATAGAATTGGTAAAAATAGACTACAGCAAAGGAGCTTAAAGAAGATGAAGGGTGAGAGTAATAAATTAAATGGGGACCACCACTAGCATGAAAACTGCATACATTGCTTGTTGCCCTTAATCAGGGAAAGGGTCCAAAGTTTTTTCAGGCTTTTTAAACGTATTTTTCTCGTGATGGTTCCTCACTCCATATCGGTTTGGTTGGCCATTTTTTTGTCAAAGGAATTGCCTACAGATACGGAATTTGGGTGCTGTCAGTCAGGACCTAAATTGATTGGAACTGGATTTGCAACATTTGTATTTGACGATCAAGGTCTAGGTGAGCCAGAACCACTAACAGAGGAGTCGGATGAATTCATCTTGAAATTCCTTCCAACTCATATTTCTACACAGGATGCATGGCAGGACTTACCAGAAATCAAACTCCTTGTGCCCACTTAATCAGTGCATCTCTCTCTTATAAGTTTTTATACATCTGCTAAGCTACTATTTCTGCCTACCCCTCACAAATTAAGAGCATTACTTCTTGACTTTAGTACTCTGATCTCTAATATCTACACAGAGAGAGAGAGAGATAACGGCCTATATGACATATTTAAGATATTGCATTGAACACAAAAGTAGTGACTCATTTCTATAATTTTTCTAGTAATGAGGATGCAATGAGTTTTATTAAAATCATCAGCACAATGATATTTTAAAGCTAACCTACTAGGAAGAACTAACAACGACAATAAAAATCATCAGCACAATGGCACACTCACTATTGTCAGCAGAACATAACTCCCTTCCTTGTTACTTCCTCCAATATTCCACCAAACCCAGCTTTGTTTTAACAGCCATTGCCTAAAAACTCTAGCATAGAAACCCAAATACCCATAGGAGATACAAATTTTAGTGAAATCATTGTTTCAAACAAAAACCCAAATACCCATAACTTTGAATTTTAACAAAAAAAATTCACAAATAAAAGACAATCAACTTGACATACCAGATGGTGAACCTTTGCTCTGTCGTTCAGGCTTGAAAGAACCCAGCAAATGGCGACGAAAAGGCGAAACTCCTAACTCTTTCTTCTGCCGCTTGAAAGAACCCCAGCAAACGGACGGAAAGGCGAAAATCCTCACTCTCCGTAAACTACCCTTGGGGATTAACAGTCTATCTTCGATCAATGAAAAACTTCAAAAGAAAGGACTAGAGAATAGCCGTAGCAATGTCTCCAAACAGTGGCTGGGTCAAAGGGTATGTGCGCTGGTTGAAGTCGTGGGAGAAAATTGCTGAAGTCCTCTATTTGTGCAGTAAAAGGAATATTGAAGAAAGCTGCGTTTGGAAGAAAAATGGGTTCCCGCTTCTGTTTCGCGCCAAGAGTCATCCCATTGGAGTGAAAGAATAGCACAATTAAATTTTTTTAGTTTTTACTGGCAATTAGAGTTAATTGCCACTAAATGCTATAATTACAATGGCAAATTTTTATTTGCCGCAGATAGCTAAATAAAGTGCATCAAATAGTGGCTTTTATATAATTGCCACTGAATATTTGCCACTAAAAGATGTTTTTGGTGTAGTGTAAGTAAAGTTAGCAATTGATTTAGAAGCAGAAGTAACAACTTGTTCAGCAACAGAAGGTGCAATAACAGTGGGGGGATTTACTTCACTGAGCTCACTTCCTTACTTAGACAGTAAAGGCTTACACTATCTATGCCTCCTTTTGTGATTACATAGCCTGAGATGAGCAGATTCGCACTAGCAACACCCTTGGCCTAGTCACCTTTTCCTACCCGAGCACCGCCTTTGATGTATCACCCATATTGCTAGGATGATAATGATGGTGATAGCTCTAAGACAGACAATGATACATCTGGATACCTAAATCCTGACCTCCCCTCCCTTTAGGTTCTTATCATGTACATATAATTTTTTTTATTTTCATGTATAAACATTTATATATCTTAAATATTATGGGTATTCATTTTTTTATATGGATCATGTTTTTTTATTATTAATATTGTTGGCGTATTTTATTTTTAAATTTAAATTAGATAAGATCAAATTAAAAAATGCTAACTTAATTTAATTTAATTGAAGTACAAAATATTAATATTTATGCTATTAAATATAATATATTAATTTAATTACATTTAATTATTTAATAATTAAAAATTTTATTTAATTTTTTATTTAATTGTAAAAACTTTTAACAATATGTATAAATTATAATTTTAAATTTGTAAATTTTTAGCAATGATATTATTATCACTAAATGTAAAATTTAACTTTTTATATTTTTATTTCAAACATACAACGACGACATAATCATCCTTATAAAGTAAAACTAAAAAATATTTGAATTTTGAATATTATTTCAATAATGACAATGACATCACTAAAATTAAATTTTTTTACTTTTATATTTTTAATTTAGACCTATAGCAATGACATTGTTATTGTTATAAAGTAAATTTAAAAAAATTTTGAATTCTAAAAAATTTTTCAACAACGATTTTATTGTTGTGAAAATTATAATTTTTGGTGATGACAACTATGTTGTCGATGCTGGTTCAAACACTAACTACTTTTTGTCGACAATTTGTTCTCTAATAAATTTTATATTCATCGATGACCAAGATGTTTACATTAACAACGATTAAGATCACTGAAAGCCTAATTTCATGTAGTATTAGAACAACAAAATAGCCAAAAAAATGAAAAAGCAAAAGTGAATCGATAAAATGAAGTAAAAATGTTAAAAGATACCAAAAAATACACAAAATTTTCAAACATTATGTTTCAATCTAAAGTTATGGGCGTGATTTCAAATAGCAATCTACGATGGCAAAAATTCAATATATTGCGATTTTGAAATTATAGTTTTCCATAATTTTTTATGGTAGCAACTGTGATGTTTATAATGAAATTACAATTACAATTATTGATGTGACACTTACACCAAAATTATTAACTAAATTTACTCTAACAAGCAATGAGGGTGAATATAGATTAAATTCAAGGAATTAATGATTAATTCAGATAGAATGAAAATAAGAAAAGGAGTCTCAAACATAATTGAATAATTAAAATAAATTATGAAAATCTCAATTTGAGAGAATATCACACTATAATTCTTAAATTTATTACAGGCACCAATCAAATTTGATTCGACAATTTAGCCAATAATTACAATTTTAACGTTAATAAGTTGTTCTAATCCAATGCATTTAATTTTATTTGATCAAATTTTGGACCAAGTTTTGTTAAATTATAGTATTTAATCAACAAACTATTATATTTATTATTTATTTATTTTTATCGAGGGACTTGTTTGTAGCTTATTACGCCTTAACTTACAGGTTTATGTATGATTTATTTAAATTCTAATAATTATAATTAAATGTTTTAAGATGAAATTTGAGATTTTTATGCTGCGTATTTACGTGTTATATTTTGACGAAACTTCTATTTTAACATCATTATTAAAAGAATCTTATAATTAAGAAGGTAATTTTCATATTTATTAAAGAACAATAATAATAATATGGAAAATCATAATCTTAATAGTATAGTATAATTATACTTATCTACATGAATTAAAATTTGCAAACAAATGGATTGAATGAATTTAAATAAGTTAAACAGATCGATTATTTATTAACGAAATTATCGAATAGAAGTCCATTTAAAATGTCAATTGGTTGCATGATCATACAAAAATTCAATATTAATTCAATCCATTAATTTGTTCGGTCACGTACTATGTATGTATCTGCTACTACTGCTATGCGTGTTTGTGATTTTATTCTTTTAATAATAAAATAATGGGGAAATTACCGTAACCTCCATTAAAATTTAATCTAATTATACTCTGTTCTCCTTTTATTTGAGAAATTTACTTGACCTCCTTTCTAATAGAGTTAATGTAGTCTATCCTTTCTCTACGCCCTTTGGTATAAAAACAAAGGAAGCCCAAATGCCCTTTCCTCCTTACTTGAAAAGGAGAAATCTCCATTTTTACTGGCATTCGCTTCTTCTTTTTCATTTTTTGCGATTGCCCACTTCAGTTTTGATGTTGCTCTCCACCTCCGCTATAGTTCGTATAGATGGACCTCAAACTTGCACAAGGGTCGTGGGCAAGTAACCCTCTAATTGAAACCATGTGACGCATATTTGTCATTCTTAATGAACATGTTAGGCTTCCTATTAAGCTCACATGGCACTCTTGGAATAGATGACAAAACTTATAAGTCTGCAAGTTATAATCGAATATTGCCGAAGCATCTGCACATGCTAAACTGCAAGATCTTCTCACCCTGTGAGCCTTTAGGTACAATAGGCCAAAAGGAACAAATTGAATAAGGAAAGGGATACTCTGTTCAATAAATATAATATGCCTCATTTCATAGTTTTGAATTTGTAAATGATTGCCATAAATTAATACACTTGAATCCTTAACTTAGTGTTTAGGCATCCTACCGACCCTTCTGAAACTCCATCCACTTAAAAAGTATTTTGAGCAAAAGCTCTCTTAATAGGAGTATATATATATATATACTGGAGTTATCAAAAGCCTCTTTATCAAAGTTTTGAGTGTTCAATTTGCACAATAATATAGCGACACAAAAATAAAAATGTGAGTTAAGGGTCACAAATGCAAACTTTTTGAATTCTTAAACCATGCCAAAATTATTAAAATACCCGTAAACTTAAAAAAATCAAGAAAAATATTATATAAGTTGGATTGATCCTAAATTTTAGCTGTAGGTCCATTATAACATGCTTGATTTTTTCACCAAGTATCATCTAAATCCAAGCATATTTACTTGGGAAAATTAAGAAAAATAGTACATAAGTTGGATTGATCCTAAATTACAATTGTAGGTCCACTATAACATGCTTGATTTTTCCACCAAGTATTGTCTAAATCTAAGCATATTTGCCTATTGAACTATTTTAACTATTAGCTTGTGACATTCTCCTTTATTTCAAATGTTAATGCCCTTATTGACATCTTAATCTAACATAGCCCTATGAGAAATCTACTTACTTTCTCAAAACTTCATATTGGTCTTCAACCTATTCATTTAAGTTACTACTTAGACCACTCATACTTGCCACTTTGAGCACTTCCCCCATCTTAAAGTTGGGTTGTCACCTCTATAACACTAGTATCATTTTAGCCAAATGTATCTTCCATAAATTTCTTAAAAAGCTACCTCTATAGACCACTTTCGAAGTGTCCCTATACCCTTTGGTGCTACTCTCCTACTAGCTCTCCCAAATTCATTACCTTCATAACTCATTCGATAAGTAGTTGTCTTTACAACTTTATACTTATTACCTCTGTACCTTGTATAAATGCAAATCTCTACAACAGAAGTGTGTGCTAACACTATAGGTTGTGAATAATGCTTGGCACTTTGAATTGCTTACTAATAAGTGTCTTGCACCTAATGTCCTATAAAACTAGTGCAAGAGCCAAGAATTAGGCTTAATCTATGCATAGGCTTCATAACATTGCCTATAAGTCTACTTGTGATGCTTAGTCAATTCATAATACCTTGCAATGCCACTTTATTGCTCAATTGGATCATTTGATTCTCTCTGATTCGATACCCTGTGGCATCTCATCAGCTACCGTAACTTACTCAGAGTTAATGCTTTTTAGTACCATCATCTTTACAACCCCTGCTTTATGCATCCTCCAATGACTTCTTTAAGTACATCCTTTAATGGCTCCTCTACTTTAACATCTCGAAAAGGGTTAAGCAAAAAGCATCCTCCATTCTAGTTTTAGCTCCATTTTGCTTGTATACGAGAACTTATAGTCATTGCCACAAAATCTCTTGACCTTGTGACTATATAATGCTAGTCTGCTACACTTCTTTTGAGTCATTGTTACCACTTTGTAAAGTAACTATGTAGTCTAGCCCACTATATCAAAGAATTTTATGGGAGATTGCATGATCTTTATCAACCTAGAAATTGTGCATATTGCATCGATTTCTTTGAATCTTCGATTTACCCTTTAACTTTGCTCTCTCAAGCAATATTCCTCTAAGTAACATGAAAGATCCCCTCAGACCACCTTAATGCGATTTAGAATACTCCTTTTGGAGTAATCCACTTTGCCTTGTAGTTGTGCTCCTCTAAACACCAAGATTAATCTCTTTAGACTACTTTGACACGATTTTGGACTACTCCCTTTAGAGCAACTTGCTTGACATATTACTCCAATGTGCCATCCTTCAGGATGTTGTCCATCAACTACCATCACACATTTCTATATGACCAAATTTTTGCTCTCTGACTCTACCACACCCCATAAAAAATAATCAAGCCCTTTTGTAAAATTGAGGCTTTTCCTACTAGATAAGTTGCCAATTCATTCATCCCGCTAGATGGTGGTTTATGTCCCTTGATGCTTAACAACTTTAAATAAGTAAATTTTGTGAAAACAATTTATATTTGTTTAAGGGTGATTATAATTTATCCAAAATGTCACTTACTCCATCAACAAAACCTATAAAGAAGAGAAAGTGTAATGGTTGCTTTCATATATAAGACACTCTTGAATATAAAAGTTAATGTGTAAAAAAAGCTTGTACAACCTATCATTATTAGTGATTGAGTTTTTGGATGAAAGTGAAAATCATAAGTTGCTTAAGTTTAATAGAAAATCATTTTCATAATTCAAACCGGAGAAACTAAACTTAGGCTTTGAAAGTTACTTCATTTCATGCTAATGCAGGTTATCATATTTCATGGCAAGTTTTCTTTGAATAATGACCCTTTGATTTTTAACTAATTTTAGAAATCTAACTCTTTAGTCATTTGAATTATAATATTTTTTTTAAAAAATTATTGGATGTGTTCTTGATGATTTTGACTTTAGGATTGAGTCAAAATCCATGTTAGTGACTTTTAACTAATAGCCATTTATTTATTCTTCCTTTCAGTAGATGCATTGGTGGGGGTTGTGTAGTGTTATGAAATCTTAAGTAGAAAATTCCATCATATTTTGGGAAAATGGGAATATTCCCTCCAATAATGAGTTCAACAATGACATAATTGCAATTAGTTGCTGCTTATTAAACTTCTATTGTCCACAGTCATTTGAGTTAATAGTTTCTACCTATCTTTCTCATATTCTATCATATTAGGTTGTCATGTCTTAATTAATTTAGTATCACATGTTGCAAGTATAAGTGAATTGAAGTTGCTTAAATTTTGTAAGATGCAATTCCCCATTGGCAGAGATAACTTCATGAACTTTGAAGTTTCAAATTAGCTAGACGAAGGATATTACATGTAGGGCAATCTCCAGGTTATCTGGCCTTCATAGTAATTATTTTTATTTATTTGCATATTGATAAAAAAAAATAGTTTTGCAAAATAAAAAGGGTTTCGACTAAGAGGAATGTTAATAAATATGGATCTAGTCTTCTTAGTTTTAGATTTTATGTAAGGAAAGTATATTGCAATTGTAATTGAAATTGGCATTAATATAATGCTATTTTTAGGAGCATATGTAAAGCAATTTTATTCTATTAGAATTAATATAATACCATATTTGGAACTTGTGATTGCGTGATTTGTATGTTCTAATCTAGTGGAATTCCCTTGCTTTCCTACACGATAAAGTCCTACATTATAAGGAAGCAAATTTATCCAAAAAATTAGGCAGCAAGATGGCAGATCGATAGGTGCAACAATTTCAGCTTTTCCTTAAGAGCTTTGTCAGAATTTTCAACTGACGTCAATCACAAGGCAGTGTAGTATAATGTTGTACACATAAAATAAAGGAGGTAAGATAAATTTTTCAAACAAGAGGGTAAGGGAATGTATATAAAATTAAACTTTACGGGAAATTATGGTAATTTACCCAAAAAATGATCAGTGATTCAATACATATACATAAAATATTAAATTAAAATTGAAGACAATCACAAGAGAAAAGCTCTTAAAATAAACAATGGCTCTAAGGCAATAGTTACACTGGTGTACTAATGGATTTAGCGATTAGATTTTATTTATCTTCGAAGATGAAAAATTTTTAATTGATGAATTTACTGATGCACTAATGCAATTGGTGCATTGAAATATCTCCCCTTAAAAAAATATGGAATTGTGATTACACTTTACTTTTGATACTTGATTAGTTATCCGAAAAGGAATATTTCTTACCTGTAGTTGCATATCCAGCTTATGAGAGACTTTATCATCACATCAAACCGTATACTAAGTTTATTATTTTCTTAGAGTTAGTTCTCACATATCACATGATGATATATTAACAATTAGAACTGGTGATAGATTAACACACTATTATATGAGTGGTATACTATTGATTTTTCTCTAATTTGTATATTCAACTTCTTGAACAACAAGTAACACAAAATTTTAGGATCAAACTCCTTTAAAATGTATGTTACACTTTAAAATGTAAATTGACATATCACAACCCTTAATTAAAAAATTAAAGAAATTAATAGTCATAACTTTAAAAATTATTTTCTTAGTTGATTATTATTTATTAAATTTCAAACTTTTAACTTTCACATAAAAAACTATTATATTATATTTTAGCCTTTAAAATGTATCTTGTATTTTTATGGAGCCTGATTCATATTTCCGATTATAGTTTAAAGTCCAATTCTCATTAAAATAATTTAATTTTGTTCAATAACTTTAATGCATGGTACTTGTTCAGTGGTGGGCGTTGACCTATATTTTTTTGGGGGTCAAGGAAAATATAGTATGGTACACCACGAGATTAATGATATATATATCATATTTAAATTGGGCATTTGATTGTCCGTTTAGTCTATAGGTATTGATTAATTCTATGATTTTAATTTTAATGCTATATTGATATATCATTCCATTTAAAATTTGTATTTGATTATCCATACAATTTATAATAAATAGTTAAAAGAGATGGTTTCAATGTATTATTGATACAGTAGCATTGAGCATGTCACCAAATTTGATCATTGATAGTAGCATGTTATATTTGACTTAAAAAAAAGATAAATTTGATATATGGTTAAATTTGATGATATACTAATACTTAAGTTAGTGATATATCATAATCTCTCCCTTAATTAAATCATAAATCAATACCCTTAATTGCAGTAATGCAATAACGTATTAGTAATGTTGTACCATAGATATATTTTCTTTTTGAGGTCAAAGTGTGACCTTTTTACTCACAATATTAAGGGAGAATGATTTTTGGTGTTTAATGCGTTACTTTTATTATATACTCTCCTAACGTTACAGAACAAAATTCCCAGAGCAGTAGAATTTTTGGGGTTGAAGTGTTACATTTTCGCTGCCATAATTTTATGGGACAAACTAATTTTTAATTTAGAATTTTGGGAGGCCAAGGCATGACTTTTCTTTACTCCCATGACATTATGGTACAAGGTAATTTCTAATGTGTTTTCAAATCATTTTCATAAATAATGTCTTAGATTTTATAAAAATATTTTGATAAAAACGCTATTGTTCTTATAACGTACCAACACATTTAATGATATGATAACATTCAATGTTACCCTTAAAGATTTCTCCCTGGTTGTGTCCAACCTAAAATTTTTTTAGCTTGTATAATAAATGATTTGCTATTGTTGCTAGGTAAATTTAAAATTAAAAAAGGTTACATACACTCCCATTATAAATAAGATTAAAATTATAATCGTAACTTGTGATTAATGACAACGTTAAAGAAAAAACATTATAAATTATTTAATGAGAAAATTTCTTGTCAATTGTCATGAATATAACGTTACAGCAAAAACGTTGGGATGACTGATTAGTTCAATAGAAAATATGCTGATTTCAGATGGATTTTATCTATTAATGAATAAAGATTTGAATCTCAAAAATGACTTTTATTGAAAGGAGAGAAATCCGTTACCCCTTATTTAGTTAAGGAGAAAATAGGGGAGAAAGAAGAATTTTTTTAAAATTTGAATTGAAGAAAAAGTAAAGGAGAAAATTTTTAAATTTGAAATCACTATAAAATTACAACCATACATTTTACCTTAAAAATTTTGTTCTCCCCTCTTTTCTCTTCATCCAAACAAGAGAAAAGGAATAAATTTAAAAAATTTCTATCCTATTTATTTTCTTTCTCTTCAACCAAACAAAGCCTCAGGGCTATAATCCCCAAGATGTTTCCTGCACTCCTTGTGACCCAATTTTTGATAGTTAACTTATTACATTTGTGATTAGTTGATTGTGTTATCTTAATTTAAGTAGTTAAAATATTAGTTATTAGAATAAACATATTTAATAAAATCAACTATTTAATATTGATTATTTACATGTACAATGACATATAAAAATATGAGTATATTTTATGATTTATTTGAATATATGTATGTGTATATGTGTACTATTTAAGCATATAAATTAATTTTATTAGCATTTACTTTTAACAAGAAAAGAATTGAAATTCATTATATAATTATACAACAATATTTATAAAATACTATAACAATTATTTTTGTTAAAATATCGATTTTATTTTATAAACTTAATTAATGAAAAGTTAAAGAATTATTTATTATTTATAAAGAACCATTTTATTCTAATATATACTAAATTATTATGTATATATAAAATAAAAAATGCATATCAGTATAATAGTTGAGTTGCAGGTATTGTATGTTAAGAACATAAAGTTTAACTCCTCCTACTAGTATTTTTTTAGCAAAATAATGAATAGAATCACTATATAGTATATAATTTGAAGGCATTTTTTATTTTTTATAGATATTTAATAAATCGGTTATTTACCAAATAGAAGAAATAACCAGTTAACTAAATCAATGAGCTACACTGGCTTCAATCAACTGAATGTTAATGAGAAAACTATTTATTAAACACCTATATATGAAGATCAGTAACTTCCAAAAAAAAAAAAACCATATTATTAATTTAATGAAAGTAGAGAGCAAAAGGCATTAAAATCAATTTATCACTACCAATAATTTCTTCAATTGATGAGTGCATTTATTATGAAAATAAGAGAATGAGTAAAGTTAACTTAAATATTTTAAATTTATTTTTTTTCTTAAAATTATTTAAATATTATTTATTATTTTATTATTTTTAAATAAGTAGTATAGTTTTTTCTTTTTTTGAAATTGAAAAAGTCCATATATGCGGACGTAAGTCTATATGTCATTTTGGAAAAAAAATTGTTCTTGTTTATTTGTCATTTTGAAAATTAAATAAAATATTATTTTTTAATTTCACTCTTATTTATTTCAAATAAATACTCAATGACCCCAACAATGCTATATATATATATATATATTAAAAATATGATTCAAAATTGGATTCCGAACACAAATTAAGAATTATTGTTAAATATAAAATGATGAAACAAATTTGTAAAAATTAATCCAATAGGTATAAATGATTCAAAACTTAATTTTAGATTTCATTTTTTGTACCCATAATACTTTCATAATTATTCTACACATTTATCTTAAAACATCCTAATGAATTTATTTTATCATATTTCCCTTTCCATTATTAAAAGTCTTGAATTTTTAATTAAAATGCAATCTTCTAATAAAATGACTATTTATACACTCTCCATAGAGATTTAAATGCATAATGGACTAATGATGGTGACTAAGGGTATTTTAGGAAGGTAAAAGAAATATAAATACAATAGAGTAAGGAAAAATTACATTTTATTCGCTTATGATTTGGCCCTAATTCACTCAATCCATGTTTTAGATGTTGTAAGCCACCTATATGTGCTTTCAATCATTAATACATTGTACATATAATCTATTTTTTGTCCAAAATTTAACAAAAAAATTCACATGCATTACATTTAATTTTTACTTCCCAAAATTTGACTTAATTGGACACTTATTTGGAATTAAATTACCCAAAAAATCATGCTTTTTGTTGAAGATTTGCCTTTTACAAGTTATTCTATAATTGTTGAATAAAATGTGTCAAACTAAATTTTTTAAGAATAAATTAATCTTGAGTAAGGTCAAATTATGTTAAAATTAGAAAAAGTAAAAATTACATGCAATATACATGAATTTCTAGATAAATTTTGAATAAAAAATAATTTAATCAAACAAAGTGCTAAGGATTAAAAACTTAGAAGAATGATTTGCAAGATTTAGAATCACATATGAATTAAGTGAAAAAAAGATAAAATCACGGATGGGTAAAGTATAATTTGCACAAAGAGTAATGATAGAGTAACTTTTTTATGAATTGTTTGCTTTATACAAGAAGTAAGTCCTTGCAAAAAGTTGAAATTTCTAAGAAGTATATTTCATTGTTAACTACTTGGAAGTGCTCAAAATTCTTTAGTTGAAACTAAAAAATTAACACTTTATAGGAATTTATTTCTTATATTTTGTTTTTTTTAACACTAAGCTTTCTAGCAAGAATATTAAAATAACTAAAATACCCTTTAGAATTGTAACATAAAAAAATATTGATAAATTTAAATTGTCTCTAATTGTGATTTTTTAAATTATATTTTCAATTTTGCTTTCCATCATATTTCTTTTCTAAATTGCTAATTTCTTATTTTTTTAGCTTACAATAAAAAGTAAAATAGGTTTATGTAAGAAAAATTAATATGTCATATATATATATATCTTAAATTATCTTAATATAATTAAAATAAAATATAATTTGAATATTAGTTAACAAGTTATATAAGAAATAATTAATTCTGTCAAATACATATATAATCAACTAAGAAATACCTAATTTTATTATTTTAATAATTGAAAATTAAAATAATAAAAATCAAGATAATAAATATTATAAATAAAAATCAATAAATAAAATAATAAATGGAAATATCTAACTAAATGTAATTCCATTCACAATTAAATTTTATTATAATAATATTTATAATGATATTTATAATTTATATTATGATATTATATTTAATTTTTATTTTATATAATATTTATTTTATTTATTATATAATTTATAAAATGATTATATTTTATTTGATTAATAATTACATTTGAATTTTACAATTATTAAATTATATTTATCCTTAAAATTTTTATTATAATTTTTTGAATATGAGAGTAATAAGTTAATTAGTTATTATATAAATTAAGGGATAGTTATATATATATATATATATATATATATATATATATATATATATATATATATATATATATATATATATATATATAAGATATGAGATGTTCTTCTTACTTTAATAAATAAGTTTTTATAATTTGTGAGAAGTAGAAATTTTGGCAAAGTTCTGTTTCTTTCATTTTATAGTTGATGACAATTCAAATAACTCAACGATTTTTCATTTTTTAGAAAGCTGCACCATATTTATGTTAACCAAATAACTCCTTAATTTCTATAAAGTAACGGATGGGTTGAATGATTTTTAAACAAAGGTTAGTTTGAAATGAACTAATATATAATTAATTTTTTTAAGGAAGACTTTTGCCCCCGTAACGTTCTCTGCTGAGGATAATGTCTGTGGCAGAAAAGCTGTCTGGCCAAAAGTTGCCATATGTTTGCACCCTGACTAATCTGGTAAACGTTTCTGTAACCAACGCCAACTTTGACATTATTACAATATATGTCATTTATTGGTGATACAGAACAGATGAAAGAGTAAATTTCATTTATTATTTGCGTAAAATATCTCACACCAATAGTAAATAAAAACTGACCAAATCATTAAGGTAGGAAGTTTTCACTTTAAAACAATTCTAATATTCCATCGCGTCCATCCTTTTTTATTTGTCATTTTTAATCATTTTATGAATATTAAGAAAATAATTAATGTTTTTTTTACTATAATTTTCAAATATACTTTAATTCAAATTTGAAATTTATTGTGTCTTATTTCTCTCTAAATTCTTACATAGTTTGGACTTTGATCCTCAAGATGATTGAAAGTATAGAGAGAAATATGGTGAAATAAATTTGTTGAAATATTCTAAAATAAATATATAGAAAATGAGACATTTATTAGAGAAAAAGAAATTTAAAATTAAAAAATAATTAGTGCTTTATGAAATTTTTAAAATGATAGATTCAAAGAGATAGCAAGCTTCCCCCCCCCCCCCCAAAGATAACAGATAAAAAAAGGGTGGAGAGAGTAATTTTTTAAAGCATAAAACGTCACACACGACTAGAAAACAGTGTAAATTTTGCTGTAGTAAAAATAGATCCCAAGCAAATTTAATATTGCACTTACTGAAATCAATTTTATTGAATACATAAACATGCTGATGGGTGTACCTTTAAACTTACTGACTCTAAAATCATCTGGTTACCCAAAGCATTTACAAGAAGGTTAATCCCAGGTACCATGGTAGGTACTATGATAATACATTAAGTTTTAAAATGTTTTGGATTCGATAAAAGGTGTTGAGTTCAATTTTGAAAATATTTTTGTTAAAAAAGATTTATCATTTACTACTGAATGTAATTAAGCTAATACTAGATTAAAAAAAGTGCAAGGATATTTAGCTGTAAAAGCAGAAAAATTTAATCCCACATCAAAATTAATCATGGGTTTACTGTTTACACACTCTATAATAGAAATATACGAGATGATGTGGCATTTTGAAATAATCAAACTGTAAAAATTTTAAACTACAAATGAAACATTTAGAAAAAATATCAGAGATGCGTATTCCATTGGTTTCTTTTTAACTGTCATTTAAGAATTAAAAAAGTTACTAAATAGTCTCAATTACATTAAAACATAATTATAATGTTTAAAATTACCCTTTATCTCTTTACATTATTGTTTTCTCGTTTATTATCTTTCCATGATGAATTCTTTCTCTTGTTAAAAAAAGGACAGGATTGAAAAAAAAATAATAAATACTTCATCAAAATTTTAAAGTGATAAATAAAAATAATTTTTTTCTAAAAACAATAGATGAAAAGAATGAAACTGGCGAAATCACTAGTTATATGTATAGTTTTGAGATCAAATTTAAGAAAGACAAAACCTTCAAGTAACATGTTACTTGAATTAATTGTTGTCCAAGTTCTTTGATGACACCAAAATAACGGCGTCACCAGTACCCATGGATCAGGGTCTTTGATGCACTGATATCGGTGGCTATTGCCAGAGAAGTCCTAGTCAGAAGAATCAAATTGATATAAGATTAATAGTCACCTATAAAATCCCCACATGCCTCTCAAAACTTCACCACTAATTCTCGCAGCCAATTCTTAAATCTCCAGACAGCCAAGAATTAGAGTATTGCCTTGGAGAAATCAGAGATGGCTTCCAAGGCAAATGTCTCCACTGCCCTTTTGCTATCTCTAAACCTTCTTCTCTTCTCAATGGTTACCTCCACAAACCTCCAAATGACAAATAAAGATAAGTGTCC
This sequence comes from Sindora glabra, assembly GCA_020226215.1. NCBI lineage: Eukaryota > Viridiplantae > Streptophyta > Magnoliopsida > Fabales > Fabaceae > Sindora > Sindora glabra. Next base: position 35,532,791 of record CM035236.1, on the reverse strand, counting down.
TGTTGATATCCTTAAATTAAGTGTGTGTGCTGATATATTGCACCTGATCTTACCTGGGTCTAAAACTTGCTGCAGCCTTATTGGGGATTTGGTTGATCTTGAGGCTTCTCTCTGCCTTTGCACTGCCATCAAAGCTAATATATTGGGCATTATTAAAATTGACATCCCTATTGCATTGAGCCTGATACTCGGCTTTTGTGGGAAAAACAAACCTTCTGACTTTCAGTGCTCTTGAGGCATCCATCAACATTGTGCAATAAGGGCATTATCCCTTTGTGCTATAAGCAGTCTGAATAAGCTGACATTCACCGGGTGCTCTTTAAAATTGCAATCGTATTATAAATGATACATAGCTTTGATCATGATTTTAAATTGTTGTTCGCAACAGTAATTACAGTTAATATTGCAATTATAGTGTCCTTTGCAATCACGAATTTTTTGTGATTTTATTCCGTTATAGTCTCTATTTTATTTTTTAAAATTTTGTTAATCATAATGAAATTGGAACCACAATTTACAAGTCCTTAATTTAATGTCAAATCTCTTCTAAAATACATCATTTCACAAGTGGAATGAATCGTATGCATTTAAAATCACTATAAAACAATTAAATAGACATTCAAGGATCACTATGAAGAATTCTTCTTTTAGTGACGCCCATTGCTAAAAAATCTACCGATGAAAAGCAAATGGCATCAACGAATGGCGTATCAATAATCCAGTAATTGGCTAATCTTTCAATAAATTCCGTTGCAAATTTCTTCATTAAACCTATGTCTGATGTCGACTTAATTTGCAAAAGGAAAGATGACGAATTAAATTTAGCATCAAAACTTCCTTCATCACCTGGCAGTGGGGATGACAATTTGTGTTCATATCAGACTTATATCATGTTAAAGACTGGTAACAATCTAAAAAAGTTCAATTCAAATCTGATCTAAATAATAGTCATATATTGTGTTTGGTCAGCTCATTTAATTCATTTAATAATTTCAATTAATAAAATTTATATTATAAAATTATTCATTAAATTTATTTATTATTTTTCATAAAAATATTTTTAGTCATTGATAAAATGCTTTTTTAATCTTTTATTACAATTTTTGAAATCATAGATTCTATATTTTTATTATAAAAATATTTATAATTTAATTATTAATTATTTTCTAGATAATACTTTTAAAAATTTAATATAAATTCTTAAATAGGTTGGCTTATTAACGCATTTTGCAATCCTAACCTAATTCATTTATTATTTATATTAAACGAGTTGACTCGTTTACAACCCAAACTTATGTAAGAAGTTTGTATTCATATCAAACTATTGTATCATGTCAAAAATTGCTAACTCTAAATGACAATAAGATAATTCATTTAACAATGAAATTTACATCAATTGATCAAATTTCTATTGATACACTATGGCTATATTTCATGTAATAAATAAATTAATTTATAATTTATTAATTTAATCAATAAGTTATAAGTTAACTTCTGAAGATATTTTGTTCTTTAATTTGTTAAAAAATAAGTTTTGATTTAGTATGTTATTTTGAGTAGTTTATAAATTATAAATTGATAGTTTTTCACTTTTTCTCCAAATTTATCTTTTATCTTTCTATTGATTTACAACTCATACTTTTAACAAATTATTATTTTCAAACATTAAATAATAAAATTAAAAATTGAGTAAGTATGTAAATAAATATATAATATCATAAATTTAGTCTAAATAATTAAATAAAATAAGTAGATATATAAATAAATATATAATATATTAAATTATGATTATTTTAATTTTAGTTTATTATATCCTTTTTAAATAACAAATATATAGAAATAGTAACTAAATAAATATATAATTTCACAAAATATATAGTTAATTAAATTTTAGGCATTTATGTTTTTATTTTGATTATATTTATCGCATTAATATAATTTAATTTTTAAACAAATATGAATTACTTTATTTAATATATCTATTTATATGAACTTATCCTTTTATGTCATTTTTCATTTTCAATAATTTTAATTGTTAATTTTGTAAAACACTTTTTGATAAAATCAGATATTTTATTTACTACTAGTGCGTTGATAGCTAAAAGCTAATGGCTTTATTTAGTACAAGTAATTAATAAAATAACTAAATTTATTAGAATTGAATGATAAAAATTAGCTAAAAAATATAAAATAACATGAAAGAATATATTAATATAAAGAGGTTGTTAAATTAAATTAGTTCATATTTACTTTGATACCAAATTATATTAATGCAAAAAAAAATTCAAAATAAGAATATAATTATCTAACATATAATTAGTTATATTTTAAACATTAAGTATTTTTCATTTATTTATTATACAAGACAATAATCTAATATACTAAATTTTAATTAATTATATTTTATGATATTATATATTTATATCTTTATATCATATTGATGAAGATATGCCAAACATTTATTTAGATAATTAGCATATAAGTTGTCATTTAATTAAAAGAAGAGGAACATATTTGGAAAATTTTTGAAAATGTACAAGCTTACAAGTTATCTTATGAAACTTATCAAATAAAAAATTATTTTTTCGAATAAATTAGTATACCAAATACCTCCAAAAAACTAATTTATAACTTATGATTAAGTTAATAAATTACAAGTTAACTTATTTATTATTACAAATGCACACTATAGGCTTTTATGGCACTACAAACTATTGTTGGGGTTTCTAATGTTTCATGATTCTAATTCATTTCTTAAAATTATTTAATTAAGATAAACAAAAAAATACCATTTTTTAAAAAAATTCTGCTTATGACTGCTTTAATTTCATTGAGAATTTTGATAGTTTCGGCTAGGGGTGATAATAGTTTAGTTTGGATTGAGTTTTACCTTAAATAAGTCATGCATGATTTATAAATTATTGACATGTTAATCTACATAAAATCAAAGTTCAGGTTCAATCTGTCCTAACTTGTTAAATTATTTAAAAGCCTACTTGCATAAATAAACATTCAAATAAGCTAACTTCAATGTAAAAATAAGCCAATAATTAAATTAGGTTTATATTTATATTTGTATATATTAAAATTATATTAATATTATATATGTATATTTTATAAATGCATGTATTATATATGATATTATACTATGTATAAACATATTAAAATATTTAAATAGGTTAACCTAATAAACTTTCAAATTAAGCTTACAAAAATAGGTTTAACTTGTTTATTTAAATAGATTTAATTTATCATCTTTGTTAGCACTTCACAAGCGGTATGACTTATTCCCACTCTTAGCTTTATCAAGGAAAATTAAGATCCTCATCCTCAAAATCTCACATTTCTCTTTGATCGTCCATGTAGTGTATTATTAATTCAGTGTATTCACGGTCTTTCTTATTGAAGTAAACAATAGAGTACAATATATTTAACTCTTATAAAAGTGTGCCTTAAAATTCATTAGCAATGGGGGATCTTGAGATAAGATTTTAGGGGCCAAATAGTAAAAAGATTTTGAAAGTTAAATAACTTTTATAGATTCTTTTTTTAATTTTTAACAATGATATAAGATGAATATAAGTATATGTTTTTAAAAATTTCAAGGGATGAGTCCTATGATTTGCTGCTTAATCTCCAACCGGCTTTAACAAGCTCATTAATAAGTAATAACGCAAGCGATTGCTGTCGCCTAAAGCTTATAAATAAAGCAGCGTAACGGGGTTTTCTTTTAGGCTCCGTCCCTTGCAGTGTAGTGCTTTCAAATAATTCTGTGTTTATCTTCCGCTCGGGGAGACTGGCTCGTGAGTCGTATCATGGACACCGAAATCGTTTCTTGTTGCAGTAAACATCATGGGTCTTTGATTTTTTTTTTTTATTCCATTTTTTCAACTTGCTCGCTTGATCGCAAGAGAAAGATACTGCCCTGTTTCTTCTCGATCAAGATTTTTAATTCTTCAGTTGTGTATATTTCTTTGTCTAATAAAATCTTATTTTTCTTATCAAGTTATCGGAATGTGGCCATCATTCAGTGAAACTGGTTAGAAAGAGCCATATGACCGAGGCTGATCTCGAAATTTTTGTACACCGAAATCGTTTCTTGTTCTCCTAAAAAATTGTGGGTCTTTTGGGCATTTTTATTTTCCAATTCCATTGTTTCAAAGAAATATTTCAACTTGCTTACTTGATCGCACAGGAAAGGTACTTCTCTTCTCTTTTTCTTTTTCTTTTTTTTTTTCGTTTGTAGTTTCTTGGTTTCTTTTCGATCAAGATTTCTTATTGTTTAGTTGTGTATCTTTCTTTTATTATAAGAAACCTCCGAAAAGACTGGGGTCTGGAGTTTAAGTTCTCATGAAGACTTCGTTTGATCAACATGTCAACACTTCATACATTATCTAATTAACCTCAAATATTTAGAAAATTACATATCATAAATCAAATACCATATTTTATGTAATTTTCATATCAGTTAGTAAACTAACATAAAATATTAAAATAATATCAATTTTTATTCAAAAAAATTGACACCATTCCTGTTTTTATCATTTTGAGAAATAGTATTAAATATTGTTTACTTTCTAAAAATTTAATGTCTAATACCCCTAATGCCACATCAGTTTATTTAAATAACATTCTTTCTCTTCTAAATATAGACATTCCTCTTACCTCTCATCTACTCCTATTTCTCCCTTAATTAGCCCATTGCATGTTTGTATAAAAAATGAGTGGAAAGAAAATAGGGGAAAAGAAAAGGAGTGGAAAATTATGTTTTCCCTTTCTTAATTATAAGAAAATGAATGGAAGAGAAGACGGATAGAAAAGGAAGGATGGGATCTATCAAATTATTTTCTTGCCACACTTGGATAGAAAATAGGTGAAAAACTTATTTGTGACAGTATTGCTCTGCACAACTAAGCATAATTAATAATTAATAGTTATGTATAAAAATATTTAAATTTACGCTGATTGGTGACTTTGTTGACAGTAGAGATTGAACTTAGGATTCTGTTTCATTTGGAACCAATTAAATTAAGAATTTGTGTCAAAATATTTATCTTTTTTGACGACAGTAAAGCAAAGTAAGTAGTATGTGTAAGATCATGCAGTTTTGTTTTTCACATATGGTCGCGGTGGATTCTCTCATCTTCCTTGTCTTGCCGATTACAAGAATGGCATGCAATGCTATCTTTTACATTTACCACTGGTACAGTGAGAAAGCGGCTTAGGACCTGTATCATTCAGCAATAGAGCACTGATACAGTGACTAATGCTTCCTGCTTTAACTTTTGTAAAATTTTTCATTTTTTTCAATATTTAAAATTTTATTTTCATTTTAAAATATAAAATTTCAACAAAAGGAACATTTTAACGCAATTTAATTTTTATAAAATTTTGATTTTTATGTATTTATTTAACATACTAAATTATAATTTATTTGAAAATCATTATTGTATATGTAAAATTATAATTCTTATTAATAAAATATAGAATTTTACAATGGTTAAAAACTGTTTTTTAAGATATTTTTTGTTAATACTTAATTAATATTATTTTCAAAATTTTCAATTGTTAAAATTATATTTACAAAAACAATTATACAAAAATATAGTGAATTTTAATTGTAACTATTGTTGGTCACAAACAAAACGTTTTTTTTCTTTTGGGAAAATCATTTTCTTTCTTCTTCTTGTTTCATTCCTATCCAAAGAAGAAAATATATAATTAGTTGGAGACTAACAATTAATACTTATTAACAACAATGAGGTTCTTGTTAATATTTGCCTAATAAAAGAATAATTAAATAAAAGTAATGTATTTGTTTCTTATAACCAAAACTATTTAATATCCTCCTTAATACTCTTACGTTAACCATAAATGTCACCTAATCGAACCAGAGTATGTTGAGCAATTGGTATCTATGAACGAGAGGAATTCCCTTTCTACCATTTTTATTTCATCCGCCCTTTAGGCGCTCTTATTTGTGTTAATAAGTAACCATAATGATAAGTCAACGAAACCACAAGAAGGTAATTTATAATTGAGCTACACCACACAAGTGTTCCTCGTAATTTTATAACCGAAAATGTGGGGAGTATAATTTATAACATTAGAATCAATTTGTACGTATATACATGCTAATAATTTTGTAGTTAAATAAAAATATTTCTTATTTACTGCACCCATCATATATTTTCTATTATTTGTTTTCCTTGAAACCAAAAATTATTTTTTGAAGACAATTTTTTAGGAAAATTTTTGAAAAAAATAGAGAAAACCAAAAACATACATACAAATCCATGAAATCTATAGCTTATTCAAATCCTGAGGAGGTATAAAACTATAATCTCATAACTTCCACCCCCAAGAGAAAAAAATAGATTTTTCTTTACCATTCTCATTCAAATCAATTCGTCGTACTTTATGTCATGTTTACAATTACAAAAATAATTACAAACAATCATCTTAATAATAAATCAAACTACATATATATAGAACGATAAAACGACAACTTACGAGACAAGATCATGAGGAGAGAAGAAACAAAGATCACTTTGAACCAATGTTTCTCCGTCTCTTTGAATTGAATGTATTCACTGAGCAATGGATAGGCTACGAGATTCTGTGTGATGGCTAGAAATGAGCAGCCCCGTTCCAAATATATGGGACAAGCCATCTAATAGCATTATATACGTAAGCCCGTTAATTAATGTTAACTAATTTAAGAAAAATTCTTATGCACATTTGACTGAATTAATTAAATTTTGTAATTTTGAGAAAATTTTATGTATATTTAATTCTCGAATTGATTTTGTTGATAAAATTCATCGTTTTTGCCCATTTGTCAATCAGGAGAACTGTAAATATCAATATAAATTTTTATTAGAGGTTAATAGCATGTCCTCACTCCTCCCATTAAAACTGAGTAACATATCTTATTTTAAAAAATTCTTTTAATTTTAATAAAAAATAAGACATAGATAATATTATTGGATATATATATATATATATATATATATATATATATATATATATATATAATATATATATATATAAATTAATTTTTTTAAAAATCCCAACTAACCAATCAAAGTCAATTGGTTTGTTAATTAAAAAATATTTTAAATAGTTTATATAGTTGTATTGCATGTAATAAATATTCCTTCTATCTAAAGAAAGATATTGTAGGGCACATAAATTATTAATCAATGTTGATTAATTTCAAGGAAAGTTATTGACAGTGCTGGGTATTAATACTCTTACGCTATGGAAATAAGCCAAAGATATTTATAGGCACATTCAATTGTATTACACTCTATTATATAACTCAGCATATTTAGAAAATTAAAATATATTCTGAATGTTACTTGTCCTTATGATTTTTTATAACAATTCTATAAATATTTTATACCACATAAAAAATCCACAATTACAGTTGTCATCATAATTGCGTTAAGTTGCAACTGTAGGATTATTTTGATACCACAATGTTATGGTTCATATGTCTTCCATTTTTCTAACAATGTATTCTTTTGTACAAATACTTGAGTCATATGAAGTCCTATGTATGCAACAAGTCATAGTCTAAAGGTTCTATTGTTGAAAGATATCTGTTAAAAGAGTGTCTTACATTCTTATCAAGATATTTGGATAGAATAGAAACAAGATTCAATGATATACCATGCATAGATTATTGACCAAGTGATTTTGATAGTGAAAAGGTTTCAACTATGTTTCCTAGGATAGGAAGATAGTAGGTTATAGTTCAAAATCCAAGCTAACACCAATGAAAATGTTACAAGCACATTGAGATGTTCTATTCAATTACAATGAGGTCAATTTATATATGGAGTAAGTATAAATGGTGTTATTTTATTGTATACAAACATTAACAATCTACTTTTTTTTCTAATGTTGCTTGCAATAAATTTAGACAATATGTCAAGAGGAAATTAGGAGTCAAACATGATGCTTTGTTTAGCATTAGAGGATTGTTAGTGAAGATTTTGTTAAATGGCTTTCTAGATGGGTAAGTAGATTAAAATAGTTGGAACTAGATTTCACTATAGACATATGAACAATTCAATTTCTGTATTGTAGGTTTTCCAAAATGATGTCATAGGGATAGTTTCAAATGAATTAAATCAATTAGCCTAAGGACCTCTTAATTGCGTTAGGAGGTTTTCAGCATTCAATGTTAATGGATATAAATTTTGTTTGATGGACAGAGAATGCAAAACCTAGAATCCTACAATTTTTATGACATCTAGAACCTAATGTGTTTTTAGCCATCAAGATGTAAATGAGGAAGATGCTAAAATTCCTTATTATGGAAAGTTAATTGATATTGTCAAAATTAATTATTATGAAAAGTTTGTAATCCTCTTCAAATGTATGTGAGCTGACAAATTAATCATAGAGGATTCACAAAAGATGGGTGGATATTTTAGGCTATCAATTTTAGTATATTGATTCACATTGATGATTAGGAAAAGTATAAGCCTTTCATTTTTGTATCTTTCAAGCTTAGCTGGTATATTATGTAAAGGACTAGATATATCCATAATGGAGTATTATTATTCACTTGAAGCCAAAAAAATTCCATGACATGGACAATGATGTAGATGATGAAATATATAAACATAAGCCATTCATCTCATAAGAGCTAAGTTAATTTTTTTGGGTGATGATGAAAGTATTCAATTGGCAAGAGAAGATAAGGAAGATAAGCCTCAGACAATATTCATGTGAATGTCAAGGAAGATGCAAATATGTGAGATTAATGAGAATGGAAGGACTAATCTTGTTTTCAAATGAAACCTTAAAATCTTTTAATGGTTAATATCGTAATATAATTGATTTGTCTAGTTATGAATTTCATGATGTTTATATGATTTATGTTGCTTTTACCCTTAATTTAAGGGAGCCTTTAATTTCCCGTCTAGTTTTGATTCCTATCACTCTATGCACTCTACCCATACTACACATACATTTCCTACCCCTATACATAAACTACATAACATATGCCTTATACCTAATGTACATATTCATTGTTAACCTATCCTCTCTTACATACTAGTCCTATCATGCCTTCCCCACCTCTAACACCTACTAGATCCATCAAACATCCCTTGCCTCCACTACCTACTAAACCTATCATGCATCCCTAGTCTTTATTGCCTATTAGACTCATCATGCCTCCCCCACCTTCTTTACCTATGGGACCTATCAGACATCCTAGCCATTATTGGCTTTATTAGGCCTACCCTACCTAACCTATCTTTACTTGGCACACAACAAACTTCTTATAGACTATGAAGAATGGTTTAACATTCCAAACTGTATCAAAGATGACTTATGTGACCGATTGGTAGCTGTATGTACCTTTATTTATCAATGACTATTATTTTTTTTACTATCTAATGTTTTCCTCTTTGTAGCCTTACATCCTTTTCGCATATAAAGAGTTAAGAAAATAGTATTCTAAGGCCATCCTTGGGAGAAGATGGAGGGCTAAAAAAGAGAACTTGCACAACAAACATTACAAAAGCCCTCTTTGAGCAAGGAACAAAGTGTAGAACAATATTGCCCAAATGGAATATCTAGGGAGAAATGGAAAGGATTAGTTGAGATTCATGATAAGCAAAAATTTAAGGTAATATGTTATTTTTAAGAAAAATTCAAGAATATGTGCTTGTGTCATTGTCTAAATGGACACTTCAAGTTGATGTATGTAGGAAATACGTAGGAAGAATGAATTTAATTGAAGTAAATAGATAATTTTACATACTATATGATCTATGTCATTTGCTAGAAAGAAGTATCAGTTAGGAAAATTTAAATGGGCTATTAATCAAATTATATTTGCTTCTATGGCATAGTTTGATTAGGCAATTTTGTTATAATGGTAGGAAAAGGAACTTGGGTGACCCCTTGGTAGGTTAGAATTTTGGGACAAAACTCATTAGTATGCAAATAGTACTTACATAAATAATGAGGCAAAGGCCTTAGGGGTGAGGGTTTATTTATTGAAGTTATTGATGACTTATCCAATGTATGATCAATATTCCACATTTTTGCATTTGCTTATGATAAAATGAATGCAATCTTGAGCAAGAAAGACCCATCCCAACATGCAATAAGTGCTTTTGATGATGCTTTGGGACAAGTATTAGGAAAGGAGCATCTAAGTTGTGTTAGAGGGCTTAGGATGGGCATTTGCCCAACCAACGTTTTTGGAATGAGTATGCAATGATATGGTGGAAGTAATTCTTCCAGTACTAATATAATCACACATGAACAAGGGAAAAAAGCAAAAAGTGGAGCTCAAACAAAAAAATGGGAAAACTCCATCAATTAGAGGGTTGGTTGGCATAGACTGAATAATGCATGCAATTCGTCATGAACTACATCAAGGATACAAGAGTGTTCCCTTCATCTCACCTAGCAAACAATGTAAATCAATAGATATATTTTCATATACCATTAAATAAGAATTCAAAAAGATCTAAACACAGATCAAATTGAATGATACTCAATTGGAAAGCATTGCATGATTTGTACCTGTATTTTAAAACATCTGTACTGCCATTAATTAGTTTCAGTTTGATGTTGAAAGCTTGCTGAATGGTGTGTTTGCTTTAAGAGATTTGGATGTGTTTACTTATTTTAAAAGTTCCACCTGATTTCCAGTGCGCTTGATACATGTATATCTTGCTTTCCCGTGGGACTCATTACTAACATGAAAGGTGTAGCTAACCTGGGAAACAGAAAGCCTTCAAGTTTGTAGAGTTTTGATTATTTTTAATAGTGTTGAACAGAAACTTTGTTACTTGAGAATTGACCCACAAAAATCCACACTCATACACAAGAACTGACCCAAAATATGTTGAATATTAGCAAGGAAGAAAGCATATGAACACTACAGGGCCTCTGGTGTCAAAGAATTATGGATCTCTCTTGATGCCAGTTTTACACGGTGTAAGATGGATTGAATGAAATTTATGCGTTTGCAGGTCCAAACATATATACATGATCTCTACTCAATTTTGTTTCTTTGTCCTACCTATCTACCATGTTGACTTGTTGAGAAGTGGTTTTGATTTTGACTTCTATTTTCATACACTTAACTTTGCCTGCATGATCATTACTGTCACTTCTAGAGGTCATATATTGTAGACCGCATTAGTTCATTCTTTGTTATATATATATATTTTGGAGTTACAAATAGGGGTCTCACACACGTGGACTTTGGTACCTGCATTTGATTAGATGAGATATTCTCACTGGTTTTTCCTTTGTCTCCTGTTACACAATAGCATTTGAAGTTTCCAAATTTGAAAATCAACGATGTTATAATTGACTCGCCTTTGGTAGAAATTCTGGCTAGATAACCAGGATCTGAGATGGCAATGCAACATAGTAATCTATAATCTGGATATCAATTTGATACGATTATATGAGCTTTTCCATCTTATGCCCTCACATTGATTTCCTGTTAAAGTTTAAAGGGATTTTTTTGCTCATTGGTTAGCCGCAAAAGCAATCTAGTTATTTTATCTTTACCGCCTATGCTTTTTGCAATTGAGTGCATGCAGGAAATTGAATTACATCATCCAGTTGTGATTTTGTCTAGGATTTCACATCTGGTCTCTTCTTCATTAGGTTAAACTGTCATCAAGTCTAAAATTTAGATATGGCTGTTTGTTTTTCTTGTGCATTTGTTCATCTGCCATTTTGGTTCATATCCTTTACTTGCTTACACAACATGCGATATTATGCATCAGTGCATGTAGCTCGTTATTATATTCATTTAGGTCCGGGACCCACAAACAGTACAGGGCCTCTGGTGTCAAAGAATTATGGATCGCTTTTGATTCATCAAATTAATTTGGTTGATATTTATGATAGGATTAGATGGCATCTTCGTTGTGTTGGTAGGTTGTTCGTTTATCTAAGAGAAAATTGGGCATCTGATTTGATGATTGCAAAATTAAGAAATCTTCCTGTAAAGGTAACACAAAGATCATCTTGGAAAAACCGTAGTTAAGGTTCTGCAAAATGACAGATCTTGAAAAGAAAGGAGTTAACTATGTCTCTATCAGTAATTTTGTTGTGTTTGATTATCTCTGTCATTATAAAATTACTTGGGCATATTCTTGCCCGCTGCTCACTGTTTATACAAGCTCTAAATGCTATAATAATATTTGAGAAAAAAATGTTTTCTGCAATTGGCAAGGATTTAAATTGTGGTTGCGGTCGCGTCATGATGCAGATGAATGCGGAAAAATGTGGCCATAATGGTCTAAAATTACGAAAAATTGCGGATGCGGTCTCTCCCAAAAATGCAATATTGCAGTCGCGGACCGTTTTTTAAATCCTAGGCAATTGGGTCTAAACAATTACTCAATTGCTTTCGCAAGCGGAATCAACAGTGTGACTCAAAAATGCAGTTATCATTTTCCTGTTGGTATATTGATAAATGCATAATTTGATTTGTACAAGAGAATAATTCAGATGAATGCGGAAAAATGTAGTCATAAAGGTCTAAAATTACGAAAAATCATGGATGCGGTCTCTCCTAAATATGCAATATTACGAGCAATATTGCAATCATGAACCGTTTTTTAAATCCTAGGCAATTGGGTTTAAACAATTACTCAATTGCTTTCGCAAGCAAAATCAACAGTGTGACTCAGAAACGCAGTTATTATTTTCCTATTGGTATATTGATAAATGCATAATTTGATTTGTACATGAGAATAATTCAGAAGACATACATTCATCTATACATGTACAAAAATCTTCTAGATAAAGCAATGCACAGGGAAGTGATTATTGTAAGTCCTTTTAGATAGCATTTGCTTCAAGGATTTTTGTACACCATATCTTAATATACTTTCAAATTATGAGTTTTTGGATACTTTTACATACATTTAAAATCGTTAAAATTAAATGAAATAATTTTTTTATTTAATTTTTTTTTCATGAATAGCTTAATGTGTTTTTTTTCCCTTTCAAACTCACATTGTCATTTTAAAAATATAGGATTATAAAAATCAATCTAGAAATATGGGATTATAGAAAATAAATATAAATAAAATTTCAACATTTATTTATATGAAAAATAATTGTTACAGACAAAACTAGTGGCCAGATTTTCTTGTACTTAAATTTCATTAAACATAGCAATGGTTGGCAGCCACTACTATAGTCCTTTAAAAAAAAAATTTCAGGATTTTTGCGGTGACTTCCTAACTGACATTATGGGAAAATTAGACGTTAAGAAAAATACTTTGTAGCAGTTGTAACTGCCAATATGCTTTTTAAAATTTTTTTTCACACTTTATGGGGGTTCCAAACCGCCAGTAAATTCACTTTCAAAATTCGATTTGATGATTAATGGGAGCTACTAAACGCCGCAGCGTACAGTGTGGCAAATACCAACACCCAGTCGGGATTGTCGCTATTTCACTTCTAGTAGTCCATTTCCCGGGGGCTGGCCATATCACCGCAAATGACACTACTGGCAGTCGGAATCACTGCTAAGTAGTGCAATTCTTTGTATTGTAAATGAAATTTTTTTACCAAAAATATCTTTTAAAAAATTCATGGAAACTCATCTAGGAAAGATGGGGACACAGTCATCTATTTTGGAACTCACGATTCTTTTATTATGATCTATTAATCAAATTAAAAGGATCTACATATTTATACCTCTCCTAAATTTATATCCACAATTTTCTAACGAAGGGAATCCAAATTCAAAGAAGAGAGCACTGTGAACTGGGTAATCTTTGCAATTCATATAAACTACTAGGTAGTCAACCGTGTGTTGCACGGTTAAATATTTATTTCAATAATATAATGCTATAATTATATATTAATCATTTATTAAGAGAATTAGATGAAAATTTAATTAATATATAGCCAACAATGCTAAGAAAAAAGTCATTTCTTTATTAATTTTGCTCAATATTTAAGTTCAATAATTGATTTTAAATTTAAATATTGCATTAATTAGATGTCATTTTTAATATAATTATTATCATTAGTAATAATATTTAATAACATGATTTATGATAAGAATAAATTTTTTTGGTAAAGGCAATGTATTTTTTATTTATTACATTGTATTATAAAATAAACTTTTGAAAGTAGTAATTTTATATTATGGATGAAAAATTATTTTAATAATATAATATTATAATTATATATTAACTATTTATAAAGAGAATTAAATGAAAAATTAATTAATATATAAACAATGACTCTAAGAAAAAAGTCATCTCTCTAGCTCTAATATATTTAAAAGAGAAAGTATCTAATAAGATAAAAATTAACAAAAAATTAAGGGAGGAAAAATGACATTTCTTTGCTCATTTTACTTAAATTCAAGTAGATAGTTGATCTTAAATTTATTTTACCAAAAAATAGATTTCAAATTCAAAAATCACATTAATTAGATAGAATTTTTCAAGATAATTATTATCATTAATATTAATATTTAATAATATGATTTATGATAAGAATAATTTATTTATAATGGCAATATAATATATTTTTTATTTACCACATTATAGCATAAAATAAACTTTTAAAATTAATAATTTTATATTAGAAGCAACTTATTAAAATTCACAAATTATAACATACATGTTAACTAAAATTCAATATTTTGATGTCAAATACTTTATATTTTTTAATTTACATGGAAGAAAGGAATAGCTTTTTTATAGTAATTGCAATTGTAGGAATAATTATGATTATATTTGTAATTATATAAATTACAAACAAATAAGTGATTATATTATTATTGTAAAGTAAAATTATAAAAAATTATAGTTGCAAAAATAAATGTAATAGTGACATTGCACATAATATTATCATTGTGTACTATAATTCAAAATCACGAACAATACAATATATATATATATATAATATTTTTTATATTTTAATATACAAAATCACGTACGTCTCAGGATCAACTTTTATTATAGGTGCATAGCTCATACACACATTGAAGTTTAGCGGACATATCAAACTTCAGTTTCATCATCTCGCGGTGGTAATTCTTCATAGCATGAGCAGTTGTGATCCAAACATACATTAATGCCCGTACAATATGGAAACATATTAGGATCACAATCACTGTCAACATTGCAATAAAATGACACTATGGGCCCTCTCGCTTCGGTTTCCAATTGCCAGTCTGCAAAATCAAATTCAAATTAGCTCAAACTTAGCGATCTTTATTCATATAACAATTGGATAAATAAGGTTTATCTCTCTTTAAAACTTGATGAAATTATAAAATTATTTTTTAATATTTTCATATATATATATATAACATAAAATTATAAACTTGCTCTAGTTACGTAAAAGTTGCCAAGTTAACCTCTGCATTCAATTTAAACATAATATAAACAATCATTTAATTTAATTTAGACTAAATAACAATTTGCAACTTATTACGATGAGTTGTTAAACATGAAAAATCACTGTGATGTTTTAAGTCTCTTTTGACACACTGTATAATATAGTATAAGAATTATTGAAAAATATAATATTGGATATTTTAGTATACTATAATATATTTATGGTTTATTACTATATAAGATGAATGTTTGTATAAAATTATTCTATCCTTTATTTGTTATTATGTTGTACAAAAATATAGGTTTAGGAAATAATTAGTTTAAATAAAAAACCCTTACTTATTGAAAGTCCATAAAATTATCCTAAATGAATTTGAAATATATAATCAGATCAGAATGCTCTTCAACAATTAATATCTTCTAAAATAAACATGATAATATAAATTAAAATTTTACACTTATAACAAAATAATATAACATGCTTCACCAATATATACAAAACATAAATATATTTATGTGTGTATATGTATATAAAATAAACTAGAAAAATTTTCAATAAATCAATTCAAACAATAAAATTCAACAAGTACTAAGTATAAGATCTAAAAAAATTATAAATTAATAGTATAAATGCAGTCTAATATTGTCAATTAAAAATTAAGCAAAAATATTAAATCAAAATATAAGTGCCAACAAAAAATATTTTTAATTTTAATTTTATAAAAGAGTTATGAGAGAGAATGCCAAAAAGAATTTTTTGAATTTTAATAATTTTGAATTTATTTGGAGACTATCTTATTGGCCTTTTTATTGGATAGCCTTATTTATGATTCAACAAAGGCTTTTGGATAAATTATACAATTTATTTGAAAATCTCAAAAAGTCTCAAACATAATATATACTTTGATAGTATATTTTATCTTATACTATTTGACCTTATACAGCGTGTCGTATAAGATCCTATACTGCTAACACAAATGTTAGGAGCTGTTTCATAAAAACCAGTGGAGAAAAAAAAATTAATTGAGAAGGTTATGGTTTTCAAAAACCAGCAAGAAGATATTTTGACTGTCATTTCTATTGTGCAAAGATTTAAATTGTGGTCTGCAAATACAATATTATCTACATTCATACTTTTTTAGTAATTTTGCATTACAATGATCGCATTTTTTTGTATTTACCTGTAATTTTATTAATTGTAGCAAAACCGAAATTGTCACCATAACCGCAATTTAAAACGTTGCTGCATTTTCAATGAAACAAAAAAGATAAACATATGCGAAGAGGATCATGAAACCCATAGTTTCTTCAAAGAGGAGGTATAAAGCTACATCCTCTTTATTCCCTTTTCCAAGATGAATCAGGTTTTACCATTTTAATCAATTTATGCATTATGTCATATTTACAATTATAAAAGTAACTACAAATAATTATTTTAACAATAAAACTACTCTTGTAATATAGATGGAATGATAGAAAGAGAACTTACAAGATGCCATGATGAGGAGAGAAAGAACAAAGATTAATCTGAATGACAGTTTCTCCATCTCCTTAAATGAATTCAATAGGCAAATGCATATTATGAGATTCTCTGCTGACTGGAAATGAGCAGTCCAGCTCCACATATATAAGACAAGCCATCTAACAGAATTACGTGAGCCCATTAATTAGTGTTAACAGATCTGAGAAAAACTCTCATGCAAATTTCATGATTTTAAATTCTGGTTACAATTTTGTTGCGATTAATAAAATTATACGAAAATGTAAAAAAATGCAGTCATTACATAGCATAATTGTGAAAAAATTGTGGATACAATGCAGTGTGGTATTGATCCACAATAATAATATTGTGTGTATTATTATGATTATAGATTAAAGTTTAAATTCTCGACACATGCATTATTGCATTTGAATAAATTAACCATAATTAGAAGAAATTTCTATGTAAATTTAACTCCTTGAATTGATTCAATGGCTAAAATTCATTATCTTTAACCAATTATTGATCAAGTGAAATATAATGGTATATTTGTTTTCTTAGAAAGCATTTTTCATAGAAAAATATCATTTGTGTTATATAAATGGAGGAGTTACATTTTATATATATTTGTAATTAAAAAAAAAGCAATGCCTAGAGACATGATAATAAATAAAAGTAAATTCCTTTTTTAAATTGGGAAAGTTGCATTCTCCAAGCTCTTTATACTTAACACTAAATAAGCAAAATACATTAAACAAATATTATTTGATACTATGTATATTAATAAATAGATTAATTTAAAAAAATTGAAGAAACGTTCAACTAACAATTCAAACTTCAATGTCAATTGGTTTGATAATTAAAAAATATTTTTAATAGTTTTTATAGCAGTAAGTTGCATGTAACAAATATTCTTTCTAATTTAGAGAAAGATATTAACAGGGAACATCAATTAATTATTCTTGACTAATTTCAAGAAAATATGTGCAATGTTAGGTATTAATATTTATATGCAATTAAAATAAACCAAAGTTGTAGCTCAATTATGTGTATTCTTGTCAAAGAAATTGACATATAATTTTAAGTTCTATCATACTTTATATAACTATGTATATTCACAAAATTAAAATAAATATTTTGATTGTTGCATTCATGATTTTTATAGCAATTCTAAAAATATATTTTTTGATTGTAGAAATGGTTAAATCTCATATAATTTACAATAAATTCCATTTGTGGTATATTTCATTATCACAATATTGATGGATTCATTTCTCTTTAATTTACCTGCTGTTGGGAAAAATTAATGAATTAAATCAATTGTGAAAAGATATACATACTATTTTTTGTCCCTTGACTTGATGCTATATTCTACACGATAGCCAAGAATTACCGGGAATCAGGAACTCTTTTTGTCCGCGATAACTCTCACAAAAAATCACACACTTCAAGAGGGAAGGTTTTCTCTTTGTAAAAATTTTTCCTAAATGTGTTTTAATGTGGGTGGTTATCTCCATTTTGTTATATGTGAGTAGTTATCTTGATCTTACCACTTTGTTTTTAATTACCAAAAAAATAACTAATTTTGTTTCCTTTAAATTTAAATTCAAATTTTAAATATCATGATGATGTGAATCACCCATTATGGGCATCCTCACATTCATCATCTCCCACTCGCATATAATAGGATGAGCCACATCATATAACCTTCACCTTTCTTTGAGTTTTCATACTCAGTGCATTATTGTGATTGTGTGGGCATGACATCATCTTGGGTGTTTTTGTACTAGAAAGTCTTACACAGAATCAACATAAAACAACCCCTATGTTCCATTTATTTATATTAAGCCTTAGATGCCCTAGATTTTCTCATATATACTTTTCATTTGCACATTTGATCCCTCACGAGCTTTATTGCAAGCTCAGATTGCCATTCACATATGTATAGCATCCACGCTTATGATGTTACCAAAATTAACTTCATAATGAACATGTCTTAGACACTAGCATAATTGTATATATGTTGGAAAATCTTCCTTTCGCCTACATATTACTTTAATTTGAAACAATTGCTTTCCTAGCATTTTACCTCTTAGACTAGATATATCATGATCTTAGGATGTATACTAAGGTAGCGAACATTATATTATTTCTCTATGATATTGTCAAAGTTAAAGGTTATCCATGAAAAGAATTTTCCTTTCTGGGACTCACACAGTAATGAACCAAGGATCTTTCACTTATTTCCTGTTTGTGGTTCTTTTGCACATGTGGTATGAATCACATGTTACATGTTTCTCTTATAAGATAAGGGCATATATCAATTTTATTAGTAATATCGTACAAACTTTAGTTTAGGCACACATAATACCTAACTTGAATTCTTCCACATCACTCAACTCTTTTCGATGTCAGTATTTGAAGAATTCATTGTCTGATTATAGGTATTGTGGAAGGTGGGAGAATCCATAAGTCATCCATAATTGTATCTCGAATTTCATCTTAACTTTACTTTGTTGAGGCAACATATTTTATTTTATGTTACTGCTCTATCAAAAACACAACATTTCTCATTATTATGTTAGTGAACACATGTATCATGTCTGCTGGCTCCTCATGAGAGTTAGAGGTAATTGTTTGTGTGAGAGAAACAACCTTATCAACTTGTAGGACATACTAGACATCTGTATACTCATACACATATTATGACATTTGTGACTGAATAAAAACATACTTCATTCATTTCAATTTAGAAGTTGTTCGATTACATTCTATGCATACCAAGAGATTTTACATGTTCAATATACACATATCTAGGTATAGGCTTAGTAAAAGGATCTACTATCATCTTTTGCATAGGAATGTGTTGAATGGTAACCTTTTTTGCACTATAGCTTCTTTCACAAAATAGTACTTTGTATCAATATGCTTAGTCTTGCTATGGTACTTGGATCCTTTATATAGGCAATGGCTGCCTAACTCTTACAGTATATCAGGATGGAGTTTAAATTTTCATCATAAATCCCTAAATGCTCTATAAATTTTTCCATCCATACAGCCTCTTGTACTACTATAGAACATGCTACAAACTCTGCTTCCATTGTTGATAATGTAATGCATGTCAGCTT
Source organism: Sindora glabra (assembly GCA_020226215.1). NCBI lineage: Eukaryota > Viridiplantae > Streptophyta > Magnoliopsida > Fabales > Fabaceae > Sindora > Sindora glabra. The sequence continues at coordinate 35,512,809 of CM035236.1, read as the reverse complement.
CTTACTACACCATGATATGGTGCCATTGTTTAGCAAAAATGAGTATGCTAATGTGGATTTTTACTCATTCAGGTCTCCTGCCTAATTCATATCATAATATCTGACCAAGCACAAATCATTTCCTTGATAGCATAGTGCGTAGTTAACTGCACCTTTCAAATATTTTAATATTCTTTTGACAGCTTTCCAATGTTTCTGTCCGAGGTTTGGCTAGTATCTACTTACTAGTCCAATGATATGACAAATATCCGATCTAATACACATCATTACATATATCAAACCACCAACTGCACTAAAATAAGGGATTCTTTCCATTAATTTCTTCTTAGATTCATTTTGAGAGCACATTTCTTGACTCAATGGTTTACTCTTATTTACAAGGGTATCGATGGGTTTGCAATCTTTCATATTGAATTTCTCAAGGGTTCTCCATATATAATTTTCTTAAGAAAAAGAAACAAGTTTCTTGGAGCAATCCCTAAATATTTTAACTCTAAGAATGTAATCTGATTCACTCATGTCTTTCATCTCGAAATTTGAGAATAACCATTCTTTAATAGCCATAATTGAATTTAAATTATTTCCAGCTAGTAGTATATTATCCACATAAAGGGATAATATTATAAGATTACCTTCATACTGCTTGAAGTAAACACAATGGTCTTCCTCAATCATTTGGAAGTCATATGAGGTTATAGTTTGGTGAAACCTCAAATACCATTGTATAGATGATTGTTTGAGTCCATAAATGGATCTTTAGAGTTCACAAACTTCCTTTTCCTCTCCCTTTTGTATGAAATCTATTGATTGTTCCATGTAAATTTCTTCATCCAATTCTCTATTGAGAAAAGTGGTTTTCACATCCATTTGATGTAATTCTAAATCCAAATTTGCTACTATAGCTAGGAGCAATCTTATTGAATTGAAACGTATAATAGGTGAGAATATGTCCTTATAATCTATTCCTTCTTATTATGTATACCCTTTTGTAACTAGCTGAGCTTTATACTTTTTGATTGATCCATTTGCCTTTCTTTTAATTTTAAGAATGCATTTGTTCCTAATTACCTTTTAGCCAGATGATAGGTTAATTAGCTCCCAAACTTGGTTAGTTTTTATTAAGTTTATCGCTTTCTTCCACTATTCCCTAACAAGGTAAGCTAGAGCCTCTTAAATTATTCTTGGCCCTTCTTCATCTTAAGAAGTAACTATAAGAGTTGATCCTTCAATTGAAAAGCGTCTTTTAGACATACTTCCTTTTTTACTTTTCTGTAGTAGGGTTCCCTATATTAAATCATCCTTGAATACAAGGTTCTCACTCACTTTCTCAGAGCTCCCACTAGGATCGGCGGGTACTCTTTAAGAGCTCTCACTCAAGTAAAGTGGATAAGATTCAATATTATCCACTTGATCTTGTAGTTCATAAAAAGATATAGTGCAATCAATTTCTCCCCTACTAGGAAACTCACTTTCTAAAAATGTGACATCCTCTTATTCAAGTTTCATTATTGTTCCATCCTTGTTTTCACCAATGAAAACGTGTCCCTTAGATAGATCTGAATATCTTATAAAGATACATTTCTTCCCTCTTGGACCTAATTTTTTATATCTATAGGAAGTTTCATGGATATATGTAGCAGACCCCCATGTTTGAGAATGCTCAAATCAGGTTTGGGTTTTACCCATAGTTCATATGGTTTGGATGTAACAGACTTTGAGGGCACACGGTTAAGTATGAAAGTGGTTGTCAATATGACATCTCCTTAATATGAAAAAGGTAGATTGGTCTGTGTCATCATTGACCTAACCATATCTAGAAATGTTCTGTTTCTTCTTTTAGCTACTCCATTTTGTTGTGGAGTGACAAAGATCATTAATTGTCTTAGTATCCCTTTTCCTTCACAGAGATATTTAAACTATTTAGATAAATATTCATGTCCACGGTCAATTATGAGTGCTTTAACCTTCTTATACATTTGATTTTCAACTTCATTTAAATAATGACTAAAGCATTCTAATACTTCTAACTTATGTAAAATTAAATAGATATGACCGTATCATGAGCAATCATCAATGAAAATGATGAAGTACCAAGCTCTATATCTTGCCCTAACACTCAAAGGACCACATATATTAAAGTGAATTAATTGTAATGGAGTTTCTACCTTACTCCCCTTTCCAAACAATTTTCTAATTGCTTTACCACTTAGACAATGTTCACATAAGGATATCTCAAATTTTGAAATTGAACCTAGCAATCCTTCTTTTGCTAGTTTAATCATTCTATTTTGATTTACATGTCCTAATTTAGCATGCCAAATGTGCATATCAGCATTTAAATTGAAACTAGAAGTGGTAAAGCAATTGTAAGCAGCATTTTCAATAACATCCAAAATGAAAAATTCATCGAAAATGAAGCCAAAACCATAAAGTACATTATCCTTTAAAATGTTAGTAATATTGTCATGAAAACCCAAATTGAAGTAAGGAACAAACAGAAACTAAGTTCTTTCGAATATTTGGTGCATAAAGCACATCATATCGAATTAAGGTTCTTCCACCAAGCAAATCCAATTTGCATGTACCAATGTTCTTGACCTTAATCCTTGTGTTGTTTCTAATATAAATCCATTTACTTTGATTTAACAATCGATAGTATTATATGTAAGATCCTCGATCCTTGCTCACATGGTCTATGGCACCTGAGTCCAAAATTTATAAAGGATGAGATTTTGTTAGAAAAATAGTACTAGAAATATATGAAAATGTGTAAGTTCAGTATCTAGCAATATCTTGTTCGGTTCATTTTGTTAAGTGCAATCTCGAGCAAAATGGCCTATTTTCTAGCAAGCATAACATTTAATCTTCTTGAGATCAAAATTTTTTGAGCCATGCTTTCCTTTCTTATTTTTGAAGGTCTTCTTACTCTTGAAATTAGGCCCAAGTTTTCTCTTCTGGAACTTCTTGCCTTTCTTAGACTTAGATTTGGAATTGGAGGGTCTTGCTCCCTCTACTATGTATGCTTGTCTAGAGGATCTATAAACCCCTAGATGTTTGTCCTTAAGTTCCAGATGTCTTGCCACATCATTGAAAGTAATAATGTTTTTATCGTAAATTAGGTTGACTTTCATGTTTTCCTAACCTGTAAGAAGTGACTTAGTTACAGCTTGCAATTACTGCTCAGAAAGTGCATGTTCTATAGCTTTTAGCTCATGAATAATATTTAACATTTCACATAATGTTGTTTCATTAATGTATTAGGCTGAAGTTTATAAGTGTCAAATTTGATTATGAGTCTCCTTAGTTTGGTAGCAGAAGTACCATCAAGTTTCTCTTTTAGGGCAATCCATAAACCTTAGGTAGTTAGGTAATCCTCATATTCACATATAAGGTCATCCTCCATTGCACTTAAAAGTGTGATTCGATGATACTATTTTTTCTTTTAAATAGTATATGCCTCAGCATCCTTTCTATGCTAGGTTGTGTTCCTATTTTGAGTTCCATCATGACAAGATTTAAGGCTTTAAGAGCATCTTGCTCTTCTAAGATATAAGATATTTTCCAATGCCATATATCCCAGTTATCCTCATTTAGTTTGTCACCTTTGTTCAGTTCGACAATTATATTCTTGTTAGCCATTCTACTAAATCATGAACATCTCCTATAAGTATACAATGTCATTTATTTGCATTATTCTAGCTTAAAATAATAATGACATTACTTAGTTCATGGTTAGGAGTTTACGTTTGTCATACCCCTATCGCATGTTCACCTAAATACTATTATTATTTCCTATTGAGATCATTCTCATGCAAATATCATATGTTGTATTACTCTCAAGAAAAAATCACAATCTAAGGGCTCCCACTCAAATGTAGGATTCCACAAGATAAATTTATATGAAATAAAGAGATTAAACATTCACCAAGTAATAAATGAGTTCAACAAACCATATCAAGTTTAGAAACCAATCTTAACAAACAAAATATAAACACATATGGAAAGTCCATAAAATTAATAGCTAATGTTTCTATCCTAGTTTCTTATTTTGAATTTAGAGCTTTCATCTCTTCAAAAGTATTGAATAATTTTGGTAAATCTTTTTGTGAAGTAAACTAGTCCAAATTTGTGTATATTCATGGTTTTGATTGGACCTTTCAGGTGTACCCCCTTCTCTAGAGTGTTGTGCCCAAAATGTCTTGTACTCTTCATGTTTAAGAATTGTGACAACAAGATTGTTTTACTCCAATTCGCTTTGACATAGTGGATTTCTTATAGCCTTAGTTCTTCCATGCATTTTTCATGGTTAATGTATTTGACGATTCCTAGTTTATAATCTTTGCATTGCCTAGTATCATTTTAATTGGTGTCCAGAAATTATCATCTAGAGCTTCTTTCAATAGGGTACAAACCAAAAAATGATTAGGAAATACTTTCCCTCTATGGCTGAGGTTCATTTTTAGGGCTCCCATAGGATACACTGTATGTGTGTTTCTTTGATATAATAAGTGCATCATTTCTTTAAGGTCTTTAGGTGTATCTATTCGATCTAACTCTTTAAGGTCTTCTCCTATACTCTCTACAAAGCCATATGGATCATATTCCTTCATGAAACATTTTTCCATGTCTATTTACCAAAAATAGTCATAAAATACTATCAAAATGTGTCATTTTTGCTACTTTTTTTTTAAAAAATAATGTTATAAAAATTTTAAAAACATAAAAATTATATACTAATATGTAGATATCAAATTTAAGGATTTTTTAAATCAAATTTTTCCTTAAAAAGACACTACATGAGCCTATATGTGCCATTACAGTGATCTAGTGTTGAAAAATCTAGAAAAATGAAAAAAAGAGGATTTTCTCACTCTCATCGACTATGCATGACATCCACATGCCGCCTTATGAGAATTTTTTGGTCACCAGAGCTCGCTAGCTAGGCAGAACTTTTTCTCTTCTTTCCATTGGTATATGACACATGACATTTGGGGTAAGGGGAGGTCCACACGTAGGCTTTCCAAGAGTGAGGAGATTTTTTTTCTTTGGTTTTGTATGGGTGAAACGATATGTTGTTTTTGCCATGAGCAAAATGACGTGTCATTTTGGTTTTTGTTCAAATAGCCTTGACCCAAAATGATGTGTCATTTACTGGTAGGGCCAAAATGACCTAACAAAATGACCTATCATTTAGGTCGTTTCTGACCTCTAGATGGGTTAACTGAGTCGGCCTAACCTAGTTCGCAGATCCAATTGGATCTGTATGGCTTGAAATGATTTTTTGGTCATAACTTTTGATCCAGAACTCCGTTTTAGGTGATTCAAAAGCTAAAATTCTCAGAATTTTATGCTTTACAATTCTAGACTATTTTTATAGCCTAAAAAATTCATTATCCAAGGGAACCATTATTTTATAATTACAAGCATTATGGAGTCTTTTGGTGTTCTTGCTATTTTCTGCCATTTAGGAGTGTTTTATGTGCTCCTTTTAATATAGAATTTATCTCTAGCATTACTTTTCCAAAAATAGCAGAATAAAAAAGAATATTTTACATCCAATGGTTATATTCCATATCATAAAAGCAAAAAATAGGAAGCATGCTTTTGAAAAAAAATACCAGTCATATATATAGTAAAGAACAAATTTGTACAATACATCTCATATAATACATGTCTTGCATTCAATTGCAATAAATACACATAAGGAATCACAAAAACCAAATCAACCTAGCTCTAATACCAATGTTGGGAAAAATTAATGAATTAAATCAATTGTGGAAAGATATACATACTTGTTCTTTGTCCCTTGACTTGATGCTATATTCCACACAATAGTCAAGAATCATCGGGAACTAGGATCTCTTGCTTTTTGTCCATGACAACTCTCACCAAAAATCACACACTTCAAGAGGGAAGGTTTTCTCTCTATAAATTTTTTTCCTGAATGTGTTCTAATGTGGGTGGTTATCTCCCTTTTGTTATATGTGAGTAGTTATCTTGATCCCACCACTTTGTTATCAGTTACCAAAAAAATAATTGACTTTGTTTCCTTTAAATTTAAATTCAAAATTTAAATATTATGATGATGTGGGTATGGGTGTCCACACATTCATCACCTGCAAAATAGAAAACACCACCAAAGGATCAGTGGATGGACGCCTCTTCAATATTTCTGTCAGTATTGATTAACAGAGAAAGAATAAATTGAGTAGTAGTGAATGTAGTATATATTTCATATAAGAGTTTTTCTGAATAAAGTGTTAGAGAGCAATTGCCAAATAATTATGAAATTATTAATTTATTAGCTATATAAATATTTGTATTTATCAAATATTACGATGACAACATGCGTTTTAGTTTGCCATTTAAATTATATCTCAATTATAAAATATAAACCTTCTAATATATTGTCATCATTAATTTATTGTCAAGACTGCCACTAAATATTATTACGTCTCTCTTTACGTTATTTCAATTAATAAGTAATTAATTAGAAGTCTCTGTACGGAATGTGCAAAATTTATGACGAAGATCACACATTATTCATGAACATCAGCAATTTATAAAACTGAAAATAAAATATCTCTTAACTTGACCATAAAAAATGGTATCACATCATAATTTTATCTTAGAAATCATAAGTTTGATATATGAGAAGTCAATTTGTGACTAATAAAAGGTTAAGGGACTCTTTAGATTGTTAGTGCTATGATGGAGCTGTAATAATATGCTCATCATTTGAATAATAATTATGGTACAAATCGAATATACTATAATGAGAGAGTATGCTTATAATAATACTCGAAAAGAATAATCAACATTGCTTGTCTCTATTCCTACTTTCTCTCTCTCTCTCTTTCATATATATATATATATATATATTTGAAATAAAATTACACACTTCCATAAAACAGGGCTTAATTTTTCTTCGATAAATAAAATACAAACACGAATTGTAGTGTCAACGTGCGAATTGTCCATGGGTAACGAGCTTTGTTTTAATAACAAAAAATTAATGTTTTAAAATTGGACTAAATAATAGATCTGATTAATCGTTGTACTATTTGGTTTCAGTTGATTGAAAAATTATTTTATTGGTGGAACTAGTTTAAACCGACAAAAATTGGGAGATCAATCAGTCGACCTTTTTCCTTACTTTTGGACTACTTTTTTTTTTTTGATTAGTTATATAAATTTATATGTAATAAAAATAGAAGAAAAAATTTAATATCTAATTAGTTAAAAAGTAATTAATTTATTTCATTTCTTTCAATATTTTATTTTTTTTATAAATTATAAACTCATATATGTATTATAGATTAACCACTACTTATTTTTTAATTTATATAAATTTTTTACTTATAATATCATTTATTTTGACCATTAGTTCAATCAGGACCACTAAAATTATATCTTAATAAATTTTTAGATTCATTGGGCAGTTTTCGAAACATTGCCAAAGACGTAATGAAATTCACAAAAGATATATACATATATATATAATGGAATCACATTAAGTGCATGGGTTGAGCGTGGATGCGTATAAAGTATTATTCTTGTGTTTGCAGGGTTGATAATGGATTCAGAAATAAGCATGTGAGGCTAAAATTAAATTGTAAAATTTTTATTTTTTAACAAATAATAATAGAATAATTTAAATGATATTATTTAATAATGATAAATTGTATAGATACTAGTACAACACATTACAATATCTTAAAATGCTTATCAAAATTTACAAATAATATAAAAAATTATGAAAAAAAGGATTGATTTAATAATATGCAACATAAAGCACATAATCTACATAAGCATTAAAGGGAAAGATGGTTCAAAAACTCTATTATTGCTAAAATGTAAAGGTTGAAGTTAGAAAGGAAAAACATATATCGGGAGCAGACAAAGATTGGGATTGTGTACTTATAGCCTCGTATGTTTTGAGAAAAGTTTAAGATGTTGTAAAGTATTTTATTTATTTAATACTAAATACAAAGAATTTAGAGATAATAACTTTCTCTATTTTAAAAAGAAATTTACTTTTTTTTATTATTATGCTTTTAGGTACTATATTTTTAACCATCAATATAAGTAGTATATCACTTTTTCCTATGGCAGAGCTAGGAATTTTGTCTTGGGAGATTGTGATTGATTGTGAATAAGTGATACTTTATTTAGATGTATCCTGAAAATTTTATAATTGTATAAAATAATTATAAGTTTTTTGATAATTTTGATTTAAGATATTTTAATTTTTTAAAAAATAAATATAAAAATAATGAAATATTAATTAAAACTATGAAAGCTTTTTATGAGAATAATTATAGAATCTTATTTATAAAGGTTGTAGTACATAAATTATTTAGACTTTTATAAAAAAAGTTGCAATAAAAATTTCTATAAAATTTTACAAATATAATTAAGTTAATAAAGTTCATATGGATGCATGCTTTTTTCAAATGCATATAAATATTTTACGATGGAAATTTTTGATAATAAAACCGAAATAAATAGTAAATAAGTAACAATTCTATTAGTATCATATTATGTATATAATACAAATAAAAATATAATGTTAAACTTATAAAGATTGTAACACATAAGTTATTCAAAAATTTATAAAAAATTATAATAAAAGTTTACAAATTTTGAAAAGGGATAATTATTTTATAAAGTTTATATGTGTGTGTGTAGGCATGCGTGAGTATGTGTGTGTGTGTGCAGGCGCATGGACGCTCTTGTGTATAAACGCTTTATTTTGAAAACATGGAATGATAAAATCAAAATAGATAGCAAATAAGTGACAATTTTAGTATACAATTATGCTATGTTTAATGTAGGCACATATGAATTTAGTGCATGTAATAGATTTCTAAAAACAAAATCAGAGATAAATGGGGATCAAAAATATGTTTTGTGAGTCACATGAACCTTTTGTTTCAATTAAATATATTTTGTATAAATTTTTTAAAGTTATAATATAATAAAAATATTCATATTCAGCAAAAGGAAAGAAAGGCAAAAAAATTAGTACATAAAATATTTACAATTTTTAACTATAGAAAAATTATACTTTTACACTTTATATTTGTATTTCTATATTTTTATAAAATTCATTATTATATATGTATATAATTTTCTTATTATAACTGTGCATATTTTAAAATTTTAAGAAAAGAGCATAAAATATACATATAAAAAAATAGAGTTTTAAAAGGTCAGGATCACTCATAGCCTCTGTTTCTGCCATTGATTCCTCCATTAATATTTAAATAAATGATTTTTTTCCTAAAAATATTTTTATGAAACACTAAAGATTTTATATAAAAAAAAGTATGAAAAATGTACGAGATTTGGAGACCATAAAATATATGCACGATCAATGCGCGGCTTGTTGGGAAAATTATAGTTGTGTATTGTAATTTAAAATTATTACCAATACAATATATAAGGTATTTTTCTATATTTTAATAAAATCCCGTCTTAGGGTCAACTTTATTATAGGTGCAAAGCTCATACACACAATGAAGTTCACCGGACATATTAAGCTTCAGTTTCATCGTCTGGTGGTGGAATTTCATTGCATACACAGATGTGATCCAAACATACATTATTCTTACAGTTTGGAAACTTAGCCTTGCAATCGTCATCATCGTTGCAATGAAATGACACTATGGGCCCCCTCGCTAAAGTCTTCAATTGCCAATCTGCAAAACCAAATTCAAATTTAACAATCATTATTCATACATAAATTTAATAATCGGATAAATTAATCAGGTTAATGTCTTTCTAAAACTTGAAAAATGTATAAACTTACTTTTTTTAACATTTTCAAATATATTTCTCTTTTCAATACAACGTAAAGTCATAAACTTTCCCACCAGTTACATCAAAGTTACAAAGGTAATTTATGCAATTAATTAAAATATAACATAAAAATCATTTAATTTATAGTAAATTGCAATTTGCAACTTATTTCCATGAGTTATTAATCATGAAAAGCTACCGTTATGTTGTTTTGATCTACTAATTATTTGAAAGTACCAGGATTTGTCTCATAAAAACTAATGGAGGAATATTTAATTAAAAAAGCTAGGCTTTTCAAAAACCGCACCATAAACAGTGAGAATATTGTTTTGTCGGAAGATATTTTATAAAAAAAATTAATTTATTTGGATATAAATAAAAGAGTAATATATCACTTAATAATTTGTGATTTAAAAAAGAAATATATTATATATATATCAAAAATGAGTTTCAAAATTGAATTTTGAATCTTTGAATTCAATTTCATTAATTTGCCTGACATTCATTGATTACCATTTAAATCTCAATCTTGAGTTTCATTTTTAATACATATAACATTGCTCTTAAAAAAATATTGATACATAAAAAAATATAGTAATAAAAGAAAATAATTTTGAAAAAATAAAAAATATTCTTTCATCAAATTATCTTTATTTAGCATAAATATATAAAATATTTTTAATTATTTAAATATTTTATAATTGAAAAAGATTTTCATAAAAAAGACTCATTCATGCCGTGCTTTCAACGAAACAAAGTCCATGGTAATTCTGTGAAGTCAATACGGGTGGTGAAACTATGTTGACCAATTGGTAAATGTGAACGAGAAGGTTTGAGTTCTGTTTATACCGTTTTTATTTCCTCCGCCCTCTAGGCGCTTTCATTTGTGTGAATATACAATCATAATGATTTGTCGCCATTGAAACCACAAAGAAGTAATTTATAAATGAGCTATACCCCACAAGGGTACCTTATAATTTTATAACCCAATATGTGTGTAGTATAATTTAAAAATTAGAAAATATAAATAATTTGTAAGTGTAATTTTTTTTACATAATAATAATTTTGTAATTAAATTAAACATTTTCTTATTTACTTCACGATCATATATTTTTCATTATTTATTTTCATTGAGTCTAAATTTCCTTTTAAGAAAAATTCTGAAAAAGGTAAAAATATATCTAACGAACTCATAAAATCTATACTTCACATCTTGACGAGGTATGAAACTATTCCCATAAAACACGCTCTAATCTCAAAATTTCCTTTGCCAAGATGAAGAAAAGATAAAAGATTTTCCCATTAGTTTTTACCATTTTCAATCAATTCATCCAACATTATGTGATATTTGCAGTTGTAAAAATAATTGCAAATAATTATCTTAATAATAATTAAACTACATGTATAAAATAGAAGGAATGACAAAAAGAGAACTCACGAGATACGATGATCAGAAGAGAAAAAATAAAGATCAATTTGAACGAAGGTTTCTCCATCACTCTGCCAAGTAGTGGTAGATTATGAGATTCTGTGTGATGGCCAGAAATGAGCATCCCGGTTCCAATTCCAATTCCCAATATATAGTAAAAGCCATCTAATAGAATTATGTAACCTCTTTGATTAATGTTAATTAATTTGAGAAAAACTCTTATGCACATTTGACTAAATTAATTACTTTCATTATTTAGAGAAATTTTTATGTTACATTTAACTCCTTGAATTGATTCAATTCATTGTCTCGAACCACCTATTGGTCAGATAAACTATAATTTTTATTGTAAATTTTTATTACATTTTTATAGCATTAAAAAACTTCTAATACTATATGAATATTGAAAATTCAATATTACTTTTATATAAATATTATCAAGTGCATTATTTTTTAAATTTAGCAATCTATTTTTTAACAAATAGCTAATTTTCAATCAAAAATAAATAATTTAATTTCTATCATATTAGATTCTTAAAATTAAAAATAATAGTATAATTGACAACATTTATATAGAATTAGTACTGATTTTTCAATATTAATGTAGTACCAAAATTCTTGTTGGTAGCATGTCCTAACATTAGCATATAACAACATATATCCTCCTTATAAACTTCCGTTTAATGATAATAAAAAAAAGGATATTATCAATATATTATATTAAACAAATACTATTTCAATGATAAACTTATAAATAAATTAATTTTTGAAAAACTCTCAACTAAAAATTCAAATTCAATTGGTTTAATAATGAAAATATATTTTAAATGGCTTTGTACAATAACATAATAAATACAAAATAAATATTCTTTCTCATCTAGAGAAAGATATTAATAGGACCCATGAATTAATGTTGACTGATTTAAAGGAGAGACATTAACAGTGCTAGGTATTAATATTTTTTCCTTCAGATAAATATGATAAAATTGGAACGGAATATTAATATTTCTATGCTACAAAAATAAACCAAAATAGTATCTTAATTATATGTATTCTTGTGGGAGAAATTGACACGTAATTTTAAATTTCATCATAGTTTATGTAATTTTACATATTATAAATTTTAAAATAAATAATCTGAAAGTTGCCTTCATGATTTTTATAACAATTCTATAAATATTTTAAACCACGTAAAAAAAATCCAGAATTACGATTATCAACATAATTGCGATAAGTTGCAACTGTAGTATAACTCGTTATCACAATTTTATGATCGTAACATTTGTTTTAGTTTGCACTTTAAAATGGACGTTATAGCGTTTCTCTTTCCGTCATCACTTAAGAAGTACTCTTTCTGTTCCTATTTACCTATCGTAATTAACCGATTTCACACATATTAAGAAAGTAATTTAATTTACTTTTTTTAGTGAGCTTTACAAAATTATCTTTTTTACACGAAATTCAAGATAATTGAATATAGAGAGAGAAATGTAAAGGAATAAATGCAAGCTGATTAATAGTATAAAATAACAAAATATTTATTAATGAAAAAGAACAATAGATTTGGAAAAAGGACATTTAATGCTTAATTAGAATTTTAAAGCGAAAGATAAAAAAAATAAAAAATTCCTTCAAAATGTGATAAATAAAAAAGAATGGAGGGAGTAATTAATTAGAAGTGTTGCACGGAATGTCCGAAAAGAAAAACGAAGATTGCGCACTACTCATATCATAGAGACCGAAAACAAAATATTCTCTTAATCTCTTATCATCTATCATATTTAATTACTTTTACTGAAATTAAAAAAATTATTCAGTGTGTTTATTTTTACCCAATTTTTCAAAATAACTTTTTAGTTCAAAATCAAAATTTATTTCATTTTTTATTTTATGCATTCAATACAAAGAGAAAGATAATTAAAAACCAAACACATATAAATGTGTAGCATAATAAAGTATTTATTAGTGAAAAGAAAGGGTGAAATTGAAAAAAATGTAATACTTTATTGGATTTCTAAAGTATTTAATAAAAGGGGACAAAACTTTTTTTTTTTAAATGTAGTAAGGGACAAAAGGAGTATCTGCTAATTGAATTATTAGAAAATATTTTTTTTAGATAAATAAAATATACTTTCATAAACATAGGGTTTAATTTTTTTTTCACAAACTAAAAGATCAACCAGTCAAAATTTTCTCAGACTACTTTTATTATTTTTTTCTTGGGTTGGTCTACTAGATTTATATGTAATAAAAATTTATTAAAAGAAGAAACATAACACCTAATTAATTAAAAAACGCTAATTTATTTCATTTCTTTCTATCTTTATTTTTCTTTATAAATTATAACCTCGTTTATGTAATATAGATTAGTAATTACTTATTTTTAATAAATTATAATTTTTTATTGATGATGTGTTCAGTTGATTGGACCAATGAAATCAATAACTTCTCTGGTTTGTTGCTGAATTTTTAAAATATTACTTAAAATGTAGTGGGATTCACAGTGCATCAGTGGAGCCACGCGAAGTATTACTTTTGTGTACGCAGGATTAGCCTCCGATGATGGATTCATAACTCAGCATGTGGGGGTTAAAATTAAATTTAATTGTAAATTTTTTAAAAAAATAAATAACAGGATAATTCAAATAGTATTATTTAATAATGATAAATTATATAAATACTAGCAGAGCATATCAAAATTTGCAAATTATATAAAATATTATCCAAATAAGTGCATTGACTTAATAATACGCTACAAAATATAGTCCATAATGTATATCTATATAAAAACATTAAAGGGATGGATATATAGCTCAGAAGCTCTATTATTTTCAAAACGTAAGTTTTGAATTTAATGAGAACCAGATACAGATCAGGATTGTTTGCTTGAAAATTTTACTCAAAAATGTATGAAACATGCATGAGATTTGGAGACCATAATATAACATGTCAATGTTTGGTTTTTTGGAAAAATTATTCACTCCCAAACATACACGAGCAAAAAGTCAAAAACACAATAGATAACGGCGGGGAAAACTTCAAACTAAAAAAAAAAAAATCAGAAAAAATATGTATAAGTTTTCAACCATACGTCACAACATCTGCATCACAATTCTAGCATTCCTAGATCTCTCTTCCAACCCTTTCTATGATTGTGTCTGCCATTTATATCTGTAATACACGTCGATTTTCTCATACTTTACACTCTTATTTGTTATTCATTACGCTCACTCCTACTTAGATGCAAAATGAAAGAAAGAAAGAAAGAAAGAAAATAATGAGAAAAATATTTTTTCTCTTTTATTTGCATGTATAAAAAGTAAAAAGAAAGAAAGAGATAAGAAAATAATTTTCCTTACTTGTTTAGATAGAAAAGTAAGAAAAAATTAAATTAAGTTGAATGACAATTTTATTCTTCAACTTAATATATTTATCTAACATTTTGTTTGTAACAACATAACTATAATTATAAGTCATTATATTTATATACATATTAAATTTTAAAATCTGAAACAATAATGAATCAATGCAATTGCAAAAAACGATCATGATGATATCGAATCAAAAAATTAATTTTATAAATTGTAGTCTAAAATGTAAATTTGATGTATTTACTATCCAAACATATGGACATATTACAAACAAGTAATATGAAATGTTTTAAGTTATGTCGATCCTTAATTAGTAAATGTTTGAATTCTAAACATAATACATTAAGAAAAATTGGTAAAATAACAATGTTTGGGAATTTTTGAAAGCCTAATTTCAAACTTGTCTTTGAAGCAAGTAAATATCGAAAAACTTATCAATGAACAAAAATATTAAGTATGTTAGTTTAGATTGTGTGTAAATTTTCATTTTTTTCAATTGACTTAGAGGATGATATTATATAAATATTTTTAAATAGAAGATTAATTTTAAAATAAATACAAATTATTCTAATTTGATTTTCTTCTTACAAGTTATTTCATATTTACTTTTACACTCCTAGTTTTATCTTTTAATTTTAGGTTGTTATACTCATATTACTGGATGTTAAGGTTTGGCAATAAAAGTAAAATTCATGTAGACACACATTTTTATAGATAAATTATCTAGTAACTCTAAATAAAAAATATGAAGTAGATATATAATTATCTAAAAAGTCATTTGATAATATTACCGTAAATATATAATCTGAAACTATAATTAAACTCTAAAGTCAAACTACAATCCTAAAATATTTACTATGCATAACATAGTAAGTTATAGTTTGGGAATAAAATGTTTATTGTACAATCTTTTTATCCTCCTATTACGCAAATAAAATTAGGTAACGGTTTGCATTAGAAAGTGAAATAGGGAAGAAACATAAATCAGTGTAAAAATTATTATGGATAAAAATATATTTGCAAAATTAATGTAAAAAATATTATGGATAAAAATATATTTGCAAAATTAATGTAAAAAATATTATGGACAAAAAAATATTTGCAAAATTAATTTGTAAAAATAATTATGAATACTTTTAATCTATGTAATAAGGAGGAAGATAGTTTAAATAAAATATTTTATGTAATTAGGACAAAAAATTGAAAATAATATTTAATGCAATTTAAGAAAAATATTTAATTATAATTTAATTTAAAACATAAATTATAAAATAAAATAATCATAATTTTCTTTGTTTAACAATGCATATTAAATTTTTAATTAATAATTTATTTTATATTTAATTTTTAATATTGTTAATGAAAATTGAATGAATAATTAATTAATTAAAACAAGTGTACAATTGTAATAAATGTGTTTTCAACTTATTTTCTAACCATATGTGGCAAGAAGATTTTTTTTGGTGAAGCCCTGACTTCTTTTCTACTCCTTTTGTCTTTCCCTCATTTTCTATCCTATAACCAAATAAAGAAAATTGTTGTTTTCTATTTCTTTTCTTTCCACCCATTTTTTATGCAAATAAGGATACAAATTTATATCATCCTAAGAGTAATGCTATGAGAAACTCAATGCCTTAAGAGGTTCAATGTTTCATCATTGGATTACCTTTTTTTTAGTCTCAAAGTAAATGAATCAAAATTAAAAACAAAAATTTCAATGCATTAAATGTAATCTAATGGTAAAAATACTCAATCACTTAAAAAATCAAAATCCCAATAACATTATCCTCCTCCAAATAATTGCAGGGAAGGTAGTTGCACTATAGCTACAAAGAGAAAATAATTAAAAACTATACACATATAAAAGATAAATTTTACTTCAACAAATTATCACTTGTACTATAAAAATTTTAAAATTGTGGTGATTTTATCTCTTGGTAGGAAAATAAAAAAAATTCAAACAAATGTATGAAAATATTAAAAAAATTATGCCATGGAAAAATTTTATGAGTGGTAAAGTATTACATGTACCACATATCAAACAATGGAAACATTTTACGAGGAACAAAGTATCGCTTGTACTATGATATAATAAATAGAAAAATTTACCCATGATGAATATACATATAACAAATCACCAAGATTAATTTTTCTTTCTAAAATTTGGAAAGATAAAATAAAATTTAAAAGGATAATTGTATAGTACATATAAAAGCTTATTTGGTGAACTTGGTGAGGTCAATGTGCCATAGTCAGATCAATTAAATTAGTAAGCAAAACTAGCAATATTAATATATATATATATATATATATATATATATATTTATATAATAATATGTATTACGATAATGTTAATAATATTATTAAATTATAATATAATAACTAGTCTTATATTCATCACTATAAACATTAAGGAAACTTTTATTGAAAAAATTGAAACTAATAATTATATAAAATTATATAATCTAATAATAATAATTAAATCATTAAGTTAAAAAAATTTTAAGTAAATTATATTTAAGGGTTTAAATAGATTAAAAAACTTTTAAATAGATTAAAAACCCCATTTTAGTCCCCCATTAATTTCACATATTTTAATTTCTATCTTCACAAGTATTTTGTATTAATTCCATCTCAAATAAATAATAATTTTATTAATTTAGTCCATTCCTTAGTATTTCTATTATGAGTTAATGAATTAATAAATGAAAGGATAAAAATAAGATGTAAATAATATATGAAGGAAGAAAATGATACTAAAATTTTTTTGAGGGGTTGAAATGGTACTAATAAATGAAAGAATAAAAATAAGATGTAAATAATATATGGGGGAAGAAAATGATACTAATAAATGAAAGGATAAAAATAAGATGTAAATAATTAATTTTAAAGCTACGATTTATATGAGTATTTGCTTCATTTAATTTAACCTTTACTAAAGGAATTTTCACAAAATAATAAAAAAATTACTTAAAAGATGTAAAAATTTTACTTTTATCTTGAAATAACTTAATTAAAAATAATTAATGAAAGTTATATTAATTTGGAATTGAATTTTGCAATAATTTAATTATATGTATTGTAATCATACACATTAAAAAAATTACTTATAAGTATGATTTCCAAGTTTTTGTATGTGTGTGTGGGGATGTAATTTTGACTCACAAATTATAGATTCAAACATTTTATTTGTAGGATGACATATACTTCAAAATGTATATTTAAAGTATCTCTAAAATCAGTATAAATTATTGTCAATTAATTCA
The DNA here is from genome assembly GCA_020226215.1 of Sindora glabra. Lineage (NCBI taxonomy): Eukaryota > Viridiplantae > Streptophyta > Magnoliopsida > Fabales > Fabaceae > Sindora > Sindora glabra. Next base: position 35,494,938 of record CM035236.1, on the reverse strand, counting down.
TTTAATTTTTCTTTTTTACTAGGCACTTCACAAATTTAAGTTATATCAATTAGCTATAAGCAAATCAAGGACCGAAATTAGTGGCAAAAATTTAGCAATGTATTTAGAGATGATTTTTCAATTGGTAAATGAAACTTCCAAATTCATATTTATGTTGTATATTTAATGACTAATTTACAATGGATTTTTATACCCATTAGTAATTTTGTCATTCATTTTTTTAGAATTCTAAAAATTTCCAAGTTAAAGTTATATCTATTGTTAATTGCATGAGTGAAATTTACTATCAGAATTGGTGATGGGAAAAAAAGTTAAGGTTTCAAATCAATAATGGATCTGTGCACAAAAATTTAAAATTTTATTTGGAGGTGGAGTGAATTTTTCTTGAAAATTACTGATGGGTATTGTAATTTTATTGCTATTTCCATTACTAATTAAAATGCATTAGTTTGTTAAACATGAATTAGTGATAAATTAACCAGTCACTAATTTTGTCACTAATATAGATTATATATTAGAACCTAATAACAAATCTCCCATTTGCCGTTTTCCCTTTCTCTTCTGCCACCCTTCTCTTTCAACATCGCTGCTCTAGTAAGATACCTCCAGCCATTCCTTCGCCTTTGTTGCCACCATCTATGTTCATTTCATCTTATTGAGCATTTTAATCAATGAATTTTCTTTTTTTTATACTATTTTATTTATTTTTCATTTTTTATTTTTAAGGTTTAGTTTTATGATTTATAATTATTTTTTGTATTATATTATGGATTGTTATATTGTTGAATATTTTTATGTTTTATTGTTGAATTGTTGATTGTTATTAGGAAATTTTCCACTATAAAGTTACAAATTTTCTCTTTTGGAGTTAGTAAAAAAACAGTTACATTGTTTTTACTGTTTTTATGGGTTTAATTTTGTGATTTGTGATTATTTTATCTATTGTATTGTCGAATTTTTTTATGTTTAATTGTTATATTGTTGATTATTTTGTTTTTAAAAAAAATTCACTTTTAAGAATTTTTCACTAATAAGTTGAAATTTTTTTCTTTTTGGGTTAGTCCAAAAAAGTTATTATTTATTTTTTAAGGTTTAATTTTGTGATTTGTGATTATTTATTATATTGTTGATTGTTGTGTCGTTGAATATTTTGGTATTTGATTATCATATTGTTGATTATTTTATAAAAAAGTTCATTTTTAGAAAATTTTTCAGCAACAAAATGCAAATTTTTCCTTTTAAAATTATCTCAAAAAAAAAAAGTTGCCAAATTTCACTTCTAGGGTTTCAATTTTTCAAATGAGCTTAGAAAATTAAATGCGTGAATCGGGCTTAAAGAAGGAACTGGTGGGCCTAAATAATACGTAAAAGGTTTAACGACAAGAATTTATGGAGATTAACTAAGGGGAAGTTAAAGGGACCGTAGAGTTAGATTAAGGTGAAAACCAAACTTAAATATTCCCTTTGGCCCAAAAGGGTTAAAATGAGCAGAAAATGTAATATATGGCAAAGTTTTAGCCGTATAGGCTTATATTATTTTTATCACTTATGAGTTCTTACTAGATAGGCAAAAAAATCTGGCGGGGAAACTTAAATAAAAATTGAGTGTTGGAAATTAGAAAATTGACAAAGTTAGGATTGCTAAGTGCACAATTCTAACAAGGACCTAGAGGAAAAGTGCTTTTTTTTTATTTAAATGAAAAAGGTTATTTACAAATGGAATTTATGTATAACTAATATACAGGAAATACACATAAATCGATGAATATGTTCTTTTACTATAATCGAATACATAGTTTGACAGTTGATAAATCAAAATTGAATATTATACCAGCTTGGTGCTATTTTATTATTGTATATGCATCTTACTAAACTGTATTTGGTACTTCTACGGTGCATTTAATTGTTCGATGAGTTGGGGTTAGTAATGATGATACTTGAATTGCAAGTCCATGTGCTTAATGAAATTATCAAAAGGGAATAAGTATAACCCTAAAGAAATAAAGGTGGAACCACAAAAGGGGGAGAAGGCTAGCCTATGAGCCATAAGAAGGCTTTTAATAAAATAGCTGATTGAATTCAAGTATTTCGGGGATTACATATTCAAAAATGATCAATGTGTAATTGAGTACCGAATTATATGTGGTTTTAATATCAATTAGTAAATTATCATAAAATACAAAAATAACATTAATTTTTTTTCTAAAAAAACCAACATCTTTTATGTTTCTATCATTTTGGGAAATAACATTAAACATCATTTACTTTCTAAAAATTGATGTTTAATACCCATAATATCACATCAGTTCATTTAAATAATTGATGTCATATGTCTATTTGCCCTACCTACCTAAATCTCAGCTCTAATTCCTCACTCCCTTATCCTAAATCCTAACCCCATCCATATGCCCTTACCCCCTATTCTTCTCTCCCTCATCCTAAACTTAACTCCATGCTCATATTCCTCACTTTCTCATCCTTCTTATTTCCCCTTTATTCCTCACCAAATATAGATAGCTAATATCTTGTATTATTATAGAGAATCCCAATTTCAACAACTTCAAATAATAAATTGAATGACAATAGATTGAAAACAGTAAAATGTTGTATACAATACCATAGTCAGAGATAGGTGCTTTACCAAATTTATCTTAATACTCATTACTAAATGCATAAGATTTGCACACCCTCATCAAAGCCTTTTAATACAATACATGTAGAGATGCAACAAGCCGTCATGAACAATTGGTGTATTACAAAATGAACAAATAGTAGATAGAAAAAGAATACCATAAAAGATGAATGAGAATAATTTTTTTACCTATACAAATTTGTAAAACTTACATTAAAATAATAAGTAATAAAATAAGATCAATTAGGAAAGTAGAAGTTAAATTGTAAGAACAAACACAAGAAAGAGATGCTCACATTTATATTCCATACTTTTCTAAGAAGTGCCAAATCACATATGTTTAACCATAGCCTAACTAAGCATTCAATCTTAAAAAATAATTAGAAACTAAAAAGAAGACCAAAGAGAATTGTCTTAAAGTTGTAATAAGAGTATATCTCATTAGATAGAGAATTATTTTAAGGTTGGAATATCTGTGGAATGAAATTTGCAAATAACGTTTTGCTTCACTCTTTTTATTTTTAACTTGTGCCATGATTTATCCTTTTCATTTTTGGTTCATGCCTAAGGCTTAAGCTTCCATGTTGGTTACTACATAACAACTGACATCCAAAGTTTATATTATATGTTGGTTAGGAAAAACCACTATTGTTTTTTAATCTAATGATATTGTCCTATCAAGTAATGTTTAACATTGGTTACCACAAAAAAAAACTAACATCATAATAGATTAATGTCTTTTTCTTATAAACATATTTCTTTTTTTCTTATTTTAGAATTAAATATAAGAACAACAAATTAAATGTAAATGAAGAAAACTAGAGAGAAAACAATATATTACAAAGTTATATTATTCCATTTTTTGTATATTTTAATATCAATAAATGAACACATAGACATGCTTTATTCCATTTTTTGTATATTACAAAGTTATCATCGCTTGTAATTCCTCCATATTGCTTAATGGCTTTTGAAGTGTTTGATTCAATCAACTTTGTATCTATTGACCTGGAGGTGCATAATTGCTTTATTTGCTATTAATCTCTCAAGGTTCCTATGTTTCAATGTGAAAATAGACATGCTTTTTGCTCTATGTGTATCAAAGTTTGACATAGCACATAAAAGAATTAATATATCAATTTTTACATTGAAACAAATGAAGCATAGGAGGCTCATAGAAAATGAAGAAAGCAAGCACCTCAACATCAACAAAAGGACAACACATGCCGTTAATGTTGTATAATTAAAAAATGTTTTGAATCTTATGATCATAGTAATCATATCAAACCATGGATATACTTAAGACCATCTATTTGAGTGCAAAAGACAACTATGATTGATGCAATGCCTATGATTGTAAGAAATAACTTTTGAGATTGTGATGAAAAGTGTAGATTGTAGTATTTATGTTAGGAAATGGAATCTCTCTAAGTTCTTTTAATTAAAGGAATTGTGTTCGCACTTCAACATCGAACACAAATATTTTACAAAGAATTTAAAATGATTCTTCTTTGATGTGCCTACAATTCTTTATAGAATTTCTATGTTTATGGCTGAAGTGTAGATACAAGTTTCTAGAAGTAACTTTGATCAATTCCAGAACCTTCTAAAAGGATTGCTTTTTGGAAATTCTTCATCAAAGAAGGCTTCTTAGATAAAGGGTTTAGATCATAATATTAACACTACTTAGGCTATTGAGAAAGTATAGAAATTTCTAAAGGTTCCTTCCAAGGTATGGATACAAATTCTTATAACAAACTTTAAAAGTTTCTAGGACCTTCAAAATAGTCATGATAATGCCTAAAACCAAGATCTACACCCCCAAACTTAAAAGTCCTCCTTTTATCTAAGGAAATCTATCTTGAAATATCATGATTTGTTGTTAAGGGCCTTTATTTATAGGTTGAGAGAAAAATATTTAAACATCAATTTTTAAAAATTAGTGTTATAACTTTGGCCATATGTATGGTTGCAATGGCTTAAAAAGTTGATTAAGTACTAAAACAATTTGTAAACTATTGATAAACAATCATCACAATTAAAATGGACTTATATGATGATCACCACAAAAATTTAATGTTGTAATTTCTTGTTGTTGAATTGTCATAATGATTGAAATGGACTTGCATGATGGTTACCATAAAAATCCAGCATGGTAAGTTATTCATTAAATTCCATTGTTGAAGTTATCTTCGTTTCCATTCATTTAAAATTCTTCAATTTCATTCATTTAAACTTTTCATAAATTCATTATTTAGACTTCTTTAGTTTCCCTCATTTAAATTTCTTTATAAATTTATTCATTTAGATGTATTCAGTTTCATTCATTTAAACTTTTCATAAATTCATTATTTAGACTTCTTTAGTTTTCCTCATTTAAATTTCTTTATAAATTTATTCATTTAGATGTATTCAATTTCATTTATTTAAACTTTTTCATAAATTCATTATTTAGACTTCTTTAGTTTCCCTTATTTAAAATTCTTTATAAATTCATTCATTTAGATGTATTCAGTTTCATTCATTTAAACTTTTTCATAAATAGCATTCAATTATATTTCTCATATATTTCAAGAAAATGTTACCATATTAAATGTTGATTAAACCTAAAACTATCATTTTCATGTTTGCCATTTCCTTAGCATTATTAATTCCCATTATATAAATAACCAAATATAAAAAGAAAGTTATTTTTAAACTAATTTAATATAGAAAGTTATATTTGTTTCAATGTGTCTTATATTTGTAAATCTATGTAATCCAAATGCTTATAGAATTTTAAGTGAAAAAATATACAAATGAATAAAGAGAAATAATATCTCTAAAAATTTATACAAAATAAATCAATAAATAAAAATCACATGTTTATATACGAATACAGAAAAATAATGAAGAAATCATTATGTATCAAAATCTTAATCATTGATGCAAACTCCAATATTATTGTTCAAATTTCTCCATTTTGTATACTTCATTGGGAAGTGAGAGAGTACAATGGGAGAGAACTAAAAGTTAAAGTTCTCTTATTGTACCCTCTCTCAATGAAAGTACAATAAGAGACCAACAACTCTTTCATTCACTAGCTATGTCAGTCCATTTTTACTTCATAGGAAATGAGAGAGTATTCAATAAACAATGAAGAAACCATTATGTATTAAAATCTTAATTGTTGATTAAAACTCCAATATTATTTTTCAAATTTCTCCATTTTGTATGCTTCATTGGGAAGTGAGAGAATATACAATGGGAGAGAACTGAAAGTTAAGGTTCTTTTATTATACCTTCTCTCAATGAAAGTGCAGTAAGAGATTAACAACTCTTCCATTCCCTAGCTATGTTAGTCCACTTTTACTTCATAGGAAATGAGAGAGTATACAATAGGAAAGAAATAAAGGACAAGGTTCTTTCATTATACAATCTCTTGATAAAATGAAAGATTAACAATAACATTATGTATCAAATTCGTCATACTCAAGAGCATATTAGAGAGATATTAGAAAAGTTAATATGGAAGAATAAAGTTATAGTAAAGATTTATAGGAAAAAAATAGATGCCAGTTATTAAATAAAATTGATATCATATGCTTTTCAATTTCCAATGAAACTTCTTAAATGGCTTTTAGATGGTGGTAGTTAACCAAGAAGGATATCTTATGCTCCTGTGGTTTCAAACAAGATTTTTAAAATACCTTTTAAATGATGACATTGACTAAAATCAAGATCCTACGCTTTTGCAATTTCATATAAATCTTTTGAAAAGCATTTTAGATGATAGTTGAGCATAAAACCAATGTTCTAAATTTTCACATAAGGTTTTGACACCAATTATATTTTTCTCCACCATCTTAAAATTTTATATAATTTTAAAAATGACACCATATCAAAATAAATGTTGATTTTGTCATAAATTGACATCTATGAATTATCAATTTTGTACTAGTGTGGTAGTTATACAAACTATTCTTACAACAAATGTTACATGGTTAGAATAGCAAAACACATAATTTGCTAGACAATTAATTTAACCTAAACAACATCAATCATCATGCTTTATAGACTCCCTTTTTAATTTACATAACTATGGTACAAATAAGATTCATTCAATGATATAGTAACCCTAAACCCTTTTATCATTACAAAAGCATACAGTGGCAAAGGTGACAATTTAAATGGCAAGGCCATTACCACTAAATAAAGCATCACCATAACCGTATGTCTTAAGGGCCTAAACCTTAAAAATATCTTCAAACCCAATAAATGATATAAACCTAAACTAAATAATAAAAGAGGCTATCGCAATGTCATATATATACATATATATCTTGCAACCAAAGTTAAATAATCTATGAATATTCAAAAAAATATTGAAAATAAGATAAGATAACATATCTAAAATGGTTATGATGACTAAAATAAGCTACGCAATTTAGAATAAGGCAAAGTTTGAGAATTGCCAAAGAAATGATGAAAGTAGAGGTTAGTAGTAGAGAACATGAGTTTCAAACAATAAGAGTGAAAGTGAAATGATGGACAAAATAAAATTATGCAAACAAGAACTATAGATAACAAATTTTTGATAAATAACTAATGTCTTAAATAATCAATGCTGATTTTATATAAAGTTAGATCTATAATTACAAAAATACCACCATTCGCATTACTTTCAACACTAGTTCTTTTACAAATTTATAATTGACATCTAAACATGACATACTTATCATGTTAGCTTTTTAAAGATATTTGAAGTACTAAGTTTGCTCATTAGTCCACATCATAATAGTTCATAGGACTTTATATGTTAGTTTCTTAAACAATTGATATCTTAAGTTTCCAATATAATTTCAATAGTGTCATCACATCCAAATAGACATTAATTATATTAATAGCCATTCATCTTAATTTCCCAAATAATTATAAAAATGTCACTACATTAAAATAGAAATTAGTGTTAAGTTTAACTAACATTACTGACTTGTATATTAATAATTTCTTAATAAAATATTTTCTAAATGTTGATTTAATAATAATTAAGATTAAATAAGAAAGAACGTCATAGAAGGACTACAATGAGAACAGGAAATGCCATGATCATGGTGATGTATGTATGTATGAAGGTGTTTCCCTTCTGTAACTATCATAGTTTCCCTATATTTCTCTCAAATATCTTGTGAAGATGTTTACCTTACATAACTTTCATAAGATCTCCCATCTCTCTTATAGCTCATTTCTTTAACTGTTACTAATATTTATATGTGTAAAATGTCTGTTCAGTTCACACTCCTAAGAAAAGAAGACTTAACTTGTATAGAAGACTAATCGTCTTAAGAATATTACTAAATGATAATAATTAGAATTTAGTCAAACTATACATTCACTATCTAGACAGAAATTTCATTGTCATCAATAATCAAGCACCACTAATGCAATGTGAGATCAATCGTGAGGTAACAATTACGAAAGTCAACCATCATTGCAATATTAATTCCTTCAAATTATAGTATTCATCTTCCTATCAAGTGACTCAACATCAATGAAGTATCACAAGTTTTATAGGGTCTAATAGTCTATCCACGAATTTTTCTTTTGCAAGCATCTCACATCATCTTGTAGAACACAAGCCATATGAACGTTTCTCACAAACTTGGCTTTTCATGTATACACTACAGGCCATCTTCCCCACTAATAGTTGAATCTTTGCAAATCTTCCATTATAACCATAACTCTCTAATTCTAATTGCTCGAGTTGAAACAACAATCTCCAAACCACCACTATTCATGGTCCTCAAACTATCTGAAGGTGATGTTATGAGAAGTTCTAGTGCCTAAAAGATTGAATGTTTTAACTGTTGGATTTTATTTAATATGTTAAGATTTGTATTTCTAATTTTAATTTACTTATTTTGAGATTAAAGAATTAATATGAAAGCAAAATACTCAACTTTTTAAGAGGTGAAACTCCCTATAACAATACACAACATTCTAAGATGATTCAATGTTAGTTATAGGGGTTTCCCACTTAATAAATGTGGCATGTAATCATGATTTACTTGCTAGTCTTGATTAATGCAATTTCAAACATAACTAGAAAAATATTTTTATTTACAAATAAATTTTTCTTAGGCGAAATTTTTAATTTCCTATCTTCCAATTACGTGCTATGTATGATCCATTGTTGTTCTGTAGGCATCCTCCTCTTCTTATATATAATCAACCAATTTGCAATAAAAAACTTGCTCTGTCTTTTATCCTCACATTCCCTCCAATCCCAATCAATCTATATTTGTGAGTTGCGACTCCAATCGTTGGCTTCATGAATTAACTCATAACTGAATTTCATTTTTAAAGGTCCATGTAGTCTTTAATTATGTAGTGAAAAGTTGAATTTCCTGAAATTTGTAAATTCAGAGTCAAATGCTCACCACAGAAAAAAAAAAAAAGACATTTGGCGACGGTTTGATGTATTTGGTAGTGCTTAGCATAATCACTAAAAACTTGGCTAGTATATGTGTGATTTCTGGTAACCGTGCAATCTTCTATGATAGTCAATAGCAACGTTTATAACCGCTGGCATTTTTTCAATTGGATTTAAATTCTTTAGCGCTTTAAACTGTGGCAAATTACTTTAAAATGGCAGCGGTTTTGAACCGCCACTAAATTATTCCTAGCCTCGCCTACTAACTGCCTTTCATTCAAAGAATTCCTAAAATCACTTTTTGTATATGGGACATTTCATAGGGATAAAAAAAATAAGATCATTTGGAAATTCTAAAACACATTAAAACGTCAATATAGTAAAACAAAGATTGCGACAAGTCAGGTGAAAGAAATAAAACTTATCCTACATCACAATAGATCTCACAAAAACGCTGAAATCACTAGTCTTAATATAGTAAACAAAGACAGTGAGGCAAACCTGAAGTATTAAACAGTGTTCATAACACACACAATGGAAGATGTAAGATCTATTTTGTGTCTAAATTATATTAAAACAGTGAGAAAAATATATAAATATATACCTGCATGCAGTTCTTGAAATTTTAAAATTTTCTTCAAACAGATGAAGAGCCCATGTGTTTCCACACCGAAACTAATCTTTGTTATCAACACTTTGATCAATGGAATAATGAATATTAACGGCACTTTACTAGAAATCTATAGAAACATAATTGTTTCCTAGAATTAAAAAGGAAAACAAAGATTGAAGAAGTTCTATCTACAACTTCCTTTTGCTTTTATATATGTGAGTAAATACAACTGTTGCTTAAGGAACCGTTTTGCATATTTTGACCAACAGCCATGTACGATTTTTTTTTCTTTATTGTCTTCCTATTTCTAAAGGCATTTGAATCAATTTGACCAAGTAATACATGGTCAATTTCCATGCCTTTATTCATCTATTACGATAAAATAAATTTGAATAAAATACCAAGCCAAATTCTGATACCGTAATATTTAGAAGGTGCATTAATTATTATTATTATTATATTCTAGGTGCTAGCAAAGAATACAATAATATTCCATTTAGAAAATTTTATTTATTTGATTAAATTAAAATTCTTTAATTTAATATCAAATAATAAAATGGTTCTTTAACAAAGATTGGAACACTCGTTTGTGTGTGACCCCATAGGTTCAATACTAAACCGGTAATAAATTAATTAAATTAATTCACTAATCAAGGTTGGCGTCTAGCAACACTCCTTAACGTCTGGATAGCATGAAGTAACATATTTTGTCTTCAAGAACCATTAGAAGAATAATGCAATATTTCTTTCCATCTTTACAGCTCTAAGTTAATTCTAGAGTATGGTATTACTATCAAACTCTAACAAATTAACATATAATGAATAATTTAAGAAACTCATTTCTTCACTCATTCAATTGCCTGGCCAAGGTCTTAATTTTATTATAGAGCTCAAACTCATTACCAAGAGTTGATGGATTCCTTCTTGATTAATCATTAATTCTACAAGTATTTAATTACACCCAATATCTATTCAACTAGTGCTTTAATGCATTAGGTGTCCAGAATCAAAGTACAATAAATAACTTGTTAATTACTATGATAATCTCAAGTCAAAGGAAACTATTACACTTCTTCATGAGAATTTCCTATTGACAATTTTAAAGGTAATATTAACCATTAGGAATTCTCTCTTGAGTCAATTCAATGATTATATCCACATATGCATCATTTATATATATAATTTAATAAATGAGATCTATTAATCTTTATCCAATAAAGACCATTACATATATATTGATCTATCTTGATTATTGTTATCCTATCCTTAATAATCCTATGATCAAGAACAATTTAGACCAAAATTATAAAATACTTGCTTCTCATTATCATAATCTCTGTCATGATATCAAATCTCTAATTTCAATCAAGGATCTATTTCATATCAATTATTCAAGATCGATAATAAATATGATAATAAAGTATTATTTAATTATTTAAAATAATAATAATAATAATAATAATAATAATAATAATTTAATAACATGATGGATTGGATCTTGGGCATACATATTTATCCCAACAATCTCCCACTTGCACTAGAGCTAATCTGTCATGCATTTCATTCCTAATTCCCATTTGTGCTTGTCAAATTCCTTTAAGCCAAGTGCTTTGGTGAATGGATCTGCTGCATTCTCCTTTCCATCTACCTTTTGAATCTTAACATCACCACGTTCAATTATTTCTCTTATTAAATGATATCTTCGGAAGATATGTTTAGATTTTTAGTGTGATCTTGGCTCTTTTGCTTGAGCAATAGCTCTATTGTTGTCACACAACAATGGAATTGGTTCTTCTATTAAAGGCACCACACCAAGCTCAAATATGAACTTCTTCATCCAAACTGCTTCTTTTGTAGCCTCACTCGCTGTAATATACTCTGCTTTAGTAGTTGAATCTGCTACTGTAGCTTGTTTGGAACTTTTCTAACTTATTGCACCACCATTCAAAGTGAAAACATAACCTGAAATAGATTTACTATCATCTTTATCTGATGCAAAACTTACATCAGTGTAACCTTTTATTTTTAATTCAGAATCTCCATAAATGAGGAATTGGTCTTTAGTTCTTCTTAAGTACTTAAGAATAGTCTTAACCACTTTCCAATGTTCTTCACCAGGGTTTGCTTGATATCGACTAGTTACACCTAGTGCATAGGCGACATCAGGACATGTACAAGTCATGGTGTACATGATAGCTCCTACTACACTAGCATATGGTACTCTATTCATGCGCTCTCTTTCTTCAGGAGTTTTAGGACAATCCTCCCTACTAAGAGTAATTCCAGTTCCTATAGGCAAATAACCTCTTTTGGAGTTTTCCATGTTATACTTCTTTAAGATGGTATCAATGTACATAGACTGGGATAGTCCAAGCAACCTCCTACATCTATCTCTATAGATTTTTATTCCTAAAATATAAACTGCTTCTCCTAAATCTTTCATGGAAAACTGTTCAGATAGCCAAACCTTTGTACCTTGCAATGCTGGAATATCATTTCCAATGAGTAATATGTCATCAACATACATCACTAAAAAAATAATTGTGCTCCCACTAACCTTTTTGTAAACACAAGGTTCTTCTTCGCATCTAACAAAATCAAAATTTTCAATTGTCTTGTTAAAACAAATATTCCAACTTCTAGAAGCTTGCTTTAATCCATAAATGGATTGTTGTAACTTGCAAACTTTATTATGATCAGACAGGGATGTGAATCCTTCAGGTTGTGTCATGTACACGTCCTCTTTTAGCTCTCCATTAAGAAAAGCCGTCTTCACATCCATTTGCCATATTTCATAATCATAGTATGCTGTTATAGCAAGTAGAATCCGAATTGATTTGAGCATTGCCACAGGAGAAAATGTTTCATCATAATCTATTCCTTTTTTTTGATGATATCCCTTGGCAATAAGGAGAGCCTTGTATGTCTTGACCTTTCCATCTGCTCCAATCTTTTTCTTGTAAACCCATTTACAACCAATTGGTTTTATATCCTTTGAAGCTTCAACTAAAGTCCATACTTGGTTAACTTGTTAGTGTATATGCCCTAAAACCAATCATATTGGTGATTGTAATTTTGAATCCTGTTATTTTAATGGCAATTTCAATTATTATATTTATATATATTGTCTGCGTAATATATTCAATTATGATAATAACCTTAGAATAATTGTATTCTTAAATGTCCCTAATCATATATCATTGTGAATTAGGTTGCTTTGATATGGTAAGACTAGCATGTGTGAAGACTTATATGGGATATTAAGTTTACACATGAGTACAAGTTAGAGAACTTGTATACTGGACTGACCCATATTAAGAACATTACATAGATCATTATATGAGTGTCATGAGTAGATCTTAGTGATCATTATTAATATGGTCCTTTGACCTGAGATCACCAAGGTTCTCTACATATGAGTTTCATATTTTGATACTATTTTATATCACTAATGGTTGAGTAAATGCAATAGTAGATATTGGATATGTCACATATCATACAGAGGGGTTTATATGATCAAGATGGGATTTGTCCCTCCTATATAATAGGAGTAACATCTGTGAACCCCTTGATTAAGTAAAACTGAGAAAATGCATGGCCATGCTCAGATGAATTGACATGGGATGTCGATTACATTTATTTCAGTCAGCTTACTTAGGAATCAAGAAACTTTAAGATTAGGCTATACGGGAATGACATGGTCCATGTCTCGTGCTCAATCTAGATGTACAAGACAAAAGGACATAGGTGATGATCACATGTAAAGGTTTAGTCAAATCACCGACTTTCTCATTACTTGGGTAACAATGATGTGTTGCTAGACACCGATCATTGTTTATGATCATTAATATGATCAATGGTCATTGCCAATATAATGAGAGCCTGTAGGGTCGCACACTTAGAGTCTAGTAAATTTGGAATTAATGGACCAAATTGTTTGGGCCTAATATTTGGAAATTCATGTTATAATTATAAGGCCCAATAGTAAGCCTATAATTGTACATGGAATAAAATCCAAATAGATTAGGTTTTTCTATGCACCTATTTAAATAGGTATGTTGGGTAATAATAGTTGATATTATTATTATTCACGCACCCTAAAAAGGCACAAAAAAATTCTAGCACCTCTCATTGACCAAAACTTCTGAAGAGGCATAGCTAACACTATGAGGTGAAAGGAGATCAATTCCAATCGGTGTTTGTGTGGACATTCATCAGTGATTCACGGGTTCGTGTGGATATTTCAGAGTCTTCGGCCAAAAGGAAGCTAAAGAGGTGATCAATGATCGAGTTCTAGAGTCATCAACAAAGGTATTGAATGAACTTTTATTCCAATTTAATGTTTTTGCATGGATCCAGTGGATGGGATCTGTTTATTCCATTGTGCTCGTATGGCTCCTGATCCCAACATGACCTTCATTGATTCTATTTCGGATTCCATGGCTTCTCGCCACTTCTTGTGGTCCAAGCTTTGCATAGCCTTTTCATAACTTTTTGGGTCATCATCATTATGATTGACCTCATTTGTCATATCATCTTGTACCAATAAGTTTAATCTATTTGGTGCACAATGTATTCAACTAGACTTTCTAAGAGGCACATGTTCTGTAGATTCCCTTTGTATTGTACTCAAAGGTTGCTGATCTTATTCCAAGACTAGTTCATTAACCTGTTCTTGAATGATAATTGGTTCTTAAGTCGCAATTGTTGAAGATGTTAACCTTCGTGTCAACTTTAAAACATCCAAGAAAGGTTGCTCAGTTTCCTTATCATGTTTTTGAGTCTTTGTAATTTCATTAGTTTCTTGAACTTCATCAAGCTCTATTTCTTTACCATGACTACCTTCTACAAGAAATTCCCTTTTTAGAAAGGTTCCTCCTCTTGCCACAAACATTTTATGATCAGAAGGTTGGTAGAAATAATATCCCATTTTTCTTTAGGATACCCAATGAGTCTACACTTATCAGACTTTGCTTTAAGTTTATCTGTTTGCAATCTCTTAACATAAGCCGGACAACCCCAAACTTTTATATGCTTAAGACTTGGTTTACATCCTTTCCATATCTCATATGGTGTTGTAGAGATTGATTTTGTGGAAACTTTATTTAGTAAATAAGCTGCTGTTTCCAAAGCATATCCCCATAAATTTATTGGAAGATCAGTGAACCCCATCATAGATCTTACCATATCTAATAAGGTTCGACTTCTTCTTTCAGACACACCATTGTGCTGTGGTGTTCCTGAAGGCATCCACTGAAAGAGAATCCTATTCTCTTTTAGATAATCAAGAAAATCACTACTAAGATATTCTCCTTCTCTATCAGATCTTAGCACTTTAATACTCCTACCAGTTTGTTTTTCTACTTCACTAGGGAATCTTTTGAACATTTCAAATGATTCAGATTTATGTTTCATAAGATATAGAAAACCATATCTAGACATATCATCAATGAAGGTGATAAAATAAATATATCCTCATTTGGCTTGAATTTTCATGGGCCCACAAACATCTGTATGAATTAGTCCCAACAATTCAGAAGCCCTTTCTCCCATTCCAATAAATGGAGATTTGGTCATTTTTCCTTTGAGACAAGATTCACAAGTCATATATGATTCATAATCATAATTATCAAGGTAACCATCCTTATGTAACTTGTTGATTCTTTTCTCCCCAATATGACCAAGCCTACAATGCCAAAGATATGTTTTATTTACTTGAGTATCCCTTACTCTTTTAAGATTAAAAACATGCATAACTGAATTAAAGTTTACATCCGATAAGACATAAATACCATGTTAGAGATAGCCATTCACATATAAATCATTATTATGATAAATTGAGCAAATGTTATTATAAAAAATAATTCTAAAACCATGTTTGACTAACATAGAAATTGAAATAATATTTGAAATAAATTTCGGAACATAATAACAATTATCCAACATTAGTACTTTGCCATTAGGCATTATTAAAGAAACTGATCCTAAGCTAAGGCGACAACATTTGCTCCATTTCCTACTTTAAGATTGATTTCTCCTTTCTTCAACCTTCTACTTATCTATAGTCCCTCCAACGTATTGCAGATGTTAAAACTACTAGCAGTATCCAATACCCACATAGAAGAATTAGTTACAGTTAAAGAAATCATGAAAACATTTTTCATTAATGTTTCACCTTGTTTCTTTTCTTTCAGAGAATCAAGATATTTTTTGCAATTTCTCTTCCAGTGTCCTTTCTCCTTACAGAAGAAACATTCAACTTCACTTTGGCCAGCTTTGCCCTTTTTGTGCTTAGGTTTGGTCACACCACCCTTAGGTGCAAAAGATTTCTTTTTAGGCTTATATTTTCCTTTTCCCTTCTTCTTAGAAGAGTTGCTAACCACCATGATAGTTCCTTTCTTTTTCTCAAAGGCAATTTGATTCTCAAAATCAATCAACATGTTAAGAATCTCATGCAAATCACAATTCATCTTATTCATATTGAAATTAATAATAAATTGTGAAAATGACTCGGGAAGTGATTGTAGAATCAAATCTTGAGAAAGTTCTTTTCCAAGTGTGCACCCTAACTTCTCAAGTTGTTCAATAAAATTAATTGTCTTTAGAATATGGGGTCCAACCTGAGCATCTCCAGTCATTGAGGACCTAAACAACGCCTTAGATAACTAGTATCTAGTTGTTCTGCTCTATCCACCGTACATCTTCTTAAGATGCCCGATGATTGTAGGTAGGTCCATATCCTCATGCTACCTCTGAAGTTCAGGACTCATAGGTGCTAGAATAATACACTTAGCATTAAGACAATCTTCCAAGTAGTTCTCGTAAATCTTAGTTGATTCAGCATCATTTGGGTCAGCAGGTGTGGTCACAATAGGCTTATCAATTGTGTCAATAAGCTTTTCATGCATGAGAAGGATTCTCAAATTTCGATACCAATCATCATAATTGGCTCTGACCAATTTTCCAGTTTCAAGTATAGAGCGGAGTGATAAAGAAGACATATTGAGAAAACTAAAAGTAAATAATACAAAAAATTACAATTTTATTAGAGCACTTGAAATGAAATAAAATACAGCAGTTAGAAATCTTAAATTTTTTTTAATAGTGGGATAAATAAATCATGAATGAGCCACTTGGTTATCAAGCCGTTTCTCATGCATATTTTAAAACAAAATGTATCACATACAAATTTTTTTTAAAAATGAATCATATACTAAATAGTCCCCTATTTGTCAAGTTCCTCCTATTAGTATTTTTTGATTTAAATTTATTACTTCCCCGGGTAATCCATGAGCGTAACATAAATTAATTCTAAACATGTATCATATGCACACAACATAAATTAATTTTAATTTACAAGTCTCCTGGTTGTCAGGCCATTTCCTGTGATTAAATAATAAACGTGTACTCACTATGTGCAGTTCGTACATGTTAAAGCACCGAAAACAACACAGAAATACAACCACCATTAAATAGTATCACATGGTAGATTTAATCTGATAAAATGAGTTCGGATCATTAGTGTCACATACTATACAAGAGCAGTAGTATTTCACATCTTAAATATAAAATCATTAAAGATAAAATTTTTAGCAATATTTATCATTAAAACTTCTCAACGTTGCATTTGGTGGATAATATTACATGGGAAATTTAATCAAATAAATATCTCAATCAAGCCCGTATTTACATCAAACAACAAACCAAATTTGTGAATCCATATACGCACACCACAGCACATAAAACCATGTTCATAACAATCAAGATAAATATCATTATGCTTAAAAAAATTGAAAAGAAGTCATGATATTAATTAACATATATAATAATCTAATGCATGCCACCAAATTTAATATCTCAAAACCATAAAGAATTGTATGCACAATTCACAATAAAGGGATATATATTTGTCAGATGAATTGATATGAATTGATATAATAATCACAAAACACTGAATCTGTATATCAATATATACAATTTGACTTTTGAGAATATTGATGGACAAAAGACACACAGTTGCATGAATCAAAGAAAGAAAAATACGATTCTATTAGTCACTGCGGCTTTTTCTTTTTTTTAATAAAAATACAATTTCATAAATATAATTTAAACACAAAAATAACCATGGTTCTGATACCAATTGAAGTATTAAACAGTGTTCATAACACACACAGTGGAAGATGAAAGATCTATTTTGTGTCTAAATTATATTAAAACAATGAGAAAAATATATAAATATATACCTGCATGCAGTTCTTGAAATTTTAAAATTTTCTTCAAACAGATAAAGAGCCCACCTATATCCACACCGAGACTAATCTTTATTATCAACACTTTGATCAATGGAACAATGAATATTAACGGCACTTTACTAGAAATATATAGAAACATAATTGTTTCCTAGAATTAAAAAGGAAAACAAAGATTGAAGAAGTTCTATCTACAACTTCCTTTTGCTTTTATATATGTGAGTAAATACAACCGTTGCTTAAGGAACCGTTTTGCATATTTTGACCAACAGCCAAGTACGATTTTTTTTTCTTTATTGTCTTCCTATTTTGAAAGGCATTTGAATCAATTTGACCAAGTAATACATGGTCAATTTCCATGCCTTTATTCATCTATTACGATAAAATAAATTTGAATAAAATACCAAGCCAAATTCTGATACCGTAATATTTAGAAGGTGCATTAATTATTATTATAATATTCTAGGTGCTAGCAAAGAATACAATAATATTCCATTTAGAAAATTTTATTTATTTGATTAAATTAAAATTCTCTAATTTAATATCAAATAATAAAATGGTTCTTTAACAAAGATTGGAACACTCGTTTGTGTGTGACCCCATTGGTTCAATACTAAACCGATAGTAAATTAATTAAATTAATTCACTAATCAAGGTTGGCGTCTAGCAACACTCCTTAATGTTCAGATAGCATGAAGTAACATATTTTGTATTCAAGAACCATTAGAAGAATAACGCAATATTTCTTTCCATCTTTACAACTCTAAGTTAATTCTAGAGTATGGTATTACTGTCAAACTCTAACAAATTAACATATAATGAATAATTTAAGAAACTCATTTCTTCACTCATTCAATTTCCTGGCCAAGGTCTTAATTTTATTATCGAGCTCAAACTCATTACCAAGAGTTGATGGATTCCTTCTTGATTAATCATTAATTCTACAAGTATTTAATTACACCCAATATCTATTCAACTAGTGCTTTAACGCATTAGGTGTCCAGAATCAAAGTACAAATAAATAACTTGTTAATTACTATGATAATCTCAAGTCAAAGGAAACTATTACACTTTTTCATGAGAATTTCCTATTGACAATTTTAAAGGTAATATTAACCATTAGGAATTCTCTCTTGAGTCAGTTCAATGATTATATCCACATATGCATCATTTATATATGTAATTTAATAAATGAGATCTATTAATCTTTATCCAATAAAGACCATTACATATATATTGATCTATCCAAATTATTGTTATCCTATCCTTAATAATCGTATGATCAAGAACAATTTAGACCAAAATTATAAAATACTTGCTTCTCATTATCATAATCTTTGTCATGATATCAAATCTCTAATTTCAATCAAGGATCTATTTCATATCAATTGTTCATGATCGATAATATATATGATAATAAAGTATTATTTAATTATTCAAAATAATAATAATAATAATAATAATAACATGATGGATTGGATCTTGGGCATACATATTTATCCCAACAAAACCTGGGTAAAACCACGTAAGCTATGATAATGTGAGGTCAGTGGAACCAGTGAAGGAAATAATTCATCCAAATGCCTTGATTGATTTTCTTCAGGTGAATAGACGATGACATTAGCTGCTATAAATTCATACGAAGACGGTGCCTACATCTAAAACCTAACAAATTACAAAATACTTATACACTGCAGAATAGAACTAAACTTAGTATTAAACATGTACTTTATAAAAGGCACATTATCATAAACATATAATATTCTGGTTAAAGAGAATTTGAAATGCCATTCCATTTATTGATCCCCAACCAGCGAAAAACAATAATGAATCAAAGATATTCCTTACCTGAGGCCTCATTTCATAATCACATAAGAAAGGGGCCAGTTGTTCCTTAACTTGTGAATTTAAGTATTAGGAAAAGTGTAACAAACCGATATGCTCAAAACTTCTGGTCTTTACACAGAAACAGATCAGAATCAAAATTTGCTAGTGCAAAACACTCACAATAAATTTAACTAGCCAGCATATCGATAATTAATTAGAGCATGATTTTGGTAGTACTAGATCACGAACTTTTCTGTTTAAATGGTTGGATAGAGACGTTGATTTGCTGGCCCACTCACATTAAAGATTCAACTTTGTGGTATTTTTTTTAAATTGAGAAAAGTCGAAAACCAAGCATGCTTAGTTTGGTGGGCTATAAATCGGGTTAAGAAAACTAATATATGGTGACAAATAATATGGGTTAGCTCATAAGCATGAGCCAAACTAATATATTAATATTTCAATTCAAATATATCTATTATAGGGCAAGAATAAAATTCATTAACTAACTGTAGTATGTGTGATTAACTACATGAAAAACATAATAATCAGTAACAACTAACAACTGCTTTTATTTTGATGAGATTTTATTAACCAAATATATCCAACATTATATCTATAGAATTTCTATGAATAAGGTAGTTGCTACGTAGATGATTATATTAAGAAGATATATTCAATCTTTTGAGTTAATACTAGTTTTGCAAGTTGACTAATTGTATTATATTTATTGTTATCAGTCAAGTGATAAGACAAGTGAACAAAATTAAGACCTATCTATGGAAACAAGATCATCTGGAGCTAGTGCCCATGCTCAAGATTTTGCTAGTGCTAAAGAGGATGATTTTGATGATGTAGCAAGTTTAGATGATATCTAGGACTTTTTGGTATTTTACATATGACAAAACAAGAATGGATTACTATTTATCCTATTTTGTTGGTTCTTAAGATGACTCTATTGAAGATGCTAGTTTAAACAAATATCTATCACTTCTTCTATTTTGCAAGTTCTTAAGACAATTTTGTTGAAGATGCTAGTTCAAACAATATCTAGCACTTATTCTATTTTATATTTGGTAAAACTTGTATAAAATATAAAATGATTATGAAATTATGTTAATGAAAGTGCATTTAGGAATTTGTTAGTTTTTTATATGTTTTTATCAAGATATTTTTATTTGCTTAATTTAAAAAGGGATTTTAATAGTTTAAACATTAGTGGTAGTTAAAATTCTTATTAAATTAAAAATAAGAATTTTTACTATAAAATTGTGATGGTTATAATTTCTATTAACTTAAAATTAACATAATTTACAATTAGTTAGTGATAGTTTTAACCTCTACTAGAGGAAAAGTTAAACTTGTAGTAAATTAGTGACTTTTTTACTCTTGCTAAGTTATAAGTTAAAATTTTATGAATCAATTAGCAATGGCTTTACCGCTTGAAAAATTGAAGGTTGAAATTTTAGCAATCAATTAGTGACGATTACAGCCTTTGCTAAATTGAATTAAGTAAAAAAATTCTATGTTCATATAGTAACAGTTCTAACCCCAAGTAAGTTAAAAACAAAAATTATTTTTGTGATGGTCATGCCAGTAGTAAAAAAAATTCATCACAAAAGTGTAATGTAGTGGTCACTGCTATAACAGTCAAAGAAACTACCACTAATCACTTTATAGGAGTTAAAACTATTGCAAAATTTATCTTAAAACAATTGCAATTGTAACCAATTTTTTGTAGTGATCAATTGGATACATCTCATTTATAAAATTTATCTAATCTGTGAACGCAACTAAAAAAGAAATGATTGTTTTTCATCCATGACAACCTAGATACTAATTAAAAGGAGGCAATGGAAGTGAATTCCTTTATCCCAAAAAAAAAAAAGTAACCAAACCAAGAATATATTTTTTACAGTCACACTATTGACGTGCTTGTTGATCCCTAGAAAATATTAAACCAGATTATATTCGGAAGGGACTTCGTAGATATATAAGCAATTAAGATATGTTTCCTCAATTTAGCATCCCTATTTTTAGTTCAAGAAAAATCAACTTCTACCAAATGTTTTCATATGCCTCATACTAAGCACCATCCTGCTCACTCTCTACTTTTTAGCAATGACAATGAGATTAAGTTTCTCTACCACCCCTAATGGATAAATGGATATTAATAACATGCTAGTTGAGAGGAAATTCCCCATGGTCACACGTTAATGACCTTATTGTTATTCGGATTCCTATATGTTACATACCAAAAGATCTGGTGACATTCAGCAAAAGAAGAATAATCTTAAAAAGCATTATTTACTGTGGCAGCCTATATTAGAAGTGATGAGGAAAGAAAAAAAAGGGGTTACAAGAAGCAAGTCTTACAAGAGACGGAAATTTCAAGTAAATGTTGATTGCAAATGTCTTCAAGTACTGACGAATAGCAGGTAAGTTGTTTCTCTACAATAATAAATTAAAAATGATCATTTTATACATGAATGCCAGAAAAAAGAACTATGTGATAACCCTAAAAATGAATATTCCAATTAATATCATGGCAAGAAAGATAATGGCCAAATTTAGCACAAAGGGCATTTTAAAGTGCTCACAAAATCTACTTCGTATCTTTAGGAAACTTTGCTTTCATTACACATACAGCAGAGAAAATAAGGCAAAAACTAACATGCATACGTGAAACAAACAAATATACATGGAATGAGGGACAAGAGAAGAGAAACCAAAACCACAAGTGAATAACTTCAATATCATAAGATAACTTAGCAAGATTATGTATGGAAGATATTCAAATATCTAGAAGTAAGTATGGAATTAATAGAGGAAGCTATGAAATTTTGTGAGGCATTCCAACAGGTTATCAAGAAACTAGTATGTATAATAGAGTCCTTTTAATAAGGCTTTATTTTGGACAATTTTACATGAATTTAGAAATTATAGCATTTAGAACTCAATTGGTCGGAAGGATTTTTATCTGAATATAAAATTTCTCCAATGTTGATAATTCTCTTATAGTAGAAAGTGGCTTTTTTTTATATAAGCAAAAGACCTTAAAAAGGAACAAACCATACATGAAAAAGAAATAACAAAAAAAGCTAAGAATTTGGTAAATTATTGTGTTATATAAGCAAAAGACCTTGAAGAGGACAATATCAAATCAGATTAATAGAAAAGAAACTAGTACAAAGCCAAGCCAAATACAATGAACTCAAAACCACATTCAAAACCTAAGAAGATCTTTTCTAGAATTTCCTTGAAATTATAACATTACCTTGCATCTAGTCATCGAACTCTCTAGATTTGGCTTTTAATTGTAAAGACTTTGTATCTAGTCATAGGAAAACCAAAAGCTTGCATAAGATTCTATAGGGAAGATATTTTTAAAATTTTTTTTGATGAAAATGCCTTTAGAAAACCACAATAAATACCCTTCTTCTACTGTACTTGGGATCACTTCAGAATTCAAAATCAATACAATTTCCTTTTAAAGAGAATTCTTCTCTTTTCCATTTGACTCCTAAGTCATTTTAGTATTAGAGCTAGTTTTCCTAAATTTTTGTGCAAGTACTTAAGTCAAAATTGTTAGAATTCTCTTTGGCATCATAAGTTGACATGATCATCAACTTTCCAATGTCAAAACCTCCTTTTTTGGTTAGTTTCTCAACAAAATAACACCACAGATGTGCTCATCTAGCTCCAAAATGCTAGCTTACAAAATTTCATAGTGAATGGACACTACATGGGCCCCAATGTACCATTGCTGGGAGCCACGCAATGATCACGTACTCTACAAGCCACACATGCTTGACTAGGGATGAACATGACACATATTAGCACCATGTTAGTAGTTTTTGTCTAGTCATCACCATATCATCCAATTTGAATGTGCCATGTGTCATAGCACACCACGTTAACATACTCAGCTAGCTATCTTACATCAACTATAGAGTCAGTGTCCTAATGTATAGTCAATGCCATGTCAACCACAAAGGTTATGCCATATGTCATTTAAGCCACATCAACAATCTTGCCAATAGAATTTTCTAGAATTTCAAAATTACCCTTTGTCTTAAATTTTTATTTTGACATCTAATATTCCTTAAAATTACAAGATGTACCCAAACCTTCCATAAATTTTGTTTTGACCTTACAATTTATCCTATTATCATAAAATGCCCCTCATACTTTGTTAAAATTTAATTTTAACCGTAAACTTTCTCTTCCTATTATAAATAGTCCCTAAACTTTTCAAAAATTTTACTTTGACCCCATAACCTATTATAAATTACTAAAATGCCATCAAGAAGATAAAATAAAAGAAACATCCAAGAGATTAAGATGAAAGAAATGCAAAAATAGATTTAACAATTATATGAGATTGGTAATGCCCAACAAGATTTACTAAATCAAAGAAAGAATCCAAAATATGATTTTGACAATAATAACTACTCTTCAAGAACTAGCCATCGCCCTCAAAGACAGCCAACTCAAGGTAATGACATTAAAGTAAACAGTCTGAATTTTGAAGAAAGGCTCCAACCAAACAAATTCATATATTAGCTTCAAATAGTTGAAAGAGTGCTCAAGCTAAAAGATATATCAAATGAACAAAAGGTGAAGATAGTTGTTGTCAAGTTAAAGAAGCATGTCTTAATCTAGTGGGAAAATTAAAGAAGAAATGGGAATGTGATGCATGAAGTAAAATCAAGACACTAGGAGAAAATGCAATGAGAACTTACACATAAGTTCTTACCCAGTCACTATTATCAAGATAACTTTATCTAGTTGTAGGATCTTCACCAAAAATCCTTGTTTATGGAAGAATACACTAGGGAATTTGTGAAATTGATGAAGAAATGTGATATTCAAGAGAAAGAGGAGCAAATTATTGCCTACTACTTTAAAGGTTTAAACTTTAAGATTACCTAATTAGTTCAACTCTAACAATATTGGACCTTAGTTGATATCATCCAACTTGTTATTTGAATAGAGAAATAACTTTCTAAAAGGCTCATATTCCAACCTTCCTCCTCAAGAAACCCTATTAACATTTGCATAACTCCAACCATATAACCCAATACCTCAAATAAGACTCCACCTAAACCTATTAAAGAAGCTAACCCTAAAATACCCATTAAATCCAAACCACCTAAATGCTTCAAATGCTAAGGATATGGTCATATTGCATTAAATTGCCTAAACTAAAAAGACATTACTATTATTAAGGGAGAAATTCAAGAAGTATCAAAAGAAGAAAAGTTTGAGTAGACATAACATGAATCCCATGAACCACTAGTGTTTGATGAAGAATTCATTCCTACTAATCATGGAGAACCACTAATGATTAGATGAAGCTTACAAACTGTAGCCAAAAAAGAAGAACCTTGGCTAACATATAACATTTTCCACACTCGATACATAGCCTAAGGTAAAGTTTATGATGTCATCATAGATAGTGGAAGTTATGAGAATTTTTTATTAAGATACATGGTGGAAAAACTTAAAATACATACCTAGAGGCATCCACATCTTTACAAGTTGCAATAGCTTAACAAAGATAATGAGGTAAAAGTTACAAAACATTGCCTTGTTTCCTTTTCAATTAGCAAAAAGTACTAAAATGAAGTATGGTGTGACATCATTCATATGAAAGCTTATCACCTCCTTTTGGGAAGACCTTGGTAATATGACTGTCATGCTATATATAATGGTTATACAAACATTTATGCTTTCATAAAGGATGGAGTGAAGATCAAGTTAACTTTATTACCACCCGAAGAATTCAATTGGGCCAAAGGTGAAGCTAAGTCACTGGTATCCTTAACATCCAAGGCTAGAAATCAAAACATTATAGTAAATGTGTTAAGTTGACAACGCATTTTGCTTTCTACTCTCTAAACAAAGATTGTTAGATTTTACTATATTAAAGAACTAAACCAAGATAACCTTAATTTCAAAGAAATTCAAAGTATCACTTAAACATAACCGTTCTAGCAATACTACAAGTATCAAGGATTCCTATTCAAAGATAAGGCTTTATACGATCCCCAACGTTCCCTACAAGAAGCTATTATTTAGGAAGTCCATGATGGAAGATTAGCTAGTCATTTTGGGTGTGACAAAACTATAGCTTTAGTCAAAGAAAGTTTTTGCTAGCCTAAGCTTGAAAGGGACATCAATCGACACATCCATAGGTGTGGAATTTGTCACATGGCTAAAACCAAGAATTAGAATATAGACTATACATGCCTTTACTAGTTCTAAAAGCCCTATGGAAAGATGGTAGTATGGATTTTGTCTTTTGACTATCTTGTACTCAAAAGCTGAAGGATTCTATAATGGTGTCTTAGATAGATTCTCAAAGATGGCATATTTTATTCTATGTTAAAGAACAAATGATGTCATTCAAATTTTAGACTTATACTTTAAAGAAATTGTTTGACTCCATGGCTTTAATTAGGATGTCAAGTTTCTAAGTCATTTTAGGAGAACCTTATGGATGAAAATGGGTACCAAGCTTCAATTCAACAATACTAGTTACCTTAAATAGGTGGACAAATAGTGATAATTAATAAACTTCTGGGTAACCTACTTTATAACTTTATTGGAAAGAATATGAAACAATCGAATGTTATGCTTACTTAGATTGAATTCACCTATAACAACTCCATTAACCAAGCCATTAGAATATGCTTGTTTGAGGTGGTGTAAGCTGTTCATCTCTTCAGCCTATTTGATTTAGCACCATCTTATACTATTTGTCAGTATAATATAGATACAAAGAAAGAGCAAATAAGATTAAGAATCTTCATAAACAAGTTTGTGTAAGAATTCAAAAGCAAAATTCCAAACATAAAGCCTATTAAGACAAACATTGATGATAGTATACTTTTAAAGATTGAGACTTGGTATGGATACACTTGTAGAAAGAGAAAATTTTGAATTAGCCTAATGCCAACTTATCTCCAAAATTAGATGGACTATTCTGAGTCATACAGAAGATCAACGATAATGCTTACAAAATAGAGTTGCAAAACTCCTATGGCGTCTCTATCACTTTTAATATCGCTAATCTCTCACCATACTATGAGGAAGGTAACTAAACTTAAGGGTGAGTCTCATCCAACTCAAGAAGAATAGTATAGAGCTAAGCCAAATACAATGAACTTAAAACCCAAGGAGATATTTTCTAGAATTTACTTGAAATTATAACCTTACCCTGCACCTAGTCATTGAACTTTCTAGATTTGCCTTGGAATTGTAAAGACTTTGTATCTAGTCATAGAAAAACCAAAAGCTTGCATAAGAATCTACATAGGGAAAATATTTTTAAAAAGTTTAGGATGAAAATACCCCTAGAAAACCACTATAAAAACCTTTCTTCTATTATACTTTGGATCACTTCAAATTTCAAAATTAATACAATTTCCTTTCAAAGAGAATTCTTCTCTTTTCCATTTGACTTCTAATCTAGAAACTCTTCTCATGTATGGGATTTGTGAAAGAAATTTCAATTAACGCTTACATAATCTAAGTAGGATTTAGGACATTATACTTCTCTAGTAAGCAATAGGGCATTGTTGTACACTTATACCCAAATTACTAAAGGTAACATCCATTGTTCATTGATGCAATTATACTTGATGGCTTTATTTTGATTCTATAGCTATTAGGATTGGAGTCCATTTTTACATGGTTATGTGTGACTTACTTACTAGCATCATGATTTTGTATCTATTAGGAATGAAGATTATGTTGTCACTTAGATGAAGAAAAATAAAAATTTAACCTTTTAAACCAAAAAGTTTATATGTCATAACCTTTATAAATTCAAGTAAATGGCCTCCACCTCCCAAGCTATCATAAAAACTAGCTATGGTAGCATGAACAATGCACTAACATACAACATTTAGTGCCACTTTAAGAACCCGCTCATTAAAGCAAGAAAAAAATGAAATAACATCATCATTATAGAGAATGATTGAAACTTACAAAACACATACACACTCATCTCCTTGTTGCAAGCTACAAGACCACAAGTAAATTATGATAGTTGAAAGTTATTCAAATCTCAAAGTAATAAACAATTTATATAGCTAATATCTATCAAAACGACTTCAAAAAATAATATTTATTATGGTTGACAATTGTACTGTAGAATGTCAAATAATCAAGATGATGAAAGTTTATTTTCAAATGGTAAGAAAAATCAAAGATAAAACTCATTAGTTTAAAGCTATATATATTTTTTGAAGTTTTTTTTCACATAGAGAGTTGAAAATATTAGTTAACTATTATGATCAATAGTAAATGTTAAGTTTAAATTAACTATATATAGAGCCTATAATATTTGGGTGAATTCTTCTTGCACTTTGACTGTGTGAAGCTGTATGAAATGCCATCGGTTCTCCCTCTAACAATACCAAGTAAATTGCTCTTTCTTCTGCATAACAAGCCATTTTCATAGAAGAAGCCCAAATATGGACTAAAATGAGAATTGATGAGAAAGCCATTAAATCACATCTTAGAGCCATTTATTGTAAGGCCAAAATTGAAACATATTGTTTCTTTACCATCTCCACATATATAAAACACACACAGAATGAACAATCTAAAGACCATTGAATTAATTACAAATATAGAGATTTAAATTGCAGTTGTAGTTACTATTTTGATTTTATGTGATGTAAATAAATATGAGAAAATGCAATTGTTGTGGCATAAAATTGCAAAAATTTACAAATATGGTGTGGTCTATAACCATAATATTGCATGCAATATTGCAATTGTAGACCATTTTTTAAATATTTAGTCACAAGTGATTTAGGACCCTTTAAATTTTTATCTCCTCCAGCTTTTCTTGTAATTAAAAAAATGTCACCAGTGATTATAGTAGGTCAAAAATTAAGTGAAACCATTAAGAAGCAACTTTAAAATAGAACCACTTGAAGTCTCAATTGGATAGAACAAGACCTAAACAAAATTTTCAAAGCCCTAAACCAATTAGACATTACCAGAAATCAAGAAACCCAATTCATTAATTCATTAATTCCCACAAAATCTCAATCTTGATTTAGCATATAAACAAATATTCAGACATATATCCATCCAAATAGCATCCAAAATATGGAGTAAAATTATTGTCTAGTAGAAACAACCTTGGTGACAATTTCATCTTCAAATTCGAAGTTATGCTCAAAATCACATTTTTGTAACTCATGCATGTCTACCCATGAGTTCATTGCTCTCAAATGATCAAACCTCGAAACAACAAGCACAAAATGATGAGAGAAATACCTGAAGGACGATGATTGATACGAAAACCAAGATAAATTTTTGTTCTAAATAGAGTGATGTCATTAACAAAATTTTAAGAGAAATACATGGTGTTTGATTCCAAACCTTTGTGCTGCATCGAGGAGAGTCATGAACAAAAACCAATTTCAAATGCTGATTCATGAAGAAAGATATAATCAAATGTAGAATTATGAAAAAAAAACCTAATCAAATGCAAAATCACATTTTTTAGATTAGGTTTTTAAATTACGATTGCGGTGGCAATTATGGTATCATTGCAATGTGAAAAAATGTGGCTATAGAGGCCCAAAATTGTGAAAAATCATAGATGTGGTCTAGTCTGCAACCAAAATATTGTGGTTCACAACCATAATATTATACTTGTGGACTATTTTTTAAATCTTAGGTTAGATGAGATATAGGAGAAATGAAATTCAAAAACAGAATCATGAACAAAAGACTAATCCAAACTTAAAATCTCAATGGAATCTAGCATTAAGATCAATAAAGAAGTGATAGTAGAGAAAGGAGGAAGATGCAGATTTCAGCACTTAGTGCTCTTTAGGGCAAATTTTGGAGCACAAAAATTAAAGGAAAAGAGCTCTAGGGACTAGTTACATTTTTTGCACAACAGGGAGTGGATCAAGGATTTAAAAATGGTCCATAACTATAATATTGCATGCAATATTATGGTTGCAGACCCTATTGCATTTACAATTTTTCATAATTTTATATCACACTAATTGCATTTTTCCACATTTATTTGCATCACAAAATTGCAATTGTGACTACAATCACAATTTAAATTCCTAGAGCAAATTATGTTATTCTATTGCTAACCAATATTGTATGGATGTGGTTAGCAGAAAAACTACCCTTGAAACAAATAATAAAGAGGCTATCACCAAAACCACATAGTTTTGTAGTGGCTGTTATGATCCAAATATATTGAACTTCAAGGCAAAAAAAGCTTCAACTAATATTTTATTACACCGGCTTACTTATGCTTATAGAAAAATGTGACTGAAATTGAATATGTAAAAATAAACTACATATACTTGCATTTATCTTTTATGATTGATTAAATTTGGGTTTTACTCATCCACGTGGTTGCGAATTAAGATTTTGTAAGTTTGATTCGTTAGCTTCTAACCAATTTGTGATCACACACGAGAGAATATATGAAGTAAAGCTATAAAAAATTATGGTTCTAGAGATAATCATAAGAGCAATATTACACATTATATTGTAATTACTGATCATAATTTAAAATTACTGTTTCCTAGAAAAGCACATTTTAACACAACAAGAATTTTAAGAAAATATGAACCAAAACAATCACAAATGATTAATGGGGGTATATAAAAAATTTTCCTTTGCCCACAGCCACATCAATAAGTACAGTACAAATTAAGTTACAGTTGTATTCACAATTACGATTACACCATGATTAGGAAAATTGCAATTAAATTAAAAAAATATATATCAGTTGCGAAGTAAATTTGCACTTGAAAACCGACCCAATAACAATATTATGCATGAGCGTCAACAATAAATTTAAAAGAAAATTGATAAATGACCAGAGAGTTTGTTTCGAATTTTTTGCAAAGGTGCTTTTATTATTAATTTCTGCTGTTTTCCTAATTTAAGTGACCCCACCACAATGACTAAATCTAACTAATATATTTCTCATCATATTATTTCGGGTCATGTTCGACTGACAATTTTCGGGTGATATAGCACCGTTCAATTTAAAATCACAAGTGGCAATCTTAGCGCAAAGAAAAAGCTTTAAGATCTCCAATTATCTGGGGAAATCAGGAAAAACAGATGATGAAGAATGAAAGTTAGGGAAAGATGAGAGGGGAGAAAATAGAAATTATGAGAGTGAAGGGGGACAATGAAGAAGAGAAAGGGAAAGAAAAAACGCAGATAAAGAATCCTCACTTCCAAGAGGTGAGTCATATCTTTTGTTCTTTCTGAACAAAAAAGAGAAAAATGTGTTTTTTAAAGAAATTCTTCATTTTTTTAATATATAGAAAAAGCAATATCTTGTGCTTTTAATATTTGTGATTAAAAAAATAATAATTAGATTAATATAAATGGAGGATAATAAATTTCTTTTTGAAAAAAAGAAAGTTATATTGTTTTGAATTTTCAAAATATTAAATGTGTAACCTTTCAATTTCCAAAGGTTATGGATTCATAAGATTATAACTCTTTATGTCCCTCCATGTTTCATGTTTCAATTTCTTGAAGACTTATGTCCCTTCATGTTTGAGTTTCTTAAAGAATTATGTCCCTTCATATTCGAGTTTCTTGAAAACTTATATCCCTTTATGTACAGAGGTAAATTTCTCTATAAATAAACCATTCTTAGGTGAGTTTTGATTGTAGCAAAAAATAGAAAAAAATACTCTTTCATACTCCTACAATTCTCTTAAAAGATCAAATACTATATTATCTCTATCTTCACTAAGTGTAAAGTATAGGTAGACTAGGCTTCATTTTATCCTAAAGGGAATTTGTTGATCCCCTATTGCACATGTTGGAGGCAAATTTAGCCTAAAGGACAGTGGCATTGTTATGCAACTTAAAGTAAATCACTTTCTAACTTTTTGTCATTTGTTCACCCCTAAAGGTAGCATTGACAACAATCTTTAGGCTAAACTTTTTGACATATAATGGCTAGAACATTAAAGGATTTCACTTCAAACATCATTAAACTTGAAATATTTGATGCTGGAAATTTCATATGCCAGCAAAAGAGAGTACACATCTTGTTGGTGATTCTTTAAGTGGCATACGTTCTGAACACCTTGAAGCGTGCAGAGAGCAAGAATGAAACTATGGTGAACATAAGACATAGGCAAAAGGAAACTAATGATGAAATATGCTAAGGACTCATCCTCAATGCCATGAATGACTTTTTATTCGACGTCTACCATATTGTTCCTACTACCAAGGAATTGTGGGACATATTGGAGATGACATATTTGGTTGAAGACTCCACAGATAAGAAATTTCTTGTTTGCCACTTTAATAGTTTTATAATGGTTGATGGTAGATCTGTTATGGAATAATGTTCTAAATTAGAGAGAATTCTAAACCATTTCACTCAACATAACATGCATATGGATGAAACAATTATTGTAAGTTTCATAATGGACAAGTTAACTCCTTCTTAAAAAGACTTTAAAAGAAATCTAAAACATAAGAAAAAGGATATTACTTTTTGATGGTATGGCTAATTATCTGTGTGTAAAAGAAGAATTTTGCATACAGGATGAGACCAAAGATCCAAATCCCTCAAAGGTAGATATGGTGGAAGAAAAGTAATCTAGCAAAGCCCTACCTAAGAGAAAGAATCAATCCAGTGATAACCCTTAAGACAATAAGAAAAAGAAGAAAGATAAATGCTTCTTTTGTCATAAGGAAGGACATTATAGATATGAATGTCAAGCTCTTAAAAGAAAAAGGAAAAGTAAGGATCTAATAATGCTCCTTCCAAGGATTTTATTGCAATGATATCTAAAATTAATTTTAATAAGGATGATGATTCATGGTGGATTGATTCTAGCACTAATCACCATATGTGCAAGAATAAAAACTTGTTCAAAATCATGAAAACTCTAAATGATAGCACTATTTTGTACATAGGCAAGTCTATTACTATTCCTATCTTTGAGATAGGAAATGTGGAACTAAGCTTCATTTTTGGGAAGGTGTTAACATTGAAAAATGCTTACTATATGCTAGAAATTAGAAAAAATTTAGTGTTTGGTGGTCTACTAATTAAGTTTGTTTTCAAACTTGTATTTGAGGTTGATAAGTTTGTACTATCTAAGGGAAGAATGTTTGTAGGAAAGGGATATCTATGTGATGGTATGTTTAAGATGAACATTGATTGTTGTGTTACCAATAATAAATAATAATGCTAATTCTGTTTATATGGTTAAACCTTCTTCTTTTTGGCATCAAAGATTAGGATATGTACATCTTAAAAGGTTACATGAAATGATTAAATTAGATTTGCTACCATATTTTGAAAAATCTAAAAATAAATGCAAAACATACATGATGACAAAAATCACAAGAAATCTATTTCTTAAAATAGATAGGACATCAACCATACTTCAACTTATTCATAATGATATTTGTGACTTGCATAATACACTAACACTAGGAGGAAAGAAATACTTTGTCGCATTTATTAATGATTGCACAAGATATTGCTATGTTTACTTGCTACATTATAAGGATGCAATATTAGATAAATTTAAGGTATATAAAATTGAAGTTAAGTTGTAATTAGATCAAAAGATTAAATGCTTGAGATCCAATAGAAGAGGAGAGTATTATGATCCATCCTATTTTGAATCCATTAGTATTGTTCATGAAATCATTGCTCCTTACACACCATAACAAAATGGTGTGGCTGAATGCAAAATTCATGTTCTTGTTGAAATGGTAAATTCTATGTTGACAAACTCTGGTTTAAGCCAAGGACTTTGTGGTGAAGCATTGCTTACAACATGTCATATTTTGAATAAAATTCCTAATAAAAGGAATAAGATAACCCCAAATGAGTTTTAGGAAAAGAGAAAGCCTAACCTTAACTATTTAAAAGTTATAGGTTGTAGAGCTATTGTCAAAGTACTTGAATCCAAAAGGAAGAAATTAGGTGAAAGAAATATTAAGTGCATTTTCTTAGGACATGCATAAAATGGCAAAGTCTATTGGTTTATGGTTATTGAATCAAGTGACTCAATATCAGTTAATACCATTATTGAGTCACAAGATGCTATTTTTGAAGAGAATAGATTCAACTCTATTCTTCATGTTAATGATAATAGCCGAAGGCAAAATCAAAACCTTGGTAAAGATACAAATGCATTAGAGAATCAACATGAAATCATTGAATTTCAAAGGAGTAAAAGACAAAAGACACCAAAAACATTTAGATTTATTACTTTAACACTAAGGATGATCCCAAAACATACCAAGAGGCAATAAAATCACAAGATTCATGTTTTGGAAAGAAGCCATCAATAATGAAATAGATTCAATCACAGGCAAAATAATTTGGAATAAGAATCATAAGAACTCAAAGGAGTATTGTGCTTTCTCAATCACATTACATTACAAAAATTCTAAAGAAGTTCAATCATGAGAACTGCACTCCTATATCAACACTGTTTGATCCAAATATGAATTTTGTGAAGAATACTGAAAACCCAATATCATAACTAGAATATGTAAAAGTAAGAGGATGCTTGATGTATTCAATGACATGTACTTGACCTAATATAGCTTATGTTATTGGTCAAATGAGTAGATACACAAGCAATCCTAGTGACATGCATTAGAAAAGACACAAATGCATTAGAGAATCAACATGTTAATGAGAATAGCCATAGGAAAAATTAAAACCTTGGTAAAGACACAAATGCATTAAAGAATCAACATGAAGATAAAGTCATTGAACTTCAAAGGAGCAAAAGATAAAAGACACTAAAGACATCTGGCTTTATTACTTTAATGCTAACACTGATCCCAAAACATACCAAGAGACAATGAAATCACAAGATGCCATGTTTTGGAAAGAAGCCATCAATGATGAAATGGATTCAATCATAGGCAACAAAACTTAGAATAAGAATTATAAGAAATCAAAGGAGTATTGTGCTTTGTGAATCACATTACATTGCAAAAATTCTAAAGAAGCTCAATCATAAGAACTACACTCCTATATCAATACAGTTTGATCCAAATATGAATTTTGTGAAGAATACTGGAAAGCAATATCATAACTAGAATATGTTAAAGTAATAGGATGCTTGATGTATTTAATGATATGTACTTGACTTGATACAACTTATGTTGTTGGTTGAATGAGTAAATACACAAGCAACCCTAGTGACATGCATTGACATGGTGTTAAAAGAATTCTAAAATACCTACAAAAAATAAACGGTTATGGCTTGAGTTATGTAGGATTTCCTTCAATACTAGAAAGATTTTTTTATGCCAGTTGGGTTACCTCTAAGGATGATCATGCATCAATAACTAGATGGATTTTCATTCTTGGTGGAGGAGCCATCTCTTGTGGATCCACAAGGCAAACATGTATAATTAACTCCACCATGGCTGTTGAATTTGTAGCTTTAGCTTCTGCATATAAAGAAGCTGAATGGTTAAAGGATCTATTATATGAAATTTCCTTATGGCCTAAACCAATAGCTCCTATTTCTATCCATTATGATAGTATTGCAACCTTGGCCTGAGCATATAGTTAAGTGTATAATGGCAAGTCTTGACACATTAATCTTAGACATAGTTATGTGAGAGACTTGATTACAAATGGGGTGATCACTGTTGACTTTCTAAGGTCAAGTCATAACATAGTTGATCCTTTGAAAAAAAAAGTTGAATTGTGATTTTGTGAATATTACTTCAAAAGGGATAGGTCTCAAGCCCACAAAATTAAGTCGCCATTGATGGAACCTTAACTCAACGTATGATATAACATCATATCCTTAGTTCAATAAGTCAAAGTACATCAAGAGTGTGACTAAAGCACTGTAATGAGTTAATTGTTTCCATTCCAAGTTAAAAAGTTCTTGTTTTCCCATAGTTCATTTAGAGGAGGCTATGTTGACACAATACTTAACAAACTTGATAAAAATACCAAATAGCGGGGGTATTTTGAGGTTGCCAATATAAATGTGGAATTTAGTTTTTCCAAAGAGTTAATGGTTTGACTTGAAGCATCTATAAAAAGTATATGAATATAAGGACTTAAACATATTGTTTCTTGCTATAGTTGTATGCATCTTAAACCATATATTTAAAAATTTATGTAGCTTATCAAAAAGGATAGTTAGCTCAAAGCTTGTCTACAATTCTATTCAGATTTTTTATAATGAACTTTTACAAAATAGTGATTCAATTGCAAGATATCATTATTTATGCATATGATTTGTTTCAAAATTATTAATGGTCTATTGATGCTATTTCAATATTTTGAAAATAGTGGGGGATTGTTGTGAATTTTTAAAATATTAAATATGTAACCTTTCAATTTCCAAAAGGTATGGATTCATAAGGTTATAACTCTCTATGTCCTTTCAAATTTGAAGAGTTATGTCCCTTCATGTTTGAATTTCTTGAAGACTTATGTCTTTTCATATTTAAGTTTCTTGAAGACTTATGCCCTTTATATGCAGAGGTAAATTCCTCTATAAATAAACCATTCTTTGGTGAGTTTTGATAGTAGCAAAAAGCAGAAAAAATACTCTCTCATACTCTTACAATTCTCTAAAAATATCGAACACTATATTGTCCTTATCTTCACTAAATGCAAGATGCAAATAAACTATGTTCCATTTTATCCTGAAAGAAATTTGCAGATCTCCTATTGCACATATTGTGACAAATTTAGCCTAAAAGATAGTGGCATTGTTATGCAACTTGAAGCAAATCACTTTCTAACTTTTAGTCATTTGTTCACCCCTGAAGCTAGTATCAACCGCATATATTTCATTGAATCCCTTATTTTTTAACATTGAATATTTAAGTTATTTTTTACTATCATGATATTTTATAACTTTATTCTTATAAAAGATGTCTTCCACTAAAATAAATCGTCTTATTCATGAAAGCTATATTATTGGTTGAGAAAGGAAGGGAAAAGTGGAAAATATTTCTTTTAATTTTTGGTGGTTGAAGTTTGCTTTCTTAAACTTTAGAAACTCAAAACTTGCTTCTTTGTACTTTATGAAATTTGGCATTAATAGTCTTTATTTGCCAAATTATGTAATTTTTTGTGAAGTTTTATAAATAAGAATCAGATTACAATAGAATGTTAATTTATATTATTATTTTTTATATAATTTTTCAACTCATTTACAAACATTTGATTAAAATTCTTTTAATATAATTTAATTTTTATTAATCATATGACATGAATTTTATGTGTAAAAAAATGATAAAAAATTGATATATTATAATATTTTAATTCTTATTTAAAAATTTTGTGAAAAAATAACATGATTTAACAAATTTGTTAATTAAGTGGGTCTTGATTCTAACTTTTATAAAATCTAAGGAAATGGTTAATAAATTCTAATCATCTCAAATTCGAACGAAGTATTTGCATTTTTTTCAATAATTAATCAATTGAAGTGCTTTACTAATGCTACAATTTTAAATTAAGATCGTGACAATGACGACTATATTATAACTAATAAAATTATAAACAAATATAAAAAATTATGTGGTAGTTATGTAGCAAAATTGGGAATTCTTTTAACCATGACAATAGTGCAATAAGTAACAAAATTTTATTTATTTCAATAAAATCCCATCTAAGGGTAAATAATATTATTCATTGTGCGCAACTTATGCATGCAATGGATTTACTAGCCATGTAAGATATGGGTTGCTTCGGGCGGCGGCAAGCATATGCACACGTGCTTATCGCATATTCCCGGCCCATCACATTTATTTGGGCCTTCACAATCATGGTTTTTGTTACAGCGAAATGACACTATTGGTCCCCTTGCTTCCGTTTTCACATGCCAGCCTGCTATACATAAAATGTCAAATTAGCTCAAATTTAACTCATTTATATAAAATTGGGTAAAATTATGTTAATCTTTTCTAAAATTTGCTGAAATTTCAAAAATATTCTTTTTATGTTTATAACATTCTAGGTACGTCTTATTTCTTAATATTTAACGTATCATAAATTCATAAACTTCCTATGTTTACTTTAATTATATATGGGTATCCTATGCATTTAATCAATTTATAGCTTAAACCCTCAAATTCTCAAATTAAAGCCAGTATTGAAACCTACTAGAAACAAAGGTTGATTCCACAAAATAAAAAAAAAAAATTTGGTCCCCAATATTTTGTAAAATTTTAATGGAAAAATCAAATTTATAGTTAAGTTTATTATTTAAAAATATTAATTTTTGCCATTGCAACTTCCTTTTGTTAGTCTAATTCTTTTTGTGTTTAACTTGACCAAGCACCTGATTCCACATGTGGAAAGGATAATGATCTTAAGGAGAGAAAATTAAAAAAGGTTAGGGTTTGCAAATCTTTAGATGGCAAGGAAATTCTCGACAGACTACCTAAATTTTCTTCACCACTAGAATGTACTTAAGCAACCTTCAACCTTGGAAAGATAGTGAGATGTTTTAATTTTATGATATTTGTATTATATTTCTGATGTAACAAGGTGTACTGTAGGATACTTCAGTTATAGTAAATTATAAATGAGGTAAACCGCTAGGGTAAGTTATAATTTTATAATATAAAAGGAGGATAACATATTTCAAAAAACAAAAAGTTATTTGATATCTCCTCAGTTTCATCAAATCTCAAGAGCGACATATATTAAACTACAACGGATACCTCTTATTTTTCTTTCAAAAGATGGAAAAAAAAGTTAGGTTTACTGCTAGTATTTACAATTTTCAAATCAATTCACTGTATATTGTATTTAATCTAGCGGCGGAGTTTCATTG
The DNA here is from genome assembly GCA_020226215.1 of Sindora glabra. Classification (NCBI taxonomy): domain Eukaryota; kingdom Viridiplantae; phylum Streptophyta; class Magnoliopsida; order Fabales; family Fabaceae; genus Sindora; species Sindora glabra. The sequence continues at coordinate 35,456,363 of CM035236.1, read as the reverse complement.
GGGCCAAGCCCGGTCCCTAAATTTTTTAAAATAATGTATTAATAGTATATAATTATATGAAAATTATTTGAATTATTTTTTACATAATTCAGTTGTCTTCCACAAATTTTTAGTCCTCTAAATTTTAGTTTAGGATCTGCTAATTATTATATCTATAGACTATAATATAAAATCAATTATGAATAATTATTTTAGTAATAAAACTACTCATAAAAAAATACTCTACAAGATAAACATAGAGAGCTTACAAGATGCGATGATGAGGAGAGTAAAGACCAAGATGAATTTGAATGAAAGTTTCTCCATCTCTTTGACTGTACTCACTTAGCAGATTATGAGGTCTTCTTTCTTCTTACTCGCTAAGGATCTCTAGTTCCATTTATAAAGGACATGCCATCTAATGGAAACGGTCATCTCATTAATTAATGTTGACTAATTTGAGAGAAATTCTATTATGAAGTTCACATTGACTAACTTCAAGTTTTAATTATTATATATAAGTATTCAAACTAAACAAAATGTATTCATTGTATCGTATTTAGGGTGGAAACAAAATAAGTCAAGCCACACTTTAACATAAATATGCCTAACCTACTTCAAAATTTTTTGACATGGACCCATCTTGTAACTTACCTAATTTGCTTGAAAATTTTAATAAGCCAAACTTGATTTGTTAACCTATTCAAATCTAACTATTGAAATTTAAATAAATCATTGATAGATTGATAAACAAGTTTGTTAATTAATAATAAAAAATAATAATTTCATTAAACAAATAATGCTTTAATCTCTATTTTTATAGAATTTTTAATATTAATTTAATACAACAAACTATAATCTTATTTATTTAAATAAAAATATTAAATGACCTAATAATATAAATTAATTCATCACTCATTAACATTAAAATTTTGTGCTCAGGTTGAAGGAGGAGAAAAAAATATAATGTTAAAATAGTGGTAACTGTTGAGATTATATGCCTTTTTAGGAAATAATTATTGTGTACCTTTCTAAGGAAATCATTCTAGATTGATTATGTCAATATTAGAAAGTTATTTTAGATTGATATTTTTCCTTTTCTAGCTTGATTAGGATTATAATTAGTATCATAGATTTTATTGTAATTGATTACAACTTTTGTATATAAATAGATTTCCTAGCTGTAACTAATTGCTTAAGCTATTTTCAACAATTCAAGTTGGTATTAGAGCCCTCACATTGAGGGACTCTGCTTCTCCTTCAGCTTCAATTATCTTCTATTTAATTTTAAGACTCCTATTTTACCTAGAAATATAAACCCATACACCTCAAAGCACCCAAACATAGAATTTCCTTTTTTTTTCCCTTTCTTTAAAAATTGTTTCACAGAATACATAGTGGCATCCAATTTGATTACTTTGATTCATGAAGAAATAGCACGAATTTTGACAAACAACCATTGAAATCATCATATCCAAGGAATTCCTGGCCTTCTCAACTAGCATGTGAATAGTATGCGCCTCCACTATAGATGCGTGAGAACAATATGTGCCACCCAACCACGATCGCTCCTTCTCACTGAATCTGTCTATGGCCTCAGTTCTAAAGTACAAACATTAAATAGTAAGATTTTTTTTATTTTTCTATTTGATGCCCTTTTGGTTTCTGGTTGTTGCCTTTTTGGTTTCCAATTGCTGCCTATTTGGTTTCTGCTTGTTACCCTTCTGATTACCTATGTTCTATTTTGTGGTTGCTCCTTTTTTGTTTGCCTTTTAACATGGGAGAAAATTCAAAGATGACAAAGAACTTTTCTTCCTTATCTAGTGGTAATCCTACCATCACATCAGTCAAATTGAATGAAGATAATTATGCTTCATGGTCTATTACTATTCAAACTTGGTTTAAGGGGAAAGAAGTGCAAGACCACTTGACAAAAAGGCTTATAGATTTCCCTACACCTAATCAACTAGCTTGGGAAAAACTGGGTACTCAATTGTTATCTATTCTATAGCAATCTATTGAACCTGATTTGTTTATCTATTTTCGTTCTTCTACAAGTTGTTATGATGTGTAGGAAAAGGCTAAACAACTATATTCAAATAATATCCAATGACTTTTATAATCTTGTGTATAATCTAGTTAATTTGAAGCAATAAGATTCTAGCATCTGTTCTTATATTAAGAGAGTCCAAATTGTTATATAAGAATTCCAACAACTGCTTTCTATCATAACTGATATCATTAAGCAGGAGGCACAGCAAAATCAATTTTTTATGGCCCTTACTCTTGCAAATGTTAACTCAGAAATTTCTACAATTCGTAATTAATTATTAGCATCTACACAAATTCCAACCTTGAATGATTCTTTCTCAAGCCTACTACGACATAAACCTCTAGTACTTTTTACCTTAGAAAATGATAAAACCTCCAACACCTTTCGTCATAAGAAATGATAATTCTACCTTAGTGTCCTATTCCAATGACAAAGGATGAGGTGGTCATGGAAATCAAGGAGGTGGAAAGGGACATGTAGGATGAAGAAACTCTTGTTATTACTGCAATCATTGCTAGAAACTTGATCATTCACAAGAATGTTGTTAGGTCTTACATGGACATCGCACACGGTCTACCACTTTAGCTAACATTGAAACTAGTACAGATGCCACTAATAATGAAACAAATAATCACTCAGTCCCATCTGATCAAGAGCTTCGGAGGTTTCTTCAAAACCTATTCATTTAGCATAAATAAGGAAAAAGTATTTCTTCTACAATACATTCTGGTAATTTTATAGCCTATCTATCTCATTCAACATCCTTAAGACCTTGGGTGCTTGATTTGGGAGCTTATGATTACATAACTGGTAACATATTCTTATTTACTCATTTTTATACCAATAAATTTCTTCCTATTGTCACTTTAGCTGATGGAACAAAAATTAGTGCACAAGCTATTGGTCAGCAAATCTTTTCCCATCTTTACCTTTAAAATCAATCCTTTATATTCATGATTGCCCACTTAATTTAATATCCATTAGCTAACTTACATGCACTCTTAATTGTTTTATAACTTTTTTTGCTAATTCCTTTTCCATATGGGACCGGAGGATGAGGATAATGATTGGCACCGGGCATGAGTCACAAGGACTTTATTACATCCAGCTAACTTTTCTAGAAATTTGTACTACTGTTGAATCACTTGAGTTACTTCACTGCCATTTAGGTCACCTTGGTGTCAAAAACTTTGCAAAATGGTTCCTCATCTCTCCACTTTAGAGTTTTTAGAGTGTGAGTCTTGTCAACTTGGTAAGCATGTATGAAGCTCATTCCCTAGCAGAACCCACAATAAAGCTGAGTCATTATTTTTTATCATTCATTTTAATATTTGGAGTTAGAGTCGTGTTACTTCAACTTTAGGTTTTTTGATATTTTGTTATATTTATTGATAACTACTCTCGATGTACATGGTTATATTTAATAAAAGATCACTTTGAGTTATTTTCAATTTTTAAGTCTTTTTGTTCTGAAATTCATAATCAATTTGGTGTTTAAATTCGTATACTTCGGAGTGATAATGCACGAGAATATTTTTCTGCATCCTTTTCTTCTTTCATGTCTTCTGAAGGCATTATCCATCAATCCACATGTCCACACACACCTCAACATAATGGTTTTGCTGAAAGAAAGAATTGACATTTAATTGAAACTACACGAACTCTTTTGATATATGCAAATGTCCATTTCATTTTTAGGCAGATGTTGTTCGAACTGCATGTTATTTAATTAATCGTATGCCTCCTTCTGTTTTAAATAATCAAATTCCTCATTCTCTAGTTTTTTCAAAAGAACCCATATATAACCTTCCTCTTCGTATTTTTGAATGCACTTATTTTGTTCATGATCTTTCTCCAAGAAAGACAATTTATCCCCTAAATCCATTAAATGTATTTTTCTAGAGTATTCAAGATTGCAAAAAGGTTACAATTGTTATTCACTAACTTTACATAATTTTTTTACTTCTGTTAATGTTACATTCTTTTAGCCTTCTCTGTTTTTCTCCTCTTCCATAGAATCCACTCCTATAACTAAAGTTTTACCTATTTCTTCTTATGATCCTACACTTATAACATCTCTATAGGATAAGCCCTTAATTACCTATCAGTGACGACCTTGTTTAGCTCCGATTGTTGAAAATTCAATTAGTTTAGCACTAGCGTAAATTACTGTAGAAGCTCCTACAGACTCATGTCTTAATCCACATCATCTTCGGACTCCGATCGACTAGAAAGTCTTAACAACCTTCCCATTACTCTTAAAAAAGGTAACCGTTCTACTTGAAACCTATATCATGTTTATAATTTTCTAAGTTATCTTCATCTTTCTACATCCCACTATGCTTTTATTTCTGCTTTGTCCTCTATCTCCATTCCTAAAACTGTGCAAGAAGCTCTCTCTCACCCAGGGTGGTGTCAGGAAATGTTGGACGAGATGACTGCATTACACACCAGTGATACATGGGAATTACTACTTTTACGTACTAGCAAAACTTTAATTGGATGTCACTGGGTATTCACTATTAAAGTTAGTCCTGATAGAAAGATTGATCGGTTAAAAGCTAGACTAGTAGCAAAAGATTATACTCAAATTTTTGGTCTAGAATACAAGGATATATTTTCACCAGTTGTCATTCATCATTGGCTTTTATATTAGTTAGACATTAAAAATGCCTTCTTGCATGGTGATCTTGAGGAAGAAGTTTACATGGAGCAACCACTAAAGTTTATTGCTCAGGGAGAGACTCATCTAGTATGTAAATTGAAGAAATTTCTTTATGGCCTCTAACAATCTCCACGAGCTTGATTTGGAAGATTCAGTAAAGTTATCCGAGTTTTTGACATACAACAGAATGAAGCTGATCACTCTATTTTTTATCACTCTTCTATTTTTGGTCAAGTATAACTAATTATTTATGTTGATGACATAGTGATTACAGGAGATGATCACAAGGGCATTGACCAACTTAAACAACATTTGTATCATCATTTCTAGACCAAAGATCTTAGGAAACTTCGTTACTTTCTTGGCATTGAAATAGCACAATCTTAATCTGATATCTCTATTTGCTAAAGAAAATATACTCTTGATATACTAAGCGAGATAGGTATGATGGAGTGCAAGCTAATTGACACACCTATGGATCTAAATATAAAACTTCTGCCAAATCAGGGGGAGCCTTTTTCAGATCCAGGAAGATATTGAAGGCTTGTTGGAAAATTGAATTATCTTACAATTACTGGACTTGATATCTCATTTGCTATAAGTATAGTAAGTCATCCTCAACTTTCCCTATGAAGTTCATTGGGATGCTGTTATATGAATTCTTAGATACATTAAGGGGAGTCTAGGAAAAGGATTATTATATAAGAGTCGAAGCCATACTCAAATTGTTAGATATTTTGATGCAGATTGGGCTGAGTCTCCAAGTGATTGATGATCCACTTCTAGAAATTGTATTCTCTTTGGAAGAAATCTCATTTCATGGAAGAGTAAAAAGCAAATATGATGGCAAGATCAAGTGCAAAAGTAGAGTATCGAGCTATGGCATTAGCTACATATGAACTTATATGGTTGAAACAATTATTACAAGAACTCAAATTATATCAATCAAGTCATATGGAACTTATATGTGATAATCAAGTTGAATTCCATATTGCCTCAAACCCAATCTTTCATGAAAGGATTAAGCATATTGAACCTGACTGCCACTTCATTCGAGAAAAGATAACTTTGAAAGAAATCAACAATGTTTTTATGAACTCTAATGATCAACTACTTGATATTTTTACAAAGTCTCTTCGAAGATCAAGAATTGAGTATATATGTAACAAGCTAGGTGCATTTGATATATATGCTCTAGCTTGACGGGTAGTGTTGAGATTATATGCCTTTTTAGGAAATAATTATTGTATACCTTTTTTAGGAAATCATTCTAAAATGATTCTAGATTGATTATGTAAATATTAGGAAGTTATTTTATATTGATATTTTTCCTTTTCTAGCTTGATTAGGATTATAATTAGTATCACAGATTTTATTATAATTGATTATAACTTTTATATATAAATAAATTTCCTAGCTGTAGCCAATTGCTCAAGCCATTTTCAACAATTTAAGTGTAACTATAATGGAATTGCAACAATTAACTTAAGAACATTAAAATAAAGTAATATAATAGTTAAATAAACCCACCCAGTATGTCAACAAGGCAAGCTTAAAGTTAAATAGGTAATGAATGCTTAATAAATAGGCCAATATAATTGTATCGGCCTGATTTATTTACTTAAATAAATAAGTCAAATGAAGTCTACTTATGAACAACTTAATTATTTTATTTCCACTCCTGATTGTATTATATTAAATAATTAGTTATTTGACATATATATATTAATAGAAGATTTATTTAAAAAAAATCTTCACTAACAATTTAAAGCTAATTTATTTGATATATATTTAAAAATATTTAGATACTTTTATATTCAATGTAATACATTGTATTTATGTAAATATTTTCCCTAATTTACAAAAAGATAGTTGTTGCTCTGTTTTGCTTGAGCATAAATATGACTTTAGTGAATTTTTATGTTACAATTATAGGAAGAAAACCAACGGTGTACAAAAACATGGGGAAATTGCAGGAATTGAGCTTGGAATGGAAAAGGATGACAATTAAGTTTGAAATACCCAATTGAGTTTGACTCAAATAAAAGTAGTTAATCTTGGATGTCTGTTAATCAGAGTTCATTAAGGAAAGTTTTATGAGAAGTATAATTTTCTTAAAAATAAAAGATATGTGGGTTGATTGGTCTTGAAAAGATAAACTTGTAGTATCATTATCGACAGAAATGTCAAACTATTTCTGCTTAATTTTTACCCTTCTTTATCACTACATTTTCATATATATATATATATATATATATATCAAATTATCACTATAAGCTCGAAAAGAAGTATATAGTATATAAGTCACTTTATTTTTTTTATATATAAATCATCAAGTCCATTTGAATATAACATTATAAAAAATTTCATAGTTTCCACCAGAAAAGTAAAAAATATCAATTAGAAAAACAAATTTTCAACGAAAATTGATCATCGGGAAAGTGCTTGTTAGACTTTTTTTTCCAAGATAAAAAAAATTCATTAGAAAAGATTTTCGAACAGAATTTTTCAGTGGAAAGAAGGAGTACGATTTTTTTTTTTTTAAAGAAATTTCTTTGCAATTTCGGCCGGAAATAGTCGGAAATCAGTTGAAAATAATGAGAATTTTTTTATCGATATTCATGTCAAATTTTCAATGAATTTTTAAATGTTTCGATGGAATTCTAGAAACAGCAAATTTGAAATTTCATCTCGATATCTTCGGTAAATTTCTAATGAATTAATTTTAAGGGGCATTCTTCCACATTATCATAAGTTGGTAGTACGCATGCAACCTTGTGAAATTTAATTCTCATAAAATTTACAATTTTTCCAACAATGCCCCACTTATTTTCATAAAAACTAACGCACGTATAATGTATGCTTTTATTTTTTTTTAAATTTTGTTTTGTGTATTATTGGGTGTAGATGAACTATTATCCATAATGAAAGTAGCATTGCCTTGTACTTTCAGTTAGCAAAATTATAAACATTGATCTAGAGCCATTAAAAGACATTTAGTCTTGAACTATGATTACTTAGGGAAAACAATGTCTATATTATGCACATAATAATTTAGGTACAATTTTGAACTCTTAAACTTTGTACATTTGTGGCCTCGCACTTTATTCTAATTTCATGGGTGTCTTAAAAGAATAAGCTTATTCTTTTTGGGAGCGGTCCCACTTTAGCACTCACATAGGTGAAATTTGTCGGAAGTCCTCCCACAATTTAACACCCCACTCTTAAAGAGCTACAAATTTCATAAAGAATTTTTAGAAAATCACAACCTTACTTTTACTTGGAGGATTGATGCACATATATCATAGAAATGGACTTGAGTTATAAAACTCTACTTTGTGCATCACCTCCAAACTATTCTATGATTTATTTTTTCCTTTGAACCTAACTCTTAGGATCTCTAATCACTAGATTGTGTATCCTCATAGACAATTTATTATTTAGGCTTGTCACATCCCTCTCAATATTTACCAGATCCTTAAACTGTAACTTTTTATTCACATAATTTTTCTATCTCAAAGGATACAAGTCATGACAATATATTTCAAATAGCTGGTAATTTTTCATGCATTCTTTTTTTTTTGTCCCACCAATCTATTTACCCTTTGGCTTGAATTTTTCTCATGAAAAATTCATAAATGATGGGTAATATTTCACAAATATTTTTACTACCATATCATATATGACTAATGAAATGAAACTACATTTTCATTAGGGACTTATCTAAGTTTTATGTGACCCAAAAATTTATTCAACACTATTATACCTTTTTTTACATTAGGAATGCTTTAGCACCACTATACATTTATTTACAATAGAAACGATTCACAAATACAAATTTATAAGCTATAAAATAGTCATTATTCATTAATTTTACCACAAAACAAATTTAATTAGGGTCATTTAACTCATAATTAATATTAACCTAAATGCCATTTATTATGGCTTTATATTGTTAATCAATTACAATAAAATTCACTTAATTTATAATTATAATTATAATTATAATTATAACCATTAGAAAATTAAAAAGACATTTAAAACAATAAATTAAAGACAACAAAGAAAATAATTATGGATAATAAGCATTGCAATTAAAATCAAATAAAGAGATATTTTATCTCATAAAATAGTTGCCCATTAGAGGTTGATTAGATTTTATTTCACATCATTGAAAATATTAATTTTATGAAAATATCTCCAACAATTTTGCAATGACTCCTCAAATTTTCTTACTATAACCTTCTCATATTGCAAGATTTATGAAAAAAAATTTACAAGATCTTATGAAAAAATTATAAATTTTATGTAAGTAGTTGTACTCTTATAATTTATTTCATTATGAAAAAATAGCACATTTTATATAAAATATTGTGATTTTATGAGAAAGTCTCATAAAACTCACAATTAGTTATATGCATACTTTGAGGTAGTATGCAAGAACTCCCCTAATTTAAATGTTCCAAGGGAAAAAAATCCACCAAAAATGCCTAAACTTCTAGTAATATAAGAAATTAAGGTTAGAAAAATTGTAATAGTAAAAGGAAACAAAAACACGACTTCAATGGAAGAATAAAAAAATGTAATTTATTGATATTTCTAATTTTTTAATATTTAAAATTTGAAAGACATATTAATCATTTTGATAATTTTCTTAAAAATTTTAAAGTTAAATTAAACAACATATGGGAAATTAATTCTTGAAAAGTATCAATTTCTTCTAATTAATTAAACAACTTTGAATATTTGTTAAAGTTTTCATAAAAAAATATTTTTTTTAGAAAGTTCAACTTCCTGCAACAACAAAACCCTTTACGTGAACGAATCACTAAAGATTAGTAGATAGCCCTTACTCACTTTTACTTGAATATAAATATGGCTTTGTTGAATTTTATGTTGTATATATATATATATATATATATATATATATATATATATGTTTGAAACATGGGTAGAACTACAGAAATTGAGGTTGGAATGGGGAAAAAGTGCCTATTAACTTTGAAATTATTCAATTGACGTTGACTTAATAGCAGTTGGCACTTGCTCTCTTAATTTGAAATGAGTATGTGTACATATTCGTTATTTATTTTGCTTGAATTTGATATGCTTTGCCGAATTTTATATTACATTTGTAGGATGAAGGCAGAAGGGTATGAATAGAAAAATTAGAAAAAAAATAAAAGGACTAAAATCGGAATTATGTTTGATTCATTACTACTAAATATCCCTTCAACATTGGTTGTTTTCATGCTTTAATGTTAGTTCTACCCAATGTATGCATGGACGTTGTTGTAAATTCAACATACTTAATGTCAATTTCAAATTAACATGGATCAGAGGTATATCTAAACTTAATTATAGAATTCAACCATTGTATTATTATTTAAGTAATATTATTATAGAAATGTCATTTATTATATAGAAATGCTACCTAAATGTATATTAGAAACTATTTAATAATTCAGAATTACTATCTAAAATACATACAATATGAGCATGAGAAATATAAACACAATTACCTTCAATCTTTCCTAATATATCTAGAGGATTCTTAACCTATATCCCTTTAGGATGGTTATCTCACATGTAGAAGCCCCCCACATCACCTTTGTCACCCACCAAAGGCATTCCTATGAAGAAAACAGAAATCTTCCCAATATCATTCCCTAAGTCCTCTCTATCTTCATCACCTTGGTAGAGCTACACACCAATTAGATAGGTTCATGACATTGAACACTTGAATTTCTTGAGATGGCATTTTGAATAACTCCTTTTTGTAACCTTCTTTATTAAAATCCACCAATGTGAATCCTAACTTATTGGCCTAAATACTATTCTTATTCTTAACTCATTTATGTCGAAACATAAGTTCCTTGAATATAACATAGTCAAGCTCTCAAATGTCTTTAATGACTTCATAATATCACATATTGGTATAGACAAGGGTCCTATCTTTGAAACTACTCACATACATAGCCTGGGCCTCCAAAGTAATCTCATTATTCTGTATAGTGATCTTGTGATCTTGATCATTTATATAGAAAGAATATCTATTGATAACATATCCATGATAAGAGATAATCTTCATATATAGCTCTTACACCAACCATCTAATGGTTTTGAAAACACCATTTAATAGTCCTTATGCCATCCTATAATGAACTCAATTCTCAAACTAATTGAGAAATGATTGATTGTATTTAGCTTGGATCCATTGATCATTCCTTGTATGATGTCATTCCCTTAAAAGAGTCATATGCTTATCCACGTAACATTGCATTTCATTAATTTTAAGTAAGATGTAAAGGTAGGCATGCATATACATTTTAAGGCTTTTGCTTAGCACCCAAGTATCCAATGTCCCATTACCTACAATTCTACCTTTATGACAAGATTTTAAAAGTCCAATGGCATTTGTATATGATAGGTAGTCACTACAAAATTCAACCACCTCCTTAACAATATAGCCTTCAACAATGCATCCTTCCATTTAATCTCTATTCCTTACATACCCTTTTAGGATTTTCATATATTGCTCAAAAAGGTACAAGCACCTTAATTAAACTAGCCTGCATAATTTTGTTTGCCTCACCAAATGGATAATTAGATGTATCATAATATTAAAGAATAAATATGGGAAATGCATCTCTAGTTGATATAGTGTAACCATAATCCAACTTTTTAAGATTAATAACCTTATTACATATTGCACTAAAGAAGAAACAAAGTTTAGTGATAGCATGTTTGACATGATCAGGTAAGATTGATCGAATAACTATCCATAATAGTTATTGTATTATAGCATGACAATTATAAGACTTCAAACTAACTAGAAGAGACTTTTGATGTTTTAAGAGTATCCTTGTGGTATTTTAAAACTAAGTAGACACTTACAAAAACTTGTCTTCTTCTTTCTAAATAAAGTATTACAAGTTGGTGGAAGATACACATGTTAACCCCTTCTTTCTTGTACTAATTCTCTCCAAATGGACATTTCAACCAAATCCAACCTAATTTTGACTCCATCATTTGTCTTCCCTAATATGCTTAACAATGTTCCAATTAGACTACTGCAAACATTTTTCTCCATGTGCATGGTATTAATGTTGTGTCTCACAAATAGTTTTTCCAATACGGAAGATAAAAAAATACAGACCTTTTTTTCCATGAAGTATCCTTAACTATGGATTTGTAAGGTTTTCCAAGAACAACATTGACATTTTTAACATATTTATAAATCTAAAATATAAAATCATATATAATTAATAAATTAAAGACATTACTTGAATGCTAATAATAAAATGATATTACTTATGAAAATTCAATTGCACTTGTTTCATTCAACTTGCTTGCCAATTGAGTGAGTTAGAATTATTGCTTTTTCCAATGTCATATTGAAAGCTTTCCTTAGCTTATGATATTGATAGCCATGGTGTAAAAATGCTTGATGACCAAGATACACCTTCTTTTTGCTATTCTTCAATTGAGAAAAACAAGTATCATTTTCACAAATAAGACATGATCTATGTTTTCTGATGTAGTTGCTAGATAAGTTGTTGTAAGTTAGGAAGTCATTGATTGTACAAAAGAGAATGGCATGCAAAATGAAAAATTGCCCATAATATGCATCAAGACCGAGACAACTTCTTTCCATATCATTTTTAGGTCTTCAATAAGTAGTGCAAAGAATACGTCTATGTCATTTCCTAGTTATTTTGGACTTAAAAACTATAAGGACAACATTATGTACTTGCACTTCATGCATAACTAAGGAGATGGACTTTGGATTGCTAATATAGCATGCCATGTGTTGTGTTTACTATTCATGCTACCATGAAAGTTCATTCTATCAGTGCAAATCACAAAATGAAAGTTTCTTGGCTTATTATAAAACATAAAAAATAATTTATTGATTTTCCACCACTAGATTCTAAAGCTTGCCATTGGATGGTGTCTGATTTGTATGTCATGTTAAGTTCTTAATATCCCCTGCATTGCCAAATATTTGTTTAAACATTAGTATTATAGGAAGATATCATAACACCTTAGATAAAGCCACTTTAATATTGAATCCATTATTTTTTCTTATTTTGTAATATGGTACCCCAAATTTTGGACATTCCTCTAAATATCTTATCGTATTTCAATAAAATATGCAATCATTAAGGGAAGCATCTATCTTTTTATACTCCATGCCTATTAAGCACATGACTTTCTTGGCCTCATAAGCATGATTTGGTAGCTCTTTACCTTCGAAAAGCATTTGTTTCAACAGTTATTGCAATGTTATGAAACTCTTACTATGACTTTCTTGGCCTCATAAGTATGATCTGGTAACTTCTTACCATTAAGAAACATTTCTTTCAATGATTGCTACAATGTCATGAAACTCTTATCATTCCAATCATTTCCTGCCTCTAAGTTAGACAATCTTAACACTACAAATAACTATGTCAATTCTATGCTACCTAAATATAAAGGCTTCTCCATATCACTTAACAACTAATAAAGGACATAAAGACATTCAATGAAATTATCTTTAACATTATAAACCATATCCCTCAATCAATTATCTGCTTCCACATATATGTTATCATTTTTATGGGCTTTTTTCCTTCCTTAAGTATGAGATGAACTAGACATTTACTTTCTCCATGCCATATCCATCGCTCATGCTTATGATCAATGTCATTGAAAAATAAATGTGCTCTTATCCCTGATGGATTAAACATTTTAACACAAATGCATTACTTACAAGGACAAAATATGAGTTCATTACTAATTTCGTTAACTTTTTTCCCTATAGCAAATCTAATAAACTTGTGAATGCCCTTAGTATATTTAAGGATTAGATAATTAGTAGACATCCATCCATAGGCCATTACTATCTAATTTGAAGCAAAAAGGCAATAAATACACAAGAAATCCACACATAAAAGAATACATATACAAACATGTAAATAAAAAAAAGTTTTAATGAAAGTGTTAAATGTATATCAACACTTCATTCACATAGAAAACATAAAAACAAAAACGATAAGAGCTATAGAATCCAAACAAAAATACAGCAACACAATCATAACGTTATACAATTTTTCCTTATGATTAAAAGAAAAATAAACATTACAAATGCACCTTAACACAGTAAAAAAGACTTAAAATTAGGGGGTGAACAAGAAGTTGAACATGACTTTTTTGAACTTTGGTGGGAGTATCTCTTTAAGGAAGAATTAATCTCAAGAAGAAATTTGAAGAACTTTGCATTCTAATCTTTAGTACTAAATCAAATATTATCATCTATTTCAATTCTTGCACTCATTTTAATGAATTATTTGAAAAAAATGTTGTTAGATATTCTATTTCAATTGAGTACTAAAAATGACATTTGATATCTAACATTTAATGTAAAAATATTAACAATGAATAGAGCACATCAATTAACAAACTATATATTTTTTTATAGTAAATGTTATGGTTTATTTATTTTTTCATACCTTAACAAAATATTCTATTCAGAGCAAAATGTTTTATTCATCACTCATTAATACGCAGAACAAATCAATTGAAATCAATATATATTCAAAAATAAAAGGCTATCCAAATGTAGAAAATTATGAAAATAAGATAAGAAATATATAAGAAAGGAGAAATATATATGAAATTATAATTTTATTCATTTCCATGAACTTTTTTACATCATTGTATCAACAAAATACAATAAACAATCCTAGACTTCTTTATATCATTACATTAAACCATCTTAATTTATTATAGAACTTGGTAATACAAATGCACTAATTAATAATATACAACTTTGTCTGAGGGCTAATTATCTTTAACTTGATTCCTCATTTTTATTTCTCTTTTTTTAAATATTCTTCATGCTTAAGTCTAAGGGCCAATTATATGATACAACTTTGTAATGCTAAGAAGAGAGCCTTCCATTGCCTTGATGGAGAAACCGGGGCAAAGAGAGGCTTCCATCTTAGCAATAAAAAATGTAAATGCTTGATATTTGAGCAATACATTTGCCTCTATTACCAATGTTAGAGTTTAGTATGAATTCAAGGATAACCTTCCTTTCCATATCAAAAAGTCCATTTGGAAAAGGTTATAAATCTTATCAAAGGACATGCATTATAGGACCTAAGATGTCAAATGAGAGGCAAGTCCTTTAACAAGATTTGCAACTTCCTCTAATTGGGTTTCTTGAAATGGATGAAAAGGCTATTTTTGAATCAGAATCAAACTTTAAAATTAGACAATAAAGACTAAGGCATCATAGAGGTGTTTCAAATGGAAATTGGAATAATTGGAATGCAATTTATAACCAATACAAGATATTATACATTGGTTATTAATATATGGCTAAATCTTAAAAGTGGATTTTTCATGTTGAATATGCTAATATATCTTTTAGATGTTAGTTATTTTAATAATCAATGTTGTAAATATTCATCTCGTGAACACCGTAGTGCATTTTAAATGAATTGAATATTGAAATACAAATAAGCTTTACTATTTTCAAGAACACCAAAAATAAGAACATTAATTAGCATAAGATTACCTTTACACATCAATTTCTAAGTAAAATTATGTCTAAAATTTCACAATTTTCAATACATCATAAATAGAAACATTAATTGGTTATTGACATTTATTTAGATGATGGTTTAGTGCATAACTAAAATCTAATATTTTTCATTATTCATTTAGATTATGATTAATTAAGAATAAATATGGTAATGCATATTTAACATTAGTTTAATGGACAACTATTGTCTTAAGTTTTTTTATGTTAGACCATTCATTTTTCATTTGAAAATATGATTTTATAATGTCATTTATTGATATAATCAATGTTATAAGTTATACTTATTTACAAAAATATCACTGCACTATTATATATATTGATTTTCTTTTTTTGATGTAAATATGGTGATATTAAAAGGCAAAATTGTAGTAGTAATTCTTTCAACACAATGAAAGGTCCAAATATTTTCCATGATACCTAAACCATCCTGCTTGGCTTTATAAATAAGTTTATTTCCTTTTTATCTAAAATTTATTTATTTAATCTCTAAAGAACGTAATAGATATATTGTAGGACAAATTACTCATACCTCCTTTAAGATTTAGGCTAAATATAGTTAGTTCGATTCAATTTTCAAAATCTTACAACTCCTTCTCTTTTAGAAAATTTCATTCGAAATATTCCCATTCCGCTAGATGTCTATTAGTAAAATTTATCAAATGATGACATCATTAACATTGACACAAACTAATATCATTATACATATACGATAAATATAAAAATGATCAATGAAAAGGCAGTATTCCTTATTTAGTTTCTTATATTATTCTTGCATATATTAATTTTATAACTCTCAAATTTATTTAGAATCATAATATTAATTATGTCATAATTCATTTTATTTTTTACAAAGAAATGCATATTACAAAATAAGAGATCAACTAGATTATCTTATCCATTTACATATTTATTTTATAATTTTTTGCAATTTTTTGCATTGAATTTATTATATTTATAATTTTTATTAAATTTATTTTAATTAATTAAATCAAATCATATTTGTCAATTTACAACATATTTTACAATTAAATTGCTCTATTATTATTGTCATTATTATTATTTAAAAAGAATTGCTAACTTCTGTGGTTAGCATCCTCCATTCTCTCATTTGGACAAAATAGTCATGCTACTAATAGTCATTTTGCCACAACCATCAATTATTTTAATTAATAAGTAGATTTATTGCAAAGATTAAAAAAGAATATGTGGAATTGATTTAAATGTTTTAAATTAATAACTCTCCACTAAAATTATATAAATGTCCCTTATGATTTTATCTATCAATAAATTAGTAATATAATCTTTCCATCTAAATGAAAACGTAGAGGTTACTGACCTCCATATGAATGTGAAAGTTAGTAATTCCTTTATTTAAAAATCATCATAAAAATTTTATTTATAAAATTGCAAATAATTGTTTAAAATATTTTTAATTATCATTTAAAATTTTGAAAAAAATTATTTCTAAATAAATTGTTTAAGTCTGCATATATACAAAGAGGTATATTGATAAAACAAATATAATTTAAGAGAAAATATAAAAAAGAAAAAAATAAATTTGCCCATAGAGAAACCACAAAAATGGAACAAAGATAAATCTATTCAAAATAATCCACAAAAAAAAATTAAAGAACTCATATATCTAAGAAAGCCTTGGTATCGGCTAATAGTACTAAAAATTAATGCGATTGAAATTTGATCAACAAACCAGAATCTTTATTTATCAGAGCCGTAAACCACAAATATTATGAGCATTATTTCTTACAAACGAAAATACATATTGCTACAATCAAAATGATAGCAGAAAAATACAAAAAAAATTATAATAATACACAAGAAGTCTGACAAATTTTAAAATTGATAAAAAATAGATCTATGATTTCTTTTGATTAAAAAAAGGGAGGCAGAATTCCAAAAGATGAACCTACAATTGAAGAACAAAAATTACAAAGAAATTTTATTAGATTTAGATATAACATATTGGGAAAAAGATAAAGAATAAAAATGTGACATAAAATTCGGAATTATAGTTACTTTGAGCAACTTGCACCGAAAAAGAAATATAAAAAATCATTGTACCTAATGCAACAAAATTCTTCAAAAAGAAAAAATATAGCTTGTTAAGAACTATATTTAACCAAATTTAAGGACTAAAAAAGCTCCAATAAAAGAAGTTCGATTTAATTATCTGCCATAATTGCAGAAGTCTATAGTAGTGATGCATGGCTAGCTAGTTTAATGGAGTTTTTGGTGATGAAAAGAGATCCATGAAGAACAAAGATGAAGTTGGAAAAAGAAAGAGAGAGAAATGGGTGAAGTTTGTTTTAAAGGAAAAAGACGGTGAATGGCTTACAAGAGATAATTTTTAGTTCGGGATATAACAGTCTTTTTAATAATTTTATTTGACTGCGTCAGCTCCGATCACTTATAAGGGAGGTTTGTTATTTTTCTCAAAATAGTACATTGACTTAGGCCATTCCTGAGAAGATGTTCAAGTAATTTGCCCTAAATTATAAATCTATTCCCTATTACAAAGTCCCTTCATCGGGCTTTCATCTCCCAAATTATTATTGATCACTTGCAGCAAATCTTCACAATTAAATCCTTTGCCAAATTGAGTATCTGTTGTAGAGTAAATATGAAATAAAAATTGCCAAGTACATTAGATCAATGCAATAGCAAAGGGAACGAGAAAAATCACAAACCAGCAAATTAAATCAAAATGAAAAACTTAAAACTAATCAAAGTAGAACGAAAAGAGAGAAAAATAAGAACTTCAACAAGATCCATATTATCAAAATCATGAAGCGTAAACTAAAACTTAATCCTAAAATTGCTATCATCAAAGATTTATGAGAATAGCAAAATGATGAAGAGTAAACTATAACTTAATCCAAAAATTACAATCATCAAATATTTATGAGAATAGCATATTCGTGATTAGAAACTTAAAAGAGAATGAAGGCGAATTATAATCAACATTACTACAGCTAATTGATATCAAATATTTAAGAGATTACACATTAAAAAAATGACCAACATGTGATTGAGTATAGCAATATATGTGATTTCAATGTCAACTAATAAATTGTCATAAAATATAAAAATAATGTTTGCTTTTATTCCTAAAAAAAACTAACATCATTTTTGTTTATATCATTTTAGGAAATAACATTAAGCATCATTTACTTTCTAAAAATTGACATCCAGTACATATAACACTATGTCAATTTGTTTAAATAACCAACGTCGTATGTTCGCCCCCAAACTCCAGCCCCTAATTCCTCACTCTCTCTTCCTAAATCTTAAATCCACATCCATGCCCTAGCCTCAATTCCTCACTCTCTTATTCTCCCTATTTCCCTTATATTTCTAACTAAATATAGAAAATCAACATCTCCCATTATTCTAGAGAATCTTAATTTGAATAACTTCAAAGAATAAATTGAAGAACACAAGATTGAAAATAATAAAAGTTTGTATATAGGACCACAATTATAGATGGGTGCCTCATAAAATTTGTCTTGATACCCATTGCCCAATATGCATGGTTTGCATTCCCAAAAAGATAAGACTTTTGAATACAATACCTATAGATGAAATAAGCATTGATGAAAAATTGGTGTATTATGCATTTTTATATGAATAAATAGCAGATAATAAGAAAAAATCTCAAAGAAGATAAATGAGATCAAATTTATTACTAATGCAAACCTATAACAAAATAGGATCAATTAGGAAATTAGAAATTAAATTTTAAAAACAAACACAAGGGAAAAAAACCTTGCATTTATAATTTGTTCCTTTCTTGGGGGTGGTAAACCTCTTATATTTAGTCACAAGCTGATTAAGCTTTCAATCCTACAAAATGAATAGTGAGCATAAACACAACTAAGGAAAACTATCTTAAGGTTGGAAAAAGAGTATACTTTGTTTATTCAAAGAATCATTTTAGGATCGGAAGAATTTCATAATGAAATTTGCAAATGACGTGATGCTTCACTCTTTTTATTTTTAACTTGCATTATGCTTTATCCTTTTCATTTTTTATTCATTCTTGTGGCTCGATATTCCATATTGATTACTACAAAACAATCAATGTATAAAATTTATATTACAAGTTGGTTTAGATCACCCACTATCACTTTTAATACAATGATATTGTCCGATTAAGTAATGTTTAATGTTAGTTGCAACAAAAAAGTCAATACATAATAGATGAGATTTTTAAAAAAATTGATTTCTTTTCTTTTTGTTATAGAATTAAACAAAACAACAACAAATTGAATGTAAGTAAAACAAAAATGAGAAAGGAGACAATATATTACAAATATATATTCTTTCATTTTATTTATTTCCATATTAGTACATGAACATAAATAAGAAATGATGAATATCTTTTTTAATAGATGAATGTCAAATCAGGATTGAGCTAGAAATAAATATATACTAAAATTTTCAATATATAAAAATTTAAAATGATTAAATTATCACAAAACTAAACTTTTGTATATAAAAATATAAACATGTTTCAAACAGTATCAAATAATTTCATTTTTTTTACAAGTTTATGATTCAAATTATCACAATAAACTAATATTAAACCACTTTTCGTATTTTGGGGCCTTTCATAAAGAAAAAGTAATTTTTTACTACTTGGAGCATTGAACAATATACATGTATTTAATATCAAGAAAAAATCATTTTAGTTTTATAAATAGTAGGAATTGAAAAAAAAACAACCGGTTGAATCATGCAAATCATGATTAGTTCTCATGATTTGAATGATTCATTATTGATTCACTAGTTTTTTAACCAATTTTTTGAAAGCTGATGCTAAAAGTTAACTAGACCAGTCACATGACTGGTTCACAATTTTTCTAATTGAATTGACCAATCTAATCTAATTTTATAAACATTGAAATTTTCTTATTTTCAAAGAAAAGAAAGCAAAAAACTTAAAAAAATAGAGAAAAGATAGATAATATAAAAATAAAGTTTACTATCATATTTTATTATTATTTATTGCAAGTAGTTATTAAATAATCAATCATGTTCGACTACTTGTGTAATAATTAAAGATCGAATTGAATTTTGGAAGCTCAATGATCTTAAACTTGAGCTCATTTATTTTTGTTGAGCTTAAACTTGAATAAGTGCATGTTTGGTTTGATTTATCTAATACTACAGAATTGATGGTTTACGTCAATTGATAGATGTCAATTTACAATAAAATCGATATTTATTTTGATGCGATGACAATTTTGAAATTATATAAAAACATAAGATGATGGATAAGAATATAACTAATATCTAAACCTTAGGTGGAAACTTAGGACAATAGTTTTTTTTACTTAATTATCATCTAAAAGGCATTTCAAAAGCCTCATCACAAACTATAGAAGCATAAGGCATCAATTTTAGTCAGCAACCATCTTCTAAAAGGCATTTACAAAGCCTAATTGAAATCTACAAAAGTACAGAACATCAATTTTATTCAACAACTATCATTCAAAAAGTATTTTAAAAGTCTTATTGGAAATCGCAAAAGCATAGGATGTCAATTTTGTTTAAAAATTGATGTCTATTATTTTCCCATAGATATTCTTTAACTTTGTCTCTCTATATGAACTCTTTCGACATCTCATTCTCTAATATGCTTTCGAATATAATGAATTTGATATATAATATTATTATTGATTTCTTACTTCACTTTTACTATAAAAATATAATTGGTTTGGAGCGACATTTCTAGTGGATTTCTCATAAATTTCTCATGATTTTCCATTATTTTGGTGATTTTCATTTTTTTTTAATTTCTCACAAAATTTCCCTCAAAGTGTGATCCATAGGAAACTGCATCATTTCCTGCAGACATGTCACACAAATTTTTATATATTTCCCACAAATTTCCAGTAGGATATTAGCCATCTCAAATTTTTAACATTTAAAATTTTTAAAAAATCATGTAAAAATTATCTAATTCTTAAATATTTTTAAAGATTACAAAATCAATTCTCAAATTATTATAGTTATAACATTAAAAATTCAAAATCATGGTTTGAAACAGATTCAATGGTTCAAAAAGAACCATATATCAAACATGTTTAATTACAATATAACGAAGTTCTAATTCTATACACACACACATTTCAATGCTTAGCCAGAAGAATATAAAAAAAATGAGAATATGAAAAAATGAGACCTAATTTATGACAAACTAAGAAGCCATGTATATAGTATTGGGAAGAAAAGGACATTCCATGCCCAGCTTATAAAAAATATATCATACGCAGAATTAAAATAAAATATTGTATAAAACATTCATCTCATCTAATGAATAATAAAAACGCTCACAAGCTAATTCAAGAACTCAGTAAGTTTTTGAGAGACTTGATAATTGTAATCTAACATGAGCCTCAAGATTTTATCTGACACTCAAAATCTCATGCATTGGAAACTTAAAATAAAAATTTAGTCTTTTCTTTTTCAAAACTTTTACAGTTCCATAGTCTTCCAGAAACTGATTTTCTCCATAATTTCTAGAATTTAACATAACTGCTGTCAAGAAGCTTCTACAATTGTTAACAAGAAATAGGTTTGGAAGTTCAACACAAGAAATGAACACAGAGAAGAATTCATAATGACATCGCTATTGTTCTTATTAATTGCAAAATCAAAAAGGGCTTATTAGAGTAAATAAAAGCACCCCCTCCCCAATATGGACTTCCGGCTCCGCGGACAAGGTAACATGCGACCATTTTAATATTCATAAACACAAGAGAATTTGACTTACTTGGCAGTCACCTGCATCAACACGAGCAAAAACGCAACCACAGACAGATAAGCTGGCTTTGTCACAGGGGACCAAAGAACCAACTTTTGCCATCAAAATATTCAAACTCACCTGCCTAAGATACAAATTTGTTTCGACTATAAGGATGTCTAAATAACAACTATATGTATAAAAAAATGATAAACACTTCAAGAAAACTAAATGCAAAAAGCCTGAAAAATAGCGGCAACGTCCACACTTAGTTAGACATGAATTACCTTGTAACAGAAGGTTGACAAAATATAGTTTAAAAAGAAAATAATTCTCCATGGGTTATTGGAATCACTGTAACCCTAGTAATTTTCCACTCAAAGTCTGAGATACCAGTTTTGTCTTCTGACTCACTGATGAATATGCGTGAACTGTTGCGACTTGCGAGGGATAAAATAGCACTAAACCTTACATGCAGCAGCAATACTGATATCTCTCATTTTCTTAAATGACTATTTATTCAGGAAAATGCTGCATCACCCGAAACTAGGAGTCGAAAAGCTGGTACGAATCTATTATAGCTGTTGAATTTAATATAATTGTGATCTATGTTAAAATTGAATGGTGGATGCATGATTACTTAAATTTCGGGACTGAATCCGGATCACATTGAATGGCAGACACCAATTATCACAAATGACAACAAAGTCTAGTTTTTTCTTCCTTCTTCAAATTGAGTAGATGCTAACATTAACATTAAATAAGGGAGGGATACCTTGAACACCAGGTGTATTTTTATGGACCTATCTAACTAATAAAGCCAAGCCAGAAAATTAGATAAATGCCAATTATATGAAGACAAAGCTGCTCAGAACAGCATGGAACGACGCAAGTGCTCATAGAAGTAAAATGTTAACGTCATTTAAGCAAACATTTGAGCTACAAGAAAAATGAGAGAGAGGGGTTCAGTACTGACTCAGTGCTTAGCACCTAGAATGAGTAGTTTCCTTGACTCAGAAAACCCAGAAAACAAAAGCAAAATCTATGAAGAAGCCAAAAGGATAGAAAGTGAAGATAATTAGATGGAGAAAGAGATTATTACCAGGACACCTGATATGATTAGCAAATAACTCTCCTAAAATTTTCAATTATCAGAGGATATGAATGATAAAGTAAATTTCCATGAATTAACACCAACAGAATAATATTAGATTACCTCTGGGCAAGAATTTAAATTGCGGTTCCAGTCACAGTCACGGTCGTATCGCGATGCGGATAAATGAGGAAAAATGCGATCATAATGGTCTAAAATCGTGGATGTAATCTGTCCCGAAAACGCAATATTACGGGTAATATTGCGATCGTTTTAAAGCCTAGCTCTGGGTATGCCAGAAAAACATCATCCACACGGAACCTTCGCATCCTGCAAAACGAGGACTTATCAGTAACTTGCATAAACTTAATCTCTTTATCAAAACATGAAAAATTATCAAAAGACTGCAAGGAACATAAACAATGACTTTTAGACACATAATTAACTAAATGGTGGTAAATAGGTGTACTGTATCAAATAGAATATATACCAGCAAAAAATTGAGTTCTCTGTTCTCCTCAAGCATCATCTTTGCATCGATAAGTGTACAGAATAATTGGAGTGAGGGGTGACTAATTCAATGAATGCACATACATAAAGATTTATGATCAAACTTAGGATGCACTAAAAGACAACTTTCAATAGATATCAAATGCCTGCTTCAACTAAAGACTGTTGGTAGAAATCAAAACCATTTTATATACAATGACACCTAAATAATTTTTTATTTTTTTTTCATATTACATAAAAATAACAAAGATCAATGGAAGTATTTATATCCATAGAAAACATATCCACCTTGTTTATGACCAATGGCTGGAAAATGGAGTATAAAATTATACCATCGTAAGAAACCTTATTAATTGCTGAAGAAGTCCATGTTATCAAAATTTGGTGGCCCCTTTTTTCCGATATGAATGGATTTTGATTAAAACACAGCCAAGCAAATAGATTCGTTCCTTCTTTCCACCAAAATAGTCAATATTCATTTTCCTCTTACTCTTAGTTAATTTTCAATTGGTCCTCTGCACCACACTCACCCAAAACAAAGATCACACAAGATTTAAGAATAAAAAAATATATTAAAGCAACATTAAAGGCTTTAAAAAAAGAGTAATAGTAAAATAGAATCATAAAAAGAGATGGTAAGTCATTCAAAATTTTAATTTAGAATAAATATACACTCAGGAACAGCTTGCACATGACCAAGAGTTGCGCCAACAGACCATCCAATTGATTCGTATTGCCTCCGGAATTCATATCAACGAACCAATTCAAAAGATTTTCTTTTTATCAGCATTATATAATAAACTATGAAAAACATGACCGGATTTCAAAAGAAAACATGTTCTTTGCTACTTACCCGCAGCCCCATGGCAGCTTCAGCTTTTGTCAGTTACATCATCAATCCCCTGTCTCAGCAATCACGACAGTTTCACTATATAATATCTTTTGTATATTTTGAAGCAGAACATTAACCCTCAATGTTGATTTTAACTGTCCGATGGCAAAACACTGAAGCAAAAACAACCTACGATCATCACTGTAGATAATTTGGTCATTGCAAAAAGCAAAGATCGTGGCAAAAAATGTCATTAGTATAGCTTTTTCGCTGAAATGATCTACATCAACAACAATTTGTCATTGGTAAAAACATGCTTTTCTTTGATGACAATGCCATCACAAAAAACCATTTAAAATTTCATTTTTTTTTTTAATTTCAAAGCTTTTAGCAATGACTTTGACGACATTGGTAAAAGTTTGAATTTCGGCGATGACACTCTATTGTTACTGAAACTTTCCAATAATTTTATTAAGTTAAAAAAGTAATTAAATTAATATTTATATTTAATAATATAGATAATAATATTTTTTTCAATTTAATTGAATTCATTTAATAATTTTTAATTTAATTTTATCCAATTTAAATTTTACAAATAAAATATGCTAATGATATTAATAATAATGTATAACAAGATCACATGATTCATATAAAAAAATTGAATACTAATAAATTAATTGTGAAATTGTTTATACATAAATAAAAAATTTTATGTACATGATCCATATAAATATCTATACATGAAAAAAATCATAAATACAAAATCTAAGGGGAAGGAAGATGTAGATAAATTGATGTGTTATCATCCATGCCAGGACTATCATCATCATTATCATCCTAGCGATGTGGATGATGCATAAGGTTGTCAAATGGGCCAGTCTATACGGATATGGGTCGGATCCATGATGGGTTAATCTGTATTACTTGAATTAAAAAATGGGTTTACTTTTAAGGGTTCAAATTTGTCAAAACTCGTAACGGGTATGAGCCAGTCTGCAAGTTTTAACTAAATTCATGGACTCCGCGGATACAGGCTATTCCGTATTACTTGCATTAAAAATGAGTTAAATTTTAAAAGTTCATATCCATAAAAATGATTCACGAGTCGCGAGTTAGTTTATAGACTGCAACCCATTTGATAGCCATAATGATACATGGAGGGTGGTGCCCAAGAAGGACTGAATGGCTAGGCGAAGGGTGCTACCACAAATTTGCTCACCCGAAGCAGTGTAGTAACGAATGGTGGTACTGATAGTATGAGACCCTGCTATATGAGTAAGGAAGTTAGCTCCGTCAAGTATGTCATGAATTGCTATTGCGTTTGCTGTTGTTGTTGAGCAAGTTTTTGTTGTTACTCTTAAATCAACAACTGACTCTACTCCAATTGTTGTCAACTCTACTGCAATTACTCCTACAACTCACTCACTTGAGACACGTAATGAGAGCTTGCCCTGGAGCTAGAAGTGCCTACCAAATGATACATTTGGCTAGGCAGCACACGACCTACCACCTTCCTATACCATCGAATGGCAACCTTGTTGATACAAAAAAGAATGCCATGTGAGCCAATGGATGATACAGTGGACTGCATGTGTTGGGTCACCAGTTCACTTATCCTTATCTTGAATTTTTAAAAAAAAAATTAATTATACAAATTACAATAAAATTTGCATTGTTAAAATATAAAGATTAGATAACTTATATATTGCTCTGCAAAGGTTGGATGTACCCATTTCCCCATCCTATACGTGTGTCAATCCTTGAAATTCTTTGGTATCGATTGTAGCTTATCTGTCTCCCTATTTCTCTATTCATATTTTCAAGAAAAAGAAAGGATAAATATAATTATTGAATTAGTAATAGATTATTACATTTAAATAATGAATAATAATTTAAATTATCTTATCATAATGATGTGTGATAATGGATTTCAATCCATGCCTATCATTCACCACCTTCTTTGCCCCATTATCTGTATTCCTCATAGATAGTTTCTGCAAATTAAGAAATAATCATATATTATAGTTGCATTTATAATTTAGATATATGAAATACTGATATAACTCTATTAAATATCGCACTTACCCTATAATAATCATCATTGACATATATTACCTAGCATAGTCCAAGTGAAAATCCTAGTCCTTGATCGCCCCTATGCTCTAGAAAGTACCTATTCAACTTATACTTCCAATCTATATACAAGTCAGCAACATTTCACATCAAGCCACTAAGTGCTCTATCCCTCTCAACTTTAGTGATGCCCTAGAGCTCAAAGTGGGACTGCGTTAAAAGACACTTAACAAATTAGTGAGAACTATATTCAAAAATTTCAATACCAAATATAACTAAATTAAGATAAGGAGGAGATGGATACTTATGCAAACCTTCTACATAACCCTATCTCACAGTTGTTGAGGCACCAATCGCCATGATTTATAATAAGGCAGTACATGTGCTCGAATGATATTGCCTACGTCACGTGAGAGATGGCTAACATTCTCGCCAACCAGATGCCATGTAGGAGTTGTGTTAAACTATATAGGCACCAATCTCTCCCTGCTCCTTTCCATCTTTTTATACAGTTTGAGGGACCTATTGAAACCCTTCCTTCTCATAGCTACAGCTTTGATGGATAATAAAAAATATCAACACCATCAATTCACATTTAATAAATAATCTGTTAGTGTGTGTCCTAAGAGCTAATCATAAAGATGATTATAATAATGCACAATATATTATATTTTATTTTTATTTTTTTATTATTATTTTATACAATTTATAACTTAATATAATAATTATTCCTAGAATAGTTTTACTATTTCTAAAATACCCCTAGTCAAGTATTATTGCAAAAGAGATAGTAATAATACATCGAGACTAGCATGTATAATGACTAATGATTATGAATTATGGATATATGATATCAAGTTAATACATGAATACATTGTTAGTGAAAAAATGTACTAAATTGACCTACAATGAGAAAATTACATGGATTGTCATATGTTATTAGTTATTCTTATGTGACCACAATGCACGTAGTCCTTTGACCTAAAGTCACTACAGTTTTCTACATGAGGAGTCACACACTTGGATGTCATCCTGTATCACCTTTGACCAGGATGTGTTGTAGGACGTTGATTAGGTGCATTATGAATCATGCAGATAAGAATTTTGTTCCTATTACATAGTAAGAGTGCTATCCATGAGCCCTTTGATTAAATGAGATTAAGAAATGTATGGTCATGTTCAAATGGATCAATATGAGATACTGATCATTTGCTTAAGTTAGTCTACTCAGTATCAAGAAACATAAATTAAATGTTAATGAGGATGACACATTCCATGCCTCTAGTTCAATTTAGATATCATTACAAAGGGACTATATTGCAAAATGTTATTTACACATTAAGTGAATATTGAGTCACAGATATTTTTACTACTTAGGTGGCAATGATGTATTGCTAGATATCGTTCACTATCTATGGTCCATAAATAGGCTATTACCAATATAGTAAAAACCTACAGGGTCACACAAAAGGAGTAGGAATGAGATAATAATTAATTAGGCTTTAGTTAGACTAAAATTCAATTAATTGGACTTATTTTCATGCATATATATATATTATTAAAATAATAATCTATATTTACGTAATATATATATATATATGATATATTATATGATATTATTTGATATTAAAGTAATATTAGATAATTATATTATGAGATAATATTATTATCAAATATTAAATAATGGATAAGTCTTATCTCTCCTTACTCTCTCTATAATAAGGATAAGGTAATAGTTGTCAAGTATGATTAGGATTTTTGGAAGCATTATCCTAGTGAATTAGGAATGTAGTTTGCCTTAATTCTATAAAAAGGAACTTGAAGGCAACACATTGTACGACACATTATCTACCATTAAACCCTAAATTCACTTAGAAAATGCACCAATCCTAATCGTTGAGAGAGAGATGTATCCTAGCAGATTCATGGAAGGTGAGAAATCTTTGTTCACTATGCGTAGATACTATAGAAACATTGTACCTTCTAGCCTGCATTGGATTCATGATTCATCTCAATCTCTAAAAGTTTTGTTCAGAAAGAACACAAGCACACAAAAAGTAAAACCCTAACATTGATTTATGTCTTTCTGCATGAATCCTTGGTGAGTTTCGAATCAAAATTTTTTATTTTCTACTACGCATGTTGATCTAAAACCTAACATAATCAATGTAAATATGGACAATTAGAAGAGATGTGTGATCCCTTGTATTGTGATAAAATGTGAGTAGGTAGACGTGGAGGTTCCCCTCTAGTATCGCCTCCATGGTATCATGGAACGACGTCTGTCATGGCTGGAATAATACACATTATGTGAGTATTTAAGAGAAAAGCCTACAATTTAATTAGGTGACAAAATATAAATTACTATATTCATATAATGAAATTACACAATAACTTTTACACAATTATGAGTTATCATGCAAAAAAAATATTATTTTCCTAGTTTGAATCAATGTTGGTAAACCTAATAGGCTTATCCCCATGGTCGTCAATTTCTCCACCATCATCAAATTGTAGAAGCCCATCCTTCATCTAATCTTCAATTGCTTCATCATTGAAATTGTCGTCATTGACAATGAAGATGTCCACCCCCTCTACGGAAAATGCAGTATTCCTAGAAGGTGAGATAATTGATGGACCATTTCTCTGATCCCTTAAGATAACTAAATGGAAATCTCTAAGGTCAACTATAAGGTTGGAATTGGAGGAGTTGCTTTCGTACAAGAATGACAAGTTTTGTACATTGACATCATCATCGGGTAAATCTCATATGTTGTGATGCATAATAGTATAGATGAGTCTCCAATTTGGCCCATTAAGAAGATCTTCAATATGAAAGACTTGTTGTGCTTGAGTTACAAGAATGTATGGGTCATCTCTATACCATTGCTCGCTAATGGAGATGCTTGTAATGTTCTTGTCAATGCAAAGCTTCTTGTTTCTAGGATTAGTATCATACCATATACATTTGAATAAAGTCATAAAGTGCTTATTTAGATAAGCTAGCTAAAATCTTCTAGTACATCATAAAATATGTCATTATCAGTGCCTGGAATGGAAATGCCACTATTTTGTGTTTTATGCTTTACATCCTACATTTCAACTATAAAGTGCATTCCATTAACAATACATGTTAAGTATATCATAACATTAAAACTAGGACTAAAAGCTAACCATACTAGCTCTTTAGTGGCTTCAGGGGAATCATTTCTATGTAAATGGTACATTAACAAAAATAACATTTTTATGAAGAGTTAAATTGGGAAAAATTACAAATAAGGAATAACATTTACGTGATTGATATAACACATATAGAAAGAACAAACTTTTACCTTAGAGCAAAACCATGCAGGAAATTTTATTCTTTATAACTCATCTATGCTATCAGCACCACTTTATTCAAGCTCTTGTCAATGCTCACTATAGAATATATATATTTTAGTCTATTGTAATTAATTAGGAGAAATCTATGAATAAGTATGGAAACTTACTGGAGATACTTTTTTATCTTCACACAATTATTCAAGATGTATTATATGGCAACATCTCAATCCTTCATATCAAAGTGAGATATGATCTTTTTACCCAGGGGTTGACATTATGATTAGAACACCGATAATGCCTTTTTGTATGTTTGGATGCTACATCTTGGTTTTAGTTAGGTCAATTGATTCTAGTTTCCACCTCTTCCAGGTACATGGAACAAAATGTCAACACCTCATAAGTAACAAATCATTCTACAATTGAACCCTTAGGTTGAGCATAATTCCTAACATAATCCTATAACTTTTTTATGTATCTCTCGTACAGGTACATCTATTGAAAATGAATCAAACCACCTTGTAATGCTTCATTAAGAAAATGTATCACTAGGTGAACTATTATATCAAAGAATACTAAAGGATATATTCTTTCAAGCTTGTATAAAATGATGACAATGTCTTGCTTGGCTTGCAAGACATCCTTCTTGCTAAGAGTTCTAGTGTACATTTGGTTGAAGAAATTGCACAAGTTAACAATTAGATATGATAATTCCTTCGGTAAAAGTGTTCAAATCGAAGGTCCTAATAATCACTGCATGATAACATAACAATTGTGTGATTTCAACCTTTTTAACTTCATTTCATAATCAGTTACATTATTCTTAAGACTCCCAGCAAACTCATCAAGAAATGTCACATTCTTTATAAACTAGCAAAATTGTCTTCATTCTTCTTGGTTGAGCATGTATGTAGCATATGGTTTGAAAACTTGGCCCTTCTCTTCATATAGATGTAAGTTTGGCCTTATCTTTATATCCACAAGATCTGATCTCGCATTATCTATATCTTTTGTTTTGTGTTCAATATCTAATAATGTACCTAAAATACTATCACATACATTCTTCTCAATGTGTATCATATTAATATTATGCCTCAAGTTCATTGTTGGCTAATACAAGAGGTCAAAAATATGCATTTCTTACTCTAAATATGTTCATTGACACCTTTCTTCCATTTCAAACCACCAAATAGAACATGTTTACTAAGAAATCTCTATGCCATCTTACTCAACTGGTTTATGATAATTTCATTGGTAAAAGGATGAGGATGGGGATGGGCTCTTGTCTCTAGCCTCCCATTGAATTCCTTTCAATTTCTCTATGTGTGACTCCTTTGAAGCCAATAACGATAACCAATATAAGCAATTTTCTCATAACTCAAATTGATGGAGTATCATCATTACATGTAGGACATGCTTTATAACCTTATCCACTCCACCTAAAAAGACTGCTTTGAGTGGAAAAATCATTTATAATCCATAACAAAGTAGCCCGCATGTTAAACATGGTATTTGTATTAGCATTTTCGATCTTAACCCCTTTCTACAACCATCTTAGAAAAATGTTAATATCCTTGCCTAGAAATTAAGGCCCCGATATTAATAGAGTTAACATAAAAAAAGACTGATTCATCTAAATCCATGGTGACTAATTATAGGTAATCATGACCACTAACCACAAGCTGTATGACAAGTTTCCAGCACTAAAAGGATTAAATCCATCTACACTTAAGCCCAACCTAACATTTCATGAGGCGGTGGAAAAATTGGGATGCCTCATATCAAATTCCTGCCAAGCCTCCCCATTAACAGGGTGTTGTATTACCCCTATCCTTTGTTAATCTATCAGTATGATGCCATATCATATCCTTTGTAGTATACCTTGACACATACAATCACTTTAGCTGAGGAGTCAATGGAAAATATTAAACCACTTTTTAAGGAACATTTTTTCCTTTTATATTTTTATCTATCCATCGACTCTCCTTATAGATTAGAAAATTATCCTCTAAAGTATGTTCTTTCTAGAAAAATGCATAGTCATGCTTGCACACATGGATTGACTTATACCCTAACTATAACTTATTAAGTCATTTCTTTACACCATAATATGATTCGACCAGATTATTGTCCTTTAGAAATGTCTCTTTCAACAACTTTAAAAGACCATCAAATGACCTATTAGTTTACTTATGTAACATCTTCAAGTGCATAAGTTTCACTAGAAAGTTTAAGGTTAAGAATGATATGCATCCTAGATATGGTTCTGTTTTCATTTGCGTAAATAGATCATTACAATCACTATAATTCAATCAATGTCCCCTTTAGATACGTCCTTATTCCTTTCTCTTTTATTGCAAACTATTTCTTCAATATCATAGGGGCTGAACACATCGTGTATAATATCTACCATCTTATCCCTATAATCAAGAGATACCCCCTCTTTCCCCTAGAAGTCAAACATTTGCTTCACCATTGTGAACCTAATTTGTGTATAATGGGTGAAATCCGTTATCTATAATATGTGCTTTCAATGCTCTTAAATTCTGGAATAATAGTTTCACGCACTTCTTACATGGACATCTCAGTAAACCCCTTCTATCAACAAAGTTTCCAACTATATCAATAAATGTCATCGCACCATTCCAATACTTATCTAACAAGTGATTTCGTAGATGGATCTAACTTTTATTTATAGACATCGTATGATTGAATAGGAAAAAGATAACTTCTTATATAATTAAATGTTAGGATCAAGGTTTGTTACATGTCATAAATCCATCGTATCACTTCAATTCTAAAGGATAGGATCCTATCCTATTTGAGATATTTCTATAGTTATCAATTCATCCATGCTTATCATTTTTTCCATGCAAAAATTTTGATAGCATCTCCCCATTGTTCTCCAAGTATGCAAACTATATATTAGTATAGTTCACACCCAAAGAATAGTTAGGATGCCAAGAAATTTCTACAATGTTAAACTTGAGCCAAATAAATTTTCAATAATAACTACAAGATATATCTTAAACTATCTAACTTTATAGGACAATTCAAAGGTTAGTTAACGTATAGAGATCAACCAACCCTTAAATGGGTCGAAGCTTACAATACAAATGTAAATGCAATTCTATTTAAAATTATTGTAAAAATATACTTACAATAATTTCAAACTTTACAACATTTTATGAATACAGTTATTCAGGTGTGTTTTTATCTATATGGTTAAATATTCTAAATATCCACATAAATTCCCATTATTTAACAAATTGGAATTAGGAATTCGATTTTGTAACCTACTCTACCACATTCATAAGATGTACAGCTCAACTCTTTTGCCTCGATGTAATTTTATAAATACTCAACTCTTTTAACTTAACATATATTTTATAAGTATAGATATATTTTCTAGCATTTAAAGTTTTCAATTCTCTATTAGTATATGATTGTCAAATTGATATGGATTGTATTTTATAGGAGAAATCTTATTGGTGTAAAAATTTAAATCCTCATAATCTCTTTATGATTCTTACTCTTATGTCATCTTATTGTTATTACTCTATAATGTTCTTAAAATATATAATCATATGTAATCTTATTGTTACTATTCTATGTATGGTTTTCATGTAAATTTTTTATTTTAATCATGAACAAAAAATTGATATTATTGTTGAATATATAAAAAATTAAATTTCAAATATTTAATATTCTATATTAATGTATTCAAATGAAACATTTTATGTATTTAATTTTCAAATATATAATATTTTTTATTCATATTTTCAAATAAAATATTTCCATATAGGTTTCATCATATAAAAGATTCATATCATATTTGAAAATATTTTCATTGTATAAATGCAAATGATCAATATTGAGTAGATATTATTTTTATACAAAAATTATTAGATATTGTATAAATTTGTAAATAAAATGAAAAATTATATGAAAATTACAATAAAACCTATTTGAATTATTATTGAATGGTTATTATTTTTAATAAATTTCTAATCAAAATACTAAATATATGAGAATTTGAATACATATTAATCATTATTAAATAAACATTACACATTGTTATGAAATTTGTATGATTGATAATCTCTATTAAATTATATAATCATATGAAAATTTTATATTATTACATAAATTGTAATATGAAATTTCTTTTTATATAAACAATTTTTTATTTTAATCATTATATATTGTTACGAAATTTTTAATTAAAAACTTTTTTCGTATGAAACTTTTTATGTTATTAAAAAACAAAAAAAATTCATATCACAATTTATCATATGAAAATTTTCATAAAACAATTTATCTTCATCTTTTTTTAATATTAAAAAAAATTTCATGCAATAATTTATCTTCATCCTTTTATTTATTTTTAATATAAATATTTTTTATAAAAATTGTTATATAAAGTTTTTATTAAAAATTACATAATAATCATTATTGAATTATATTTTTTAATTTTAATCATTATACATTGTTATGATTTCTGATCCTTGTTAAATTATATAATCATATGAAATTGTATTACATTGTGAAAAATTCTAATGACATGTCTTAAAATTTTTAATATTATTGTTAAACATAAATTTTTTTAATTAAATATAATATTTCCATCAAATTTATTTATAACATTTTGTTTCTTTATTATATGTTTTCCTTGAAGTATGTTTATAAAGTTATGTTGAAAAGATTTATTTATATACTTAAAAGTTTATTTTCATGTCGATGTATTTTTTAAATATGTTTCTATAATTGTTCTAATTTCATATATTACTATATTTCAATAAAACTAAAAAATCTTGTATTCCAAAACTAAATCCTAAATTGAATAACCTACACGCATATCAAATTATTCAAAACTAATTCTGTCTACCTAATTGAATAGTCCGCACACATATCAAATTATTCAAAACAACAAATTTACTCAGTAACATAATAATAATAAAATTTGTATTTATAAATTGTGCATTAAAGCAAAATTACATAAACACATTTAACATTTATAACATATAAATCCAACTAACATTAATTTCATGTTAAAGATGTCATACTATTAAACTAAATAAATTCACTGTATATTATTACAACAAATAAATTCATATCATATTATTCATCTCATAGATTCCATAACAAAATGAAATCTTATAAATTTTAACACACATACCTCACTAAAGTAAATTTATTAATCGAATATCCTCTAATTGAATATAAATAATAATAAACAGCAACAATATCTAATAAAATAAAATAATATACAATATACATAAATAATTATGTTATATTATTAAAAAATATAAATAACAAATATGCTAAAATATAAGAGAACATACTTGAATCACTCCTGCCTTCAAGTTCCCTCCTTACTACACAAAAATGGGATTGAAGGCACGGTGTTTAGGGTATTTATACACTTACCTTTTGTAGTAACAAATTTCTTAGTCATCGTTGAACGGTTGTCGCTAAAGGTTGAAGCCTTCAGTAATGACAACAATTGTTGCTAAAGGCTTTAGCCTTTATTGATGATTTTTGTCATTGTTAAAAGCATGGCATAATTTCCTGTGCTAACTTTCAATGACAGCAACTGTTGTTGCTGAAATCCTTAGCCTTAGCAACAGCTTTTGTCATCATTAAAGTCTTTAGTGATAACCTTTAGCCATGACAATTGTTGTCAATGAAAAGGTTGAGCCTTTTACTATGATAATTATCATCATTAAAGTTTTTTATTTCTCTCCCATGGAAAACAAAATGGTGCTATGTTATCACTGATGACTTTGTCATTGATAAAAGTTAGCAGATTCATCACTGACGATCGAATATATGTTGCCATTGAAAATGTCATCAATGTTGATCTATTTTGTTATAGTGAAAAGTGGTTAGAGCAAAGCCCTTACTAAGGGAATCAAACCCTAAAACACCATTCTCAACTCTTGGCTAATTGGCATTGAATCCACTAACTCAACTGTTAACATTGCTTAAGAGACAAGCTATAACCTCTAGAGCATGTTACTCGGCTAGTTGATTCGTGCTTAATGCTATTGTCAAAAGAAAGTGACATATGAGCATCGTTAGAAGTTGGAAAAGTAATAAGAGTATAAGTAGCCAATGAGTCCTTGTTATTGTGCTTGTAAGGTAGGGTATCAATGCCAAATGAGCATAGCCACTTCCACTATAGAGAGTATTAGAGGGTGCTTAAGGTTAGAGATAGAAAGAGGCAAAGGAAAAAAAGTAAATTGATTAGCTTTGAGTAAGAAGTAGCAATGGTCGATTGTGTGGTGGCCAGATGGAGCAATGTTAATTATAAATATTAATGGAAGGTAGGTTAGAGGGAGAGGAGGGTTAGAAAAAGAAATTAGGGCTTTTTTCAAATTTTGAGATGAGAACATGATATGATACAAGGAGTCTTGTAAGTTTTAAGGCTAGGGGTGGGCTCACAAATAGGAGTGCAAACAAGTTGAATTATTCCTAAGTAGTTTAAGATCAATTTGTAAAAATTTCAGTTCAAACACAAATTTTAATAAGCCAAGCTCATTTACTAAATTAATTGAGTTAAACTTTTTATTATTCAGCTTAAGTTGTTCGTAGGCCTAAACAAGTTTAATATAAAATATATTTTTTATTTTTTATGTTATATATAATATGAATATACAAAATTTACTAAACTGTTATTGGCTCTTATAAGCTTATTTAAGATCAAATGTAATCTAAGTTCAAGCTTAAATTTGAATACTTAGGCTTGATTAGAAATTTGAAGTTATTAATCTAAACCTTATTTAAGCTCGAATAAGTTTGATTAAGTTCATGCCTGGATTGAGCTTGAACTTAAGGTTAAGCTTGACTATTTTAGGCTTGATGAGCTTGAGTTCGAACTCAAACTATTTAATATTGTGAAGCTCAAGGTTGAACATTTAGATGTTCAGCTTGACTCAACTCATTTACATCTTTACTCACAAATGGATTTGGGGTGAGAAATCAGATGTGACTTAAACTACCTCAAATGCTACCCCAAATCCAATATATTCATCTGTATAATGGAAGAATCGTAACCTTCACTTCTCTCTAATTACATATTCCCTCATTTCTCATGAAGTAAAAGTGAAATGAAAGAGTTTGTGAATAGAAAAGTTACCGATCTCTCACTTTACTTTCATCAAGAAAGTGCATAATAAGATAATCATAACCCTCACTTCTCTTCCATTTATACTCTCTCATTTCCTATGGTTTAAAACTAGAATTAAAAAGCTAGTGAATGGTAATTTGATAAGTTATTCTTCTATATTCTCACGTATTACAAATTAGAAAAATTTAAGCTATAATGTGAGAGTTTGCATCAATTGTGAAAATTTTGATAAATAGTAATTTTTTTATTATTATTTTGTGTATTCATGTATGTATGTATGTATATATATGTGTGTGTGTATACATATATATATATATATATATATATATATATATATATATATATATATATAGTTTTTATTATTGATGATTCAATCTAGTTATATTTTGTATAAATTTGGAAAGACATTATTTCTCTTTATTTATTTATTTATTTATTTATACTTTCATTATGAACATAACAATAGCATTCAAAATTTTTTTAAATTTACAAAATTGTTTCTCTTTACTTATGTGTCTATTATTTTTACTTAAAATTCTATATATAACAAGCATTTGGATTATATATATTAATAAAGAGAAGACATATCAAAACAAATATAATATTCTCTATTAAATTGTTTCAAAAATAATTTTCTTTCCATATTTAATTTCTAGAAAAAAATCAATCATATTCAAAAGGCCTTTGATGAAGAAATGACAAATGTAAAAATGTCAATTTTAGGATTATTGATTCTAAATGAGTGCCATTTATAAATAAATTTTAAAAAATGAAGATATATAAATGAATGGAATTGAATATGACTTATAATGAATAAACTCACAATGATAGGTTTTTGTGGTGATTGTTGTCTAAGTCCATTTTAATTATCGTGATAGTTCATTAACAATTTACACATTGTTTAGTACTTAACTGACATTTTAAGTCATTGCAATCCTACATATGGCTAAAGTTATGATATCAATTTCCAATTAATAATTAATGCCTAATTTTTGTTCTTAGCCTATAAATAGGCCTCACTATTAACAAATTTGTGATCTTCCAGAATAGATCTCCTTCCATAAAAAATAGGACTTTTGAGTTAGGTAGTGTAGATCTTGGTATTCAACATTACCATCCATTTGGTAAGTGAAGGAAACTTTTAGAGCTTTTTTTTATAGGGACTTGTATCCTTACATAAGAAAAGACCCTAAAAGATTTCTTAATAGCCTAGGTAATGTTAATACTATGATCTACATCCTTCATCTCAAAAGGCTTCTTTATTAATGGACTCCAAAAACTAGACTTTTTGGAAGGTTCTAAAATTAATCTAAGTTCCTTCTAAGAAATTGTATTTACACTTCAACCCTAAACACAAGAATTCTACAAAAACATTTACAAGAACTTCGGACAAAAATCCTTCCTAATTCTTTGTAGAATGTTTTTGTTCATTGCCAAAGTATGAACGCAAGTCCTTTAATTAGGAACTTGGGCATATTCTTGTTCCTTTTCAATGTTAAATACTACAATTTACACCTTTCATCTCAATCTCAAAAGCTATCTTTTATCTTTATAGGCATCACATCAAATTACAGTTATCTTTTGCACTCAAATAAAAGGTAATAAGCACAAGAAATCCATAATTTGATGTAATTGCTATGATAATAAGATTTGAAACATTTCTAATTATGCAACATTAATGGTGTGTGTTATCCCTCTATTAACATTAAGGTGCTCGGTTGCTTTAGTTTTCTATAATCTTTTTCACACTTCCCATGTTTCAATATGAAAATAGATACGTTGTTTGGGCCATGTACTATGTCAAACTTTGATACACATAAAGCAATAAGCATTCCCATATTCATACCAAAACATAGCAAACCCAAAAAGGTTTATAGCAAATAAAGTAATTAATTATCTTAAGGTTAATAGATATAAATTTGATGGAATTAAGCACCTCAGAAGTTATCAAGTAATATAAAGGAATTAGGATTGGAGGATAACCATTTTTCCTTTTAATTTTTTTAAGGATGTCATATATATTTATTGTAAATGTAAAGTTTTTGGTTCATTGTAAATAATAGTTTTTTGTTGTATATGTTCATGTAATAATATGGAAATAAATAACATGGAAGAATAAATTTTTATAATAGATTGTCCACTTTTTCATTTGTTTTATTTACATTCAATTTGTTGCTATTTTGTTTAATTGTATAATAAAAACATTATAATGAAAGAAAGAATTTTAATGCTACCAACTTCACTTAGGGTAATTTGTGTTTTAGATATTGGTTATATATATATATATATATATATATATATATATATATATATATATATATATATATATATATATATATATATATACTTGTGTATGGGATGTGTGTTTGTTAGGTATATAAATTGTAAATTCTAATGCATATAATGTGTACAATTGAATCTATTTTATTTTGATATACATGTTTGTTATATCTAACCATTTTGGAAAGTTTCTAAGATTCTTTCAAAATTGGTTATGGAAAAGTTTCCAAAGAAAAAGAAAAGAAATATCATTTTTAATAAAAGAGATTTACTTATTATGACATTGGTTCTTTGTTGTAATTAACATTAAACATTACTTAATAGGATGACATTGTTCTTTTAAAAATAATAGTGGTTTGCCCACATTGACATGTAATATAAATTTTAAATGTTATTTTTTTAGGTAATGATTAGCATCAAAACTTAGGTCATAGGTATGAATTGAAAATAAAAAGGATAAAATATAATGTAAGTTGAAAATAAAAAAAGTGAAGCATAACATCATTTGCAAATTTTATCCCAAAATTCTTTCAACCTTGAAATAATTCTCCATTTGACAAGGTATGATCTCTTTCCAACCTTAAATGATTCTTTTCAATTTTGTATTTCTAGTTACTAATTTTGCAAGATTGAAAGCTTAGTTAGTATGTGGTTAAATATTTGAGGTTTATCACTTCTAAAAAAGTGCAAAAAATAAATATGAGGAATTGTTTTTCTTGTTTATTTTTGTAATTTAGTTTCTGGTTTCCTAATCAATCCTATTTTATTTCCTATCATTTTAACACAATTTTTATAAATTTATACAAGTAATAAATTTGATTTCATTTATCTTTTTTGACATTCTTTCATATTATCTATTATTTATTCATACAAAAATATGTAATACACCATTTTTTCATAAATGTTCATTACTGAGTAATGAGTATCAAGATAGATTTAGCAAAACACCTATATCTAATTGTGGTATTGTATGCAACGTTTCACCATTTTCAATATTTTGTTATTTAGTTTATTCTTTAAATTTGTTTAAATTGGAATTCTCTAAAATAATAGATGTTGACTTTCTATATCTAGTTAAGAATATAGGAGAAATAAGGTGGATGAGAGAGTAATAAACATAAGGATAAGATTAGGGTTTGGGTTAATGAAATGAGAAACTAGGGGTTGGGCCATAAAGATGGAGTTAGGGTTTGGGATAAGGGAGTGAAAAACTGGAGGGTAAGGTTTGGGTTGGTGGGATGGTTGAACATACAACATTGGTTATTTAAATAAATTGACATAGTATTATGGGTATTAGACATCAATTTTTTGAAAGTAAATGACATTTAATGCTATTTTCTAAGATGATAGAAATATAAATGATGTTAGGTTTTTTAGAATAAAAACTAACATTATTTTTATATTTAATGATAATTTACTAACTAACATAAAGACCACATATACTACAATGGTTGGTTTTACGTCAATCATTTTTCAATATGTAATTAACTAAACACATGATGTCAATCAATTATTCTACAATAGTGAACTTGTTTGCAATGCTAATTTTTTTACTTCACAAAAGAAAATATCAGCGTTCTTCTTGGCTTCCTAAAAATTATCTTGCCCTCCACTCCCATAGAAGAGGGCCCTTAACCAATCTGTGACCATTCTTCCATGAGAATATACAAAAGGTTATAAAAAGTGTAGTAGCAAAGTTAAGTACGAACAATAATAGTGCACAGAATATTGAGAGCATAGATCATTGTTTAAAATCATGATCTCTCGAAAGAACACATTTTAGCATAGAAAGTATTTTAAGAAGATATCGAACAAAATAACGATGAGATATACAATATGGAAATATATAAAAATTGTTCTTTTGCTCAAAATCACATCAATAAGAAGAGTATAATTTTATATTATAATTGTGATCGGGATTTGTAAAATTGCAATTAAATGTAAGGAGATTCGGTTGCAAATGAATATTGTAGAAAGTTGCGATTACAAAGCATCGCACAATAACAGTACTATACATGATAGTATACTTCTATTTAAAAACATAAGTAAGCATTGGTGGAGATAAAGGGCTTAAAGATCTCCCATTAGAAAGAAACAAAAAGAATGGAAATTTAAGAAGGTTGAAGAGGGAGAAAATAAAGTTATGGAAGAGTGAAGTGTGGAAGAGCAAGGAAAGGAAAGACTAATTATGGAGAAGGAGGCCTCACTTTCCAGAAGCCAGACACATATTCGTGGGAAGAAGAGAGAAAACATCGTTAATGTGAAGAAATATTTTTTAGTTAGACAAAATTAATAACTTTGTTGATGAAATTATAATATGTTAATAAAATGATTCTTAAATTATATAATGTTGTAGTTTGGTCATTGAATAATAATTCATACAGACAATTTCATTTATTTGTATAGATAATTTCATCTTTGAATTATTATATGAAAGAATGAAAGTATTTATATAAATTATAATTTTTTATAATTTAAAAATAATTTTGCTAGTGCTTTATAATTTTAGAGGTAAATGTATATTTTATTAATTAAATTGAAATGCAGAGATTTAAAGATTATTTTCACATATATTTTAACAAGTGTGATAGTTTGACATTGTGATCAAGTGGATGTTACAATTTAAAGATTATATGAGAGACAATAGTATTGAAATTCTTTGCAATGTAATTAGAAAAAAAGTTACTGAAGTGGACCACTCAATTCATAGAAACAATATATTGAAAAATACAGTAACCAGCTTAAATAATTCACCAATTCTACAATTTTAAATTATGATTGTATATAGTTGGAGTAATAATTATACAATAATGTTATATGTATTCAAAATGAGATTCAAAATTGAGTTTCCAATAAAATTCAAGAGTTGTCAATACAAGATGATTAGACAAATTTATAAAACTTAATTCAATGCATATAAAAAATT
This sequence comes from Sindora glabra, assembly GCA_020226215.1. Lineage (NCBI taxonomy): Eukaryota > Viridiplantae > Streptophyta > Magnoliopsida > Fabales > Fabaceae > Sindora > Sindora glabra. Next base: position 35,414,136 of record CM035236.1, on the reverse strand, counting down.
TTAAATTCAATTTTAAATTTCATTTTTGATACTTATAGTATTTTCCACAATTATATGGTAAGTAGTAAAGGAAAATACTAATTGTTTCGAATGGGAACTCTGAAACATGTGTGCCGAAATATCTCAAAGGTTGCAAATCAAATTCTTTAAAAAAATGAAATTCCCCCTTTAATGAGATTGAATTCTATTTTTTTTAACTTTAAATACTTAAAAATTAAATTTTAAATTGCATTAATTTAAAAATTAATATATCATTCATTGAATTATTTATTTTTTAAATTACATGCTTTTATATGTTTTTAAATTAAAAATATAATATTATTATATGTTAATTTATCTAGTTATTTTTTGTACATAATTTTTTGCATCATGTAATTAATAAGAATTAAATTAAATATGTAAAATTTTAATCTAATAGTTAGAAATGAATAGCAAAACTATGTATAAAAATGATGTAATATATAATAATATTGTAATTCTAGATAATTTTTTTAAAAAAATATGTAATTTAATAAAATATCAATTAAATAAACGATGATTGAAATTTTTCATGTTTTGCGTTTTATTTTTGTGTTTTTAAAGTTGCAAGAGATAACTATTAACTAATCATTTTAAAATTGAAGGAAATGATTTATATTTTTTCCAACCTTTTTGTGCAGTTAATTTACAATTATTAAATTAAATGATGAGGTGATCTTTATTCTATTATTCGGAAATGGATTTCGACTCAATGAGTCGGTAAATTTAGCAAAATCGATTAGTAAAATTGTAATCAAGCATGAAATGATATGATGTAATTATTATAGAGTATAATTATGGAAATTTTTAATTTTGAAACATAGCGTAACATCAATATTTACCACTATATTTTGCAACTTGGAACCATAACAAGAGCAATAAATAACACAATTTTATTTATTTCGGTCAAATCCCATCTCAGGATTAACATTATTATATTGTGCACAAGTTACGCATGAATCAAGTTTGCTGGATATGTAAGATTGCCCACCCACATATGCACTTGTGATTCACGCATAACGGCGGTGGCGAATTTCGACAACTTGGGAACTTACTTCTACATTCATCATCGTCGGTACAGTGAAGCGACACTACCCTCCCTGCCTCTGTTTCCACTTGCCATTGTAACGACATGGAAAGCAAATTAGCTCAAATTAATTTAACAATTATCCTTCGTATAAAATTAGATAAACTATCCTTCATATAGAATTAGATAAAATTATGTTAATATGTCTTTAAAATTTGACGAAATTACAAAAAATATTTCCTAATATTTATAAAATTATAGGTACGCTTCTTATTTCTGAGTTTTAATGTGGCATAAGTTCATAAACTCATAAACTCCCCATGTTTGCTTTATAGTGATATCGATATCTTAAGTTAATATGTTACATAAATCCACAAATTCTCACGTGAAAGCCAAATAGTGCAACCCTCTAATGAAGTAGATTGGATTCCACAAAATAAAAAACGGCTTTCGTGCTCGAGATTTTTGTAGACTTTAAAAGCAAGAAATTCGATTTTACTAGCACAAACAACAGTATTGAAAAATTGGTCATTGAACTAATTGAAAATGTAAAATGATATTAAAATTTTAATATAAATATATGTATTAAACTAATTTATATTTTTAAACCAAATTATATTAATGTAATCAAGAGATTTAAAATAAAAATATAATTATTTAAAATTTGATTAAATATATTTTATGATAATATAGAATTATTTATCAATCAAAATAATAATATAATTACCAAATTTAATTATATATATTTGATAATGTCATATATTTATTTTATTTATTTACTTAGTTATATGTACTTGTAGTAAATTAATAACCGTTGACTAAATATTTATATTTATTTATATAATTAGAACATAGGATGTTATTTGATCAAAAGATAAGGGTTAAATTTGTAAAAAAAATAAAAATTATCAATTATAAATTATCTTGTGAAATTTATCAAATTAAAACTTTTTTTCACATAAATGAATGCATGAAACATCTTTAAAAAATAACTTATAACTTATTGATTAATTCAATAGATTATAAGTTAACTTATATGTTGCATTTGTTGCATTAAGCACAACAAAAGAGTTTACTTGAGCAAGCATTTGATTTTAGAAGTGAAAAGGATATTTAAAGAAAATAAATTTAATTCAAAAAAAAGTTAGGCATGTTTTGTAAATAACGTACTATGTTAGTTATTTGATAGTGTAATATATAGGATTTAAATTTAATATATTATTAATGTAAAATATTTTTTATTGTCAATGAAAAAAGACACATCATTAAAAAATAAAAGGGAGTAAGAAATTTTGCTAATAATAAAATATTTTTCAACATTTCTTAAATAACATGACAATATATAGGTAGATGATAGAGTAAAATTTATTTACATTAATAGTGGATTAAATTTAAATCCATTTACTATCATTAAAAACTATTAATTTTTAAAGATGTATCATTTTCTTATTTATTGATAGTATAGAAAACTATACACTAATAGTACATCAAATTTAAATTCATAAATCTTATACTATCATATGCTTGTTACCAAATATGTTTATAAATTTTATCGAGACAAAATTATGCTTATTTTTAAAAACAGCTAAACTCACAATTATTTTATAGTATTTAGTAATTATAATTTTTTCAATATTTTGTATTCATTTTAATTTAATTAATAATTAGTAAGAGAAGTGACATAAAATTAAATTAAAACTAAGTTAGGGATAATAAATGTTATTTTAATTATATTATGTTATGGCAAATCCACGGAGAAAATTAATTTATTCTATATTAATCATATAAAATAAATTAATTAATCAAATTATACTACATTATATTAAGTAAGATTCAAAAATTGATAAATTATAATAGTATTTATTTAATATTATTATACTCTCTTGTACAACGCACTAAACCAACATCAGAATTTTCATATCTCCACTTTGAAAAGAAAACAGTGATAAGAATTTTTTGACATTATGATTTTTTTATTATACTTTCAATAGTATAAACTTTGGGTATTTCGGTGTATAAACCACTGGATAATGATTCACCCCATATGATTTCACACGTCATAGGATATAAATTTTAAATGAGCTAAACTACATAAGGACTCTTTATAATTTTACAATATATAAAATAATGATATACATTTTAATTTCTTTTAATGTTAGTACAGTCCAATTTTTAAAACAAAAGGAGATATCTAATCTAATATCTTCATATTTTGATTACTTTCGCTAAATCCTGCGACAGATATAATTGACAACCCTAAACCCATTAATTTCCCTTTCTCAAGATGGAAAAAAAAAAGGTCAGGTATATTTCTATTTTTTATAATTTTCAAATTAATGCAATGTGCATTATGTATAAAATTAAAAAAATATAGAAAAAGTATAAAATATGACTTTAATTTTGAAGTGATTGGATTTCACTTCTTCTACTTTTAAAGTTTAAAAATCACCGCTTAAACTTTATAAAATTTAGAATTAACATCTATTATTAACTTCATGAACCATTTTATAAAATTTTACGGTCTTTCATGAAACTTTTTGCAGAAAAATTACAATATTATAGGATATTAAATTATTTCATCATTTTTTCACATAATTCTGAAATTTATTTTGAAATATTTAATTAAAATTTTATATAACTTATTTAATTTTTATAAATTATATAAATAATAATGAGATAAACTTAAATACTATAATATCTTAATTCTTATTTAAAAATTTTATTATGTAATTAAATGAAATAGTTAACAATGAATACCAATTTTAAGTTTGTAGAATTCAATAGAGTGATTTTTAAAATTTTTAAAGTTGAGAATATAAAATCCAACTCCTTAACATTAAAAGAATGTTTTATACTTTTTCCTAAAATACTACTGAAACAAGATAGACTGAAAAAGAGATCGAAAGCTTACAAGATGCAATGATAAGAAGAGTAAATATCAAGAGCAATTTGAATGAAGGTTTCTGCATCTCTCTGGACGTTCTCACTTAGCAATTACGGGATTTTCTGTCTATCATGGCTTGCTAACGGTCACTCTTGCTTTCTTTATATAATGGACAACCGTCTAATAAAAAATAAGGGGATCATTGAATGATGTTGACTAATCACTCCAATTAAATATGAAATTTATTATCATTAATAATTGTTCAAACTTTATAAAATGTATTCAATTTATTACATTGATTCACATATAATTTGACGTGTTTATTACTTCTTTTGTTAATTTTCTAGTAGGGTAAATGCATACAAATTAAAAAGATAATAAATAATTTTAATTTTAAGAAAAAATAATTTATGATTTATTAAATATATTATTTACTAAAAGTCAGTAGATATTTAGAATTGTAGAGAATTTATCATAATAATAAGAGCAAATTTTGAAAGAAGGAAATAAAAATTATTTTAATTTTTTAAAATGATATATAAATAAAAATATTATCTCAAAATACACATAAAAAGAAATAGAGAGTAATAAATAATTTTCAAAAAAGAAATTAAATTTAATCCATGATTATTGTAAAACTTTTTATACTATTAATGATTTATAATTTCAGGATAAAATTATCAATTTTTGTCCTTGAAATTATATAACACTAATAAAATGGTCATTATATTATATTAAATAATTAATTTTGTTCCTAAATAATAGTCCATATTGTCAAATTTGTCTTCCCATATAAATTTGTACATACAATTTCATCCCTAAGTTTTTGTATAAAGGGATGAACTTATCTTTATGAACTATTATTAAAAAATAAAATTGGCTATTTAAAATAATTCATTATGTAATCTTAGGGGAAAAATTAGTAATTTTATTTAATTTGAAACAATTTTAGCAATTTTTTATTGATATCATAAAAAGTTTTTACACTATCAATGAATAATAAAATTTTTTACATCGCTAATGAATAATTGTTTGTTATGTATGTTGAAGATACATCATTAAAAAATAATAACAATCAATAATTTTATCAATAACAAAAAATTATAATAATTTTTTATATGACAATATGTAAATAAATGATAAGTGATAATACCAAACTAATTTATACTCGCATTCAATTAAGAAAAAAATTTCACTTACAATTCAAAGTCAACTCAAAATATTAACTGCCTCCAATACTTTTAAAGTGTAACTCAAAGTAAATATACAAGAATTAAGGAAGAAAATGAATAGTCTAATTTTAAGAGAAAAAAGTTGCAATTTACTGAATTGTGATCTTCTAAAGTGAAGGATGCACTTCAAATAATAAAGTGACGTAATAATATTTGATGAAAACGTCAAGAGATTGAATAATTACAATTTTAAAATTTTATTTTTTAATTAATTTTTATTTACCAAATTCTTAACCTTTAATTTTCTTATCAATGACCGTGTGATTTTTCACTTTAGTTTCTAAAATATTATCTTGCCCTTCGAAAGAGTCTGATCCATATTTTTGTAATGTCATGTTCGATATGTTAGAATGGAAAAAAATCATTTGATAGACATTATGAATTGGAAATGATCAGTATATCAAATAATGATATCCTCATTTTATAAAAGTGATTGAATGATTTTTTTATAATAATAAAATTTAAATTAAAATATTCATATGCCCTTTATAAGAAATTATGTAATATAAAAAATTTGGTAAATCAAATTTTTTTGCTTTTACTGTTGAAATTTTTTTGTTGATTATAATATTGATAATTATAATTTATCATGTTCGATTATAAAAAAATTGTAAATAAACAAAAAATGATAATAATATCTTTCATATAAATATGGTTTCAATTTTAAAATTTTTTTATTTTTAAAAGTATTATTATCATTGATAAGTTCTTTTACATTCCATTTCTATGATGTTTATTGTATCAAATATGATTATAGAATAGAATGCTCGTTCCATTAATAAATATGCCAAACATGATCATATATAATGATCATTCCACTCTATTTGAAAAGAGATAATTAGTATAAATTTTATTTTTTAAAATGACAAATAAATAATAAAAATTTTTGAATCCACGCATAAAAAATGGAGAAAGTATATTCTATGATAACCGTTACTTTGCTTTGCTTGAATATAAATTCTCCCACCATTTCAAGTTTTGTTTGAAGTTAATGTATAAGAATTAAGTAAAATAATAAATAACCTTGATTTTAGAAAAAAAAAGTTGTAATTTAATAATATATCCTTTAATTAAAAATTATGTGATAAATAAAGTTATTGAACATCAATTCAATAGTAAAAGTAATATTTAAAAGTAAATAATAAATGTAATTTTAAATTTTTTAAATAATAAATAAATAAGCAAGAACTTTTTCTCAAAACCGGCTCTTAAAAACGAAATGGAAGGAGCATGACTTAGCTGAATTTTATGTTGCATTTACGGTAAGAAGATAGCAGTTGTAGGAGAAATTTTTGTTTATTTCAATATAATTATAAAATGCATCTTTACTTTAACTCAATGAGAAGTAGTAAATTAAAATTTTTAATGGGACATGAATTTGATCTATTGTTAACGTAAATAAATTTTATATTATTTTCTATTTATATATTGAACTATCATTTAAAAATTATTAAAACTTTTATTATTGATAACATTTTTAACTACTTTTAATTCCTTAATAATATGAAATCTTTCACTCTATTGATAATATAAATTATTTATATTGAAAATAAAATAAATTTAAATCCTTAGCTGTATATGTATGTATGTGAGTTTCAAAAAATAAATAAATGGGTTATAATTTTTCCAAATACAGAAACGTTGGCAAAAATTCACAGAAATTGAGAATTTGAGATTGGAAGGGAAAAAAAAGTGACCTGTGACCATAAGTTAGAAATATTCAATTGAGTTTGACTTAAAAGTAGCTGTTTGCACTAGCAGTCATCTGCTGAATTGATTACAAGGAAAAACTAATGTTTCAAAAAAAAATAATAATTAATGTTTTGAAAACTGATAGTTATAATTTCAAGTGCTAGCAATTAGTTGATTTATTAATTTTTAGTTAATTTGAGAGTATTTAACTGATTAACTAAGTTAAAAAATTATTTTAATTATTTGATAAATAATTATTTTAATTAACTAATTGGTTTTTAATCTGTTATTTTTTTAAAAAATTAGGAAATCCAATATTTTCAATTAATTGATTCATAAAAAGGAAGTAAAAAGATAAAAGAAAGCACAAGCAATGTTTTGAAATCCGATTCGACCATTGATTAAGCATGTGAGTGATGGGTTCAATTGATTAAACTAGATGATTGAACTAGTTCCTATTTTTTACTATTTTTATATATAACAAATTATATTATTTATATTAAAGGTAAAAAATAAAATACAAATAAATATTGATCTTATCGTAATTATAATTATCATCAACATAATTTTCATTCAAATAAAAAGCAAATGATAAAAAATTGGTCTTTATAGGAAAATTGATATCAAAACCTCCCAAGTAGTTAAAGTATAATGTCTTATATTCAAATTTCAAGATTATCATCTGTTGAAAATTTATATTTTAATGGATTCAACTTCAAGTATATTAGTAGAACACTACCTTTAATATATACTCTAATATAAACTAAATACAATAGCAATTCATATTGTAATAATAGATGATAAAGTTGTAGCATCTAAAATTTAAAAAATGTGAATATTAACTCTTATATATAGTTTAATATAAAGTAAATATAATAGCAATTATATTGGCTTTTGGATGGAACTTTGTCAAATGTATAAAAAAAAAGGGACAAAATAGGTTAATGCTTTAGTGTGTGGCTAGTTCAACCAAAATTTTACCAAGTTTGATTAGGCTAGCGTAGATTTTCACCTAAAATAAGTTTAAAGATTTGACCAATCTATTTTTAAGACCAAGTGCCAATCCAACCATTTAAATTATTAGGCTATTTTAGGTTTAAAAACATTGAGGTCAAGTTTACATCAACATTTTCGTATAATGCTCATTTGTCTTAACATTTTCATAAAGGTCCCTATTGCTAATTAAGACAAAGATGGTGTCATATAATTATCATAGCCAAAAGGCAACTTATTAGAAACTTAAAAGAAGGCACTACACTTTTGTTGCTTTCATCAATCTCCCAATCACACCATTACAAATTATTATACTTTCCAGAAGACCTTCATTAAGAAAGTTAAATTAAGACAACTTCAAACTAAAACTATAGGTGACCATCCTTTCCCTAATCATGCTATAAATGCTGTTTCCTTCCCTAAAGAACCAGTTATTGATTTGCTTGATGATAGTCATCTTGATATAATAGTCAATGAGGTAACAAATGTGTCCATAGTTAAAGCTTTACTCAAATCATCCAATTTTTTTTGCATTTTGTTTGACCTAATTGAGATTGATGAAGAAGGAAAATACTAAACATCTCTAACTATAATTGAAATCTCTCAAAAAAGAGGTGGAAACTATTATGTTAGCAATCTACAAAAGGTTACCAAGGTTTATTCCTTAACCACAATTTTCAAAGAATTAGATAAACAAGTATCTTAAGCAAATCATAATAGACCATTATATCTAAAGGCAATTATTCAAGGCAAAAAAGTCCATCCAGCTTTAGATGACAATGGGTTCATTGTCAACATTATTTTTATGACTCTATTAAAAAGCCATCAACTTCCCTGAAGAATGAATTCAACAAGCACATATGATTTTAATACATTTTTGGGACCCCTCATTGAAATAATGGGGCAAGTGCAAGTTAACTTAAGAGTTAGTCCCATTAAAACTTCCAATAAATTCTATGTTAGTGAGGAATCATTAAGCTATCACACCTTATTAGGGCAACCATTGCTACATGCTCATAATTATGTCCTTTCTACTTTTCACCAGAATGTCAAAGCCAATTTCCAAGGGAAGCACATTGAGCTTTTTACTAGTAAAACACCATTTGATGAAGGCAAAACCCACTTCATCAAGGCTATTTAAATTGATGAGTTAGCATAGAAAGAAACCAACGCTATTAGATAGCTATTCAATGTTTGATTATAAGACAATCAAGAGATAAGAAGAAAATAAGGGAAATATCAAAGAAAACTAACAAGTTAGAGCAAGATATTCCAATACATCCTAAGCAAGAAAACCTATAGCACTCGGCCAAAAAGACTAAATTAAATGAAGGGGATATCTAGCTATTATAACTGCCAAAGGCAAAGTAGTTTATCAATTCTAATTGGGTGAGTACTCTAGTAAAAAAGGCTAAAAGAAGAAGATCGTGTTAATCATTCCTTAAATGTTGACATCTTAAAGTGATAAGAAACTTCGAGTGTATATGGATATATTTTTGTTTTTATGTTTCTAAAAACTACTCTCAAAAGCAGTTTTTAAAAATTATTTTCTTATTCTCAAAAATTATTTTTGAATTAAAAGAAAACTAAGATTAGAAGGTGATTAATATTATAAATAAGAAAATATTTTATTTAATTAGAAAACTAACATCCAGAACAAGAAAACAAGTTTAGAAAACAACTAAAAGTTGTTTCTATTTTCTTATTTGTAAATTACACATTTAAAGAATAGTTTTTAAAAATAGATTCTAAAAATAAGTTGCCAAACAAGTTCTCCTATTTTTTTAAAAAATAAAAAATTATTTTTAAAAACAAAGAACAAACAAAGCCTTCATTAATAATAGAAGTAAAGGAAGCCTAGGCCACTTTGCAAGATATACCAAAACTGATAAATAAAGAAATTAAATCAGCAACCTTAGTGATGGAGAAGAAGATAAACTCACTTTCATTGGGGTTAATTTGAATTCCATTGAAAAAGAACAACTAGTCCTATTATTGAAAGAATTCTACAATATCTTTGCTTAAGATTACTATGAAATGCTAGAATCAAACCCCCGATTGATATCTCATTATCTGAACATAAACCTAATAAAAATTGTAAAATAACTTCAAGGCACTTTCACCTCAATATAGATGCTCAAATAAAAGCAAAGGTAGAAATGCTTCTTAAAGGTAACTTTTGCTAGACAATCATGCCATTTGGTCTCAGGATTACTAAAGCAACTTATCAAAAAGCCATGACTATTATCTTTTATGATATGCTATATAATTTTGTTTAGGATTATGTAAATGATTTGATGATCAATTCTGAAAAGGAAGAAGCCCATCTTAGTTATCTTAAAAGTGCTTTGAAAGGTATAAGAAATACCAACTTAAGCCTAACCTAAGCAAATGCACTTTTAAGGTCTTTTTGGTAAAATTCCTAGTTGAAAAGCACATAAAAAAGGCATTAAGGTAGATGAAAGTAAAATTTAAACAATATAAAAGATGCTGAAATTGGTGAATCTAAAAAAGTTTAGATGTTTCAAAAGGAAAATATCCTACGTTGGAATGTTCATCCTATTATTGGCAAAATTGATTCTTCCTTTCAAACCTCTCCAAAAAGAGAATACCAACTTTGATTGGATGGAAAGGAAACAAGAAGCATTTAAGAAAATCCTACAACTTATTGGATCTACATATGTCGTGGTTATTCTTTAGTGTGGCACCTATCACATTCTTTTCTTTATCTCACCTTTATTGAAAATTTTGTTGATATGCTCTTATCCTAGGAAATAAAGAGGCTTAAAAAGCCTATTAATTATCTCAACTATTTACTTAAAGGCTTGAAGAATGGTATTTTCTTATAAAAAGGCATTGCCTCACCCTTGTCCATGCAACTTAGAAGTTTTCCTATTACTTTTTAGCATACCAAATTCAGCTGATAATGTGATCTAGCCCCATTAAATTTCTTTTATAATTTATAATAGCTAACACTAATAGGGAAGATGGAAAAATGGATCCTAGTTAATGATCAACGAAGTTGATATTCAAGTAGTCAATCCTAAGGCATTGAAAAGCCAATCTATGGTTGAATTATTAGCTTAATTCCGAGGAGCAAATTGTGAACCATCTCAAAAGAAGTCCTTAAGGACTTGCTTGAAATTGTAAATGTAGTTTGTGACCAAATGACCACTTTTTGTGAAATACTACAACCATGAGGATTATCACCATTTGCTTTGATAGGAGAGGCCGAGGTTATTCTAAAAAATCTTGATGGTAGAGTTTTTGCTCTGCTTACAACCTAAACTTCATTTTACCAATAACGAAGCAGAATATGAAGCTCTCATACTAGAGCTCACGATTACTCGAGGGTAAAAGATTTGATAGTAAGAAAGGACTCCAAGCTAATTATCAATCACGTAATAGGAGAATATAGAGTCAAAGAGTAATCCTTAATAGAATATAGAGAGGTGACAGAATCTGTTATAGAAAAATTTAAAAAAAAACTATCTTCTTGCATGCTTAACAAGGAGAGAATAAACAAACAAATGCATTGGTAACATTAGGAGAATGACAATAAAAAATGGAAATGGAATTATAATTAGACTGTACTAACAACCTTGTACTATCCTTAATCTCTAAAATCAACCAGAAGTGTAGAACGATTAAAGAACTCTTATCTTGTAAGAATTAAGCAATCCAAAGACAACCCTAGTGAAAGCTCTCCATGATTTTCAGTTAATGAATAGCATTCTTTACAAATGCAACTCTAAAAGGATCATTATGAAATGCATTACAGAAGAATAAGAGAAGGCAAGAATGTTAAAGATGCATAATGACAGTTGCAATGAAGAATGGTCACCCCTCCACAGAACGATGCAACACCACTAAGATTTTTAGCCCATTATGAAAGTCGATTGTGATGCCCTTTAGGCCCTTGTGCAAGATGTACTACTTAATGATTCGAGTTAGGAGCCGTTACAAAGTGAGATTGGAGAAAAAGATACCTATAGTATCTCCTAAAAGGAACTTCCCTCATTGATCCAAAAGATCCTAGTAAAATTAAATAAGAAGCAATAAGATAATTTGTGAAAGAAGAGATTCTATACAAAACAAAAGGGGGTTAAAAATGAATCGAGAAGATGATTGAATAAAGAACAACAATAGATCATGCTTAAAGAAGTGCATCAAGAGGATTGCACCGAACACCAAAGTGTAGGAAAGTTACACTATGAACTTTTTTGCCTAGGTTATTTCTATCCCACCATGGAAAAAAATGCTCTAACCTATGTCCACCATTGGAAGCCCTATCAAATTTATGGAAATCTAATTCAGGCCTTTATTATTGAACTTCATGCATAAAACACTCCATGACCTTTCTGGGTATTTGATCTCGTTAGTCTTATTAAACTAACATCATGAGATAAAATCTAGATACTTATGGCAATAGAGCTCTTCATTAAATGAGTGAAGGTTGTAGCTTTAAGGGCAGAACATGGTGCAGTGGCTAACTTCATTAAAAAAAAATAATTTATTCTATATTAATCATGTAAAATCAATTAATCAAATTGTATTATATTATTTTATGTGAGATTCAAAGTCTGATAATATTTATATTATTATACTCTCTTGTACAATGCGCTAAGACAACATGGGAATCCTTATACCTTAACTCTGAAAAGAAAATAGTGGTAAGAATTTTTTGACATTATGATATTTGTATTATATTTTCAATGGAATAAACTATAGAGCTTTTTGGTGAATAAACCACCGGATAATGATTTTTCACATATGATTTCACACGTCGTAGTTTATAAAATTTAAATGAGCTTTTATAACATATAAAAGGAGGATATACAGTTCAATTTTTTCATGATAGTACAATCCAATTTATTTTTCCGCCACACTAAAACTAGAAGAGAAGAGAGAACAAATAGCCTAGAGAATCTAGAATAGTAGCCTAATCAAGGCTAATAAAAACTATTAACTTAATAAACTTAAGCTTAACAACTATAGCCTAATGAATGCTACCTAAGCCACTAGTAATTGAGAAACCGAATGCCTTCAAAAGTTGTTTTCATCTTGAATAATTTGTGTAGAACTGAATTAATTTTTTTAAAGTTTTCTCCTTATCATAAATCTCTAGAGCAGTATTTCTTCCAGAAAACAGCCATTTCAAGTCTTCTGCTATTCCTCTAAAGTTCAATCTAGAGGAAGATGGAGTTTTGCTCTATAAATAAGCCTATTTTGAGGGTATCCAAAAGATAGGAGTTGAAAACCAATTTTTGATGGCCATCTCCAAATCTTTTAAAACTAAAATAAAAAAAAATTAATTCTTGGTACAAGATTTAGCATGGAAAGAAGGCAGATAGGAGGTCATTCATTGAACTTGATCTTTATTTAAACAAATTGTTTGGCTCACTAGTTTATGATATGGATTCCTTGTTCTCTCAATCCAAATCCATATCTGAGTACATGCAAAAAGATTTCTTCTGATAATAACCCTTGTGAATCCCGCTTCTCTATTTCTTATGTTAAGATTTTTGTCTCTCTCTCTCTCAAACCATACTCTGTTGAAAGCTTCTTAATTTGATGAATAATCTCTGTGGGATTGAGAGATTTGGCTCTGAAAAGTCCTTGATTTCGGGCATTCCAAATCATATATAGTGTAACTACAGTGAGAATAGTAAGACTTGTGTGTAAATTTCTTTCTGATTTACCTCTGAGATGACAAATTTTCATCCATTGTTTGATGTCTTGTGGTTGCATGCAATCAATTCTAATGGTTAAAGGTTGGTCAAACAATATGGCTTTTGGAAAATCGCAACTTATAAACAAATGATTTATACTCTCTTCTAGACTTTGACATAATGGGCAATTAATTGGAACATAAATATTTCTGTCTAAGAAATTAAGTTGTAGATAGGATTCCTTGATAGAGCTTCTATAAAAACACTAACAACTTTTTTGGTAAGGTAATTTCCACATTTCTTTTCAAAGGCAATTGTCATTATTAAAACTATGAGAAGAAGAGAGTAATTGAATCTAATAGCCTTTATGAATTGAAAATTTTCCTATAGAAGATTCAATCCAAGCTAACCAGTTCGGGGACTCTAATCTTGGAATAGGGTTATTCTGAATTTGAAAAACAATATTTGGAGGATAATGAGCCTTTAAAAGGTTAGTTTTCCATTCCATCTTTTTCTTGATCAACAAAGTCATTAACTTTGTTAATATTTTGCATAATAGGCTGATAAATAGGCCACAGGTACTTGCTAAGAATGCTTGTATTTTGCCCTATAACTACTTTTCATTTAAGGTCATCAGTTATTAGTACTTTGAAAAATATGATTCCACCTCTAGGTGACCTTTGGATGATTATTTTGCATCTTAAAATTTTCTTTATCATATTTTTTCTATTATTGCAATGGCCATGAGAGATTTGGGATTTTGACATAAACACTAGAATTGCTTTGCTAGCATTGCATTATTGAAAAATTTTAAATTCACTAGATTCAATCCGCCCTAATTGACTTGTAATATCAAATCGTTTCGTCTCATAAGAAATAGATGGTGATTTTGCCAATCAGAATGCCACCAAAACTTTGTGATGATACTTTGCATCTTCTGTAATGTTGCTTGGAACAATATAGCCACATTCATTTGATATATGGGCAAAACTTGTAAAGCAGTCTTGCAAAGAGTTAGTCACCCAGCTTGAGAAAGCATTTTACATCCTTGCAACTTCTTTGATAATTTATCTAGAAGATCTTGACCAACTTTCTGTTTGTTTTAAAGGCAGTCAATGAAAGTACCCAAATATTTGCCAACTTTTTTGAAATTGCCATTCCCAGGATGGCTTCTAAAATTTTCCTAAAACATCTAAGCATTGTAGAACTAAAGAGAATAGTGGATTTTTTTGAGTTCATCCCTAACTCAAACATGATTTTAAAGTTATGTAAAGTTTCCTTTAAAGCATTATAGCAGTCCATATTGGCTTTAAAAGACATTAAACATCACTTGCATATAAGAGATGTGAGATTCTAGGAGCTTTCCTAGAGACTTTAATTCCATGTAGCCTTCCTTCTTTTTCTGTGCCTTGATTGACATTGGAGACAAGGCATTCTGACTTAATATAAAAAGATAGGGAGATAAAGAATCTCCTTGCCTTAAACCACACATAGGAGCTAAGGATTCAGTATAATCTTCATTAATTAAAACTCTATATGTAACTGCAGAGATACATTCTTTGATGACCCAAGTCCAAGGAAATGGAAATATCATTCTGTGGAGAACTGCAATGATAAAATTCAAAGATTAGCTAACCAAAGCTTTGTGAAGATCTAACTAGAGCTGCCTAATGAAGATTCCTATTTCTATTTTTCTAAATAACTTGCATCAATTCAGTTGCGAATAAAATGTTATTTGAAATTAGCCTTCCTTTGGTAAAAGCATTTTGAAATGGAAAAAAATAATATCTTCCATTATTTTTTGTACGTAGCCTTTGAACAAGTAATTTTTAAATTATTTTATAGGCTACATTACATAAAGTGATTGGCTGAAAATTAGCAAATGTTTGAAGATTTCCTTACTTAAAGACAAGAGTGATATGCGTCTGATTTAAACTTTTTAATAAAAAGCCCCTATTAAAAAAACGACTAGATCATGAAAGTTAGATCCTTACCAATAATATTCCATAAGTATAGATAAAATCTTGCTGTAAATCTATCAGGGCCATGGACCTTATCTGGATGACTTTGACTAACTGCAAATTTAACTTCAAAAGAAAGAAGGCTGTTTAAAATTTCTAAATGATGATCTTGTAACAATGGAATTTCAAAATCATTAGGTAATTGAGGGCTATCCCGTATGAAATAATTTCCAACAAAAAGTTATTCATAATGCTCTTTTGCACAAGTCTTTATATGATTAGAATATTCTTGCCATTCTCCCAGGGCATCTTTGATTTTAGTAATTTTTTTCTTTGATCTGCGTTTGTTGACCAGAGTATGGAAATAAGTAATATTTCTATCACTATTAATTAACCATAACTTCTTGGCCTTTTGTGCCTAACAAATCTCCTGGCAATTTAACAAATATTCCAGATTTTGTCTTATACAGTCCAATTTTTAAAACAAAAGGAGATATCTAATCTAATATGTCTATACTATGATTACTTTCGTTAAATCCTGCGAGAGATATAAATTACAACCCTAAACCCATATATTTCCCTTTCTCAAGATGGAAAAAATGGTCGGGTTTATTTCTAACTTTTACAATTTTCAAATCAATTCAATGTATATTATATGTAAAATTATAAATATATGGTAACATATAAAATATCCCTTAAATTTTGAAGTAATTGAATTTTACCCCTTCTACTTTGAAAAATTAAAAATTATCTCCTTAAACTTCATAAAATTTAGAACTAACACCCATTATTAATTAATTAACCATTTTATCAAGTTTTATAAATTTTTTCATGAACTTTTACATAAAAATTAAAATATTATAGTATATTAAATTATTTCATCATTTTGAAATATTGAATTAAACTTCTATATATTTGTTTTAATTTTTATTAATTATATAAAATAAAAATTATTTATGAAAAATACTATAATATTTTGATTCCTATTTAAAAAATCATAAAAATTATATAAAATAAAAATTATTTATGAAAAATACTATAATATTTTGATTCCTATTTAAAAAAATCATAAAAATGTATTTAAATAAAATAGTAAATTAAGTTGACAATGTGTAACAATTTTAAGTTTAATATAGTTCAATGGAGTGATTTTTGAACTTTCAAATTTGAACAGGGTAAAATTCAATTATTTAAAATCAAAAACAATATTTTATATTTTTCCTAAAATATATATAAATAATTGTTTTAATAATAAAACTACTGCATCAAGATAAACTGAAAAAGAGATCGATAGCTCACAAGATGCAATGATAAGAAGAGTAAATATCAAGAGCAATTTGATCGGAGATTTTCACTTAGCAATTACGAGGTTTTCCATATATAAAGAACAAACCGTCTAATAAAAAATGAGAGATCATTGATTGATGTTGACTCATTTGGGAAAAGTTCTAAATTAAATTTAAAATTTAGGTTAAATTTATAATTTACTCCTCATAGTTTACATGTTTTTTTGAAATAGCTACCTATAGTTTTGAAAGTTTGAATTGAATACCTATAGTTTGTTTTCATTTGAAATTGGATACCTATCATCAACCAAGCTCATTTTCCATCCAAAATGGCTTATGTGTGTAATGGAGAAATGACATGGCACATTCTTCTCTAGCTTGGACAATAGCTTCGGCAGATTGGTAGAGCTATTATTGTTCTCTTCCTCCCACATTTCATTTGATCACTACAAATTGGGGCTTGTCATTGAAGAACATGGTCAAGTATTCAGTGTTGGTAGGAAGCACAAAGACTGTTGCATCAAGCTTGACTACTACTTGCATCGAACGATATTACTATACTTAAAGAGAGACGGTGATTTTGCTAACATAAAAAATAAAGGTGAACCTAGGAAGAAGATTCCTTACGTATAGAAACTATTAGGTGTGTAATATGAAAACAAAGGTTTATTTTCCTTTTTTCAAGTAGGTAACTTTGTTGATTTTATTGATGGGTTTTTCTTGCAAGAAGTTTGGTCATGTGGCTACTTTGAATGGCTCAACAATCCGATCGATGGTAATGCTAGAGAGGTCATACAACAGCAAAAGAAGACTATAGTTGAACTATAGAGCACGTTGAAAAATTTGGTTTTACTTTTAGGAATTTCTTAGGCATTATTATATTTTGTTATATGTTTAAAAGTAATGGTTTTTGGTTGTTAGCTGTAATAAAGTGTATTCATAGTATGTGCTTTTTGGTTTTGAAAAGGTTGTAATGCAATGCAATGACTAGTGATTGTATGTATTTTTTAGTTTTAGAAAGCTTAATTGCTCTTCAAATGTGAAAGAAATTCATGCTTGTAAGCTTACCAGGCAGTTTGAAGTTCATTAAAGGAGACATTGGCAGTGTTGGTCATATCAAATACACCCTCCTCATTTAAAAGATGTTATGGTGGAGTGCTTGTAACTTCTTAACTTTTACTTACAAATCCATATTCTATAGTAGAATATTAGTGGTTAAATGGTTGCCTAATGTAATTAGTAGAAGTGACAATGTAATCGTAAAGAATTTGCAAGCTATCTTGACATTGCAATTTATGTTTATGTGTTTGTAGTTTTGGGAAGGTTGCACTGCTATATAGTAGAATTATGTATAATGGTTAGGATAGTTTTAGATTTTTTTTTTAATTTTATGCAGGATGTATTTGAACCCTTATTATAAATGAAATAGTTATTTATGCAATATAGTAGAATTATGTGTAATGGTTAGGATGGTTTTAGAAATTTTTTTTCAAGTTTTATGATCCTATCCTTAGAAGTGTTATCTATTATACAACCTTAACAAATTACTTGAAGGCATTTTTTCTAACAAATAGTTCCTCAGATCAAAAGGCAGACAATAATTGACTTAGGACACAATGTGGGAGTCAAGAGTACATAAAAATTTTTTTGAGGTTATTTGTTCTTGGCCATGCAACTCTTAATTGAAGTATTGCTTTGATTACTTGCTTTAAGGGCTTTTTTGAATTACTTGTAAGTCATAACACTTGACAGAAGTCTATATGTGCTTTGGTATAATCTCAATATGGTGCATTGTGAAAGGTAGCAGAAATTACTATGACAAGTTGCAAGCCAAATAATACTATCAAGGGAACATATGTTCCATTATCTCAATTCTAGAAACTACTGTGACAAGTAGCAAACTAGAAGAACCAATGGTTGTTGCAACTACTGTTTCTAGTGCAACCAAGGGAACATTTGTTCTTTATAGTATAAGAGTAAGTGCAAAAAAGACTAGAGTAGACATGAGGTACACAAATGATGAAAATTCTATATTGGTCACCAACCTCTTATATGACATAAAGGAGCCTAATTAGCTTGAACTATTCTGTCCTTTTTGTGCTGCAAGTAAAGTCCACATTACTATTGATAAAAAGACTAGCATGAGCAGAGAAATTGGCTTTGTTTCCTTTGAAAACAAAGAAGATGTATAAAGAGCTATTAACAAGCTAAATGGATATGGTTATGCCAATCTCATCTTTAGAGTTAAGTGGGCCATGCTAAAGGAAAACTAACTTTTTTGTTTACTACCTTATGTAAAAAATGTATTCTAAAGTTCTATTTATTATATTGAAAGCAATGTTGTGCATCTTGAATACTTTTATTTATTATATTTAGATAATGAATTCTTTTAGGAAGTCTTTTGATTTGCAAAGTTTACTTGTTTTTCTGGTTCATTGTAACTGTAACTGGTTTAAGGGAGAAATGCTTATACGTATTCTAGTAATATGTTTCCAAAGAGTTTGCGAATCACAACTTGCTTCAATAGTTTGTCCAATCTAATGACAACAACTGATCATCCTAAGATTGTTTATAACAATTGAATTTTATTTTATCATCAATAAAATCTAATATTAAGTGCTTGCCATGCATAACCTATCAAACCAAGTCAAAACACACAAGCATTCAAGCAAATTGAATCAAAAAACATGTCAATCATAGAGGAAGAAAACAAAACATGCAGCATGTGCAAAGCAATATTATTTTATAGGCCTACACAACAGAACTACATGAAGAAACATCTATCAAGAATGTCCAAGTAGTAAAAGACAAGTTCAGTTTTTCAATAGTACTTGCCACTTATGTTTTGCATACTAGGCAAGTAGTGGCCATTCTATTCTAAATACAAGTTAAAAAATATGTTTCAAGAATATGATAGTCCTCGTCATTTATAATGCAAAAAGAAATATGCTTTAAGAGTTAAAGTTTTATAGTTTTTCATCACCAAATACATAGCATTAATAGTACAACTATGAGTAAATGGCAAAAAGAAAAAGTAAATTAGATAACTTAAAGAAAACACCAGCTAGATTGATACAAAAATTTCAACAATAATAATTAAGACAAAATTAAAAGATTGAAATCCTTTATGCTTGATTGTGTTGCCAAAGGCTGTGAAGACTAGTTAGACTCCTGTGGACCTAATGCATTATTTCTAGCAATCATTCTTTTCCTCAGAACATGCTTTCTTCTTATCACTTCCTTTGTTTGCCTTTCAATGAAGCTATTAACAGATTGAGTAAGCTGTGTGGAGGGCCTTAAAGATTATATGGATAAGTTTGCATGATGTGTAAATGGTTTACTAGAAACTGTTGGTGCAAACGCAAGGAGATACAAGATGTACCATCTATAGTGGAATATTGATTGCTAGAAAGATTCTTGCATGTCCTCTAGTTATGCTCATATTCTTGCATTTTGAACATTTGAGGCTTGTGTTCATTTGATGTAGCTTGTAAGGGTGCTCAAGCTCACCTCATTCCCTTATTCTAAGTTTTCCAGGCCTTTTAGGAGGCATTCTATGCTTAAGAGATAGAATTTTAACCTTATAAACATAGGTCCATAAATTTTCCCCATTAATAGGATTAATAATTGGTGCATAGCAAGCTTTAAAACATTTTAGAACAAAGTATTAGAAACATACTTCTCAAGCTCATCTTCCATATGAAAAATGTAAGCACATGCATATCTACACGGAAGACCCGTTAAGCTCTAGAAATTGCATCTATAACTACCTTCTTGTAGATCCATAACAAACTTATGAGGATACATGCTAACTTCAATTTTTTTAGCACCAGCCCATTTAACCACCCATTTACTAGACTTATTAACCTCTTTCTCAATTTAGGGTTAATCTTACCCTTATATGCTACACCTTTTGCCCTGTTATTAGCAAATCTTAACATCTAATAACATCTTATCCATTGCATTATAGTTCTTAACATCTAATAACATCTTATCCATTGCATTATAGTTATAATGGGCTTATTCCTAACTTCTATGATTCTTCCATTAAAGGCCTTGGATATGTTGTTCATTACCATGTCGCTCTTAGCATTGAAGGAGAAGAATGTCTTGCTCATGATTTTGGATCTATACCCATAAAATAACTGTATGCTTCTTCCTTAACTTTTTTTCAAATTGTTACATGTGTCTATCCCATTCTTTATAGTAGGTTGCCTTAGCTATAGCAAGCACTAAGTCTCTAATATCAACCCTTCCATCATATTTTCTTTTAATATTTGCATAAATATGGCATACACAATATTTGAGCTCTACTTGGGGTATAATTTTAGCAAATGCAAACACTAATCCCTAATGTATGTAAAACAACTTATTACTAAGTAAAAAAGATGAGAAAGTAATGAATGTAAGATATGCATATAAATAATTAGGTAAATAATTTAATTGCCTTCTATTGGTCTGAGATGAAAATTAAAGATCTGTCCAATGTCTTAAGGCCTTGCATCAATAGCTCTAAAAACCAGCACCATGACTCTTTTACTTCAACCTCTACAACCATAACAAGAAGTAGGAAGTATTCATTATTAGGATCTCTTGCAATAACAACTAATAATTGGCCTCTATACATGCCTTTTAAGTGATAACCATCTACACCAATTATGGGCTTACAAGCTGCCAAGAAACCATGTTTCACTAGTTTTAAGCACATATAGAATCTTTGAAACCTTAGGAGAACTGTGAATGATGGCCTTTCTAATAATAACTTCAAGGTTGAATTTAGATTTGATCTCTTCAATTCATCACCATAGTTTTATAGTTTTTTGTATTGCTCATTATACTTACCATTCAACTTCTGTTCTACCTTTTTTCTAGCCCAATAAGACTTGTTGATAGAAATTTCACATATGTATTTTTTCTTCACAATGTTAATGACATCTGCTAACTTCATTTTTTGAGTGTTTCTAGTATACTCTATTATTTTATTAGCAACCTAATTAGCGGATGCTAGCTTTCACTTTATGGTTCTCACACAAGTATGTTTGGGATTAATCAATAACTTTTAGAAACACCAACCTTGCTAATAGACCACACAAAATCACAATTTTCTACTTTACATTTTGCCCTGCATCTCTTCATCTCATTAATCCTAAACTTCACATCCCTACCATTTAATTAGCAGCATTCCCTTATGGGATCCTTAAAATGTTTAGTGGATGTGAACTCCAACCTTTTTTCCCATCTATAATCCTTACTCATTTCATAGGGTTAAACTTTAGGTATTTAGACCCTTCAACTTCCTTAAAATCATCATTATTATTAAGCTCTATGCTACTTGAAGACTTAGATTCATAGTCGCTATCTAACTCTCTAGCTGGTTGCATGTTAGGTTCTGTTAATGGTCCAATAACATTCATTTTATAAAGCACTTCATTTTTGGCAATATTCATAGTAGAATGCATTTCATGGTCACCATTATTCACAATGGCATGTTTTTTAAGTCCTATGCTATTCAAAAACTCATATTCATGGTCCTTTTTCAACTTTTTAGCTGGTTGAATGTTAGGCTGTGTTGATGGTCCAATCACATTCATTTTGTTAATAACTTTGTGTTTGTCAATATTCCTAATAGAATGCATTTTCAGTCCACCTTTATTAACAGTGACATGCATTTTGAGTCTAATGTTACCCTTAAAGTGTTGATCCATATAGTAATCAAACCATTAATCGTCATTCTTTTCATCAGCTAAATTATCAAACTTAATGTCCCTAGCAAAACTATCATCACTTTCATTTCCTTCAATGCATTTATCTATTTCATGGTTATATTCTCCAATATCCTCATCTACTACAATCTCCATGAAGCCATCAATTATATTCCTATTAACTTCAATTGAGCTACCATCTTTTAGTTCTTGAACCAAATTGCCCGCCCCGTTTGAAATACCCTCTACCCTTTCTTCATCTTATAATACAACTATAGTAGATGGCAAGGTGAGAACAACCCCTTCCTTGTTATTGTGTCCATGAGAAATATATAGGTGAGCATTTCTATAATTTCTCTATAATGCAATCTTAGCCATTGCTAGACCTTCCGAATCATTTTTCACTTCTTTTGTAGAACTTAATTCATAAATGTCATTCACACACCAAATCTTAACATTGCCTTCATATCCTAATTGTTTTACAAATGCAATTATTTCTTGCAAAGACCATTATTCTAAGAAACAACCCTTCATTATAGCTTCTTTACCCCTAATATATTTTGTGCACTTATTTCTATCAAATTTCCCTCCATGATGAATTGTAAGTTGAAATACTTTATCAAAGATGAAGTTTGAAATCAAAGCTACAATTTGTCCAAAAGGTTTGATCACATTTAGTAACTAATCATTAACTAATTAAACAAAAATTAAAACTCAATCAATTTGTTAAGCCTAAAGTAACAATGTTTCATAACAAACAAAATGCATTTCCAATATCAATTAGAATGAGATTGTTAGGCCTTAGGCAAAATAACCTAACAACAACCAAATGAAATGTAAATTTTCAATAAATAAAACTATATGAGTACAACAATAGAAGATTCTCACTTTGGTCCTAATGCATTTTGGTCATTTCCCTTCTTTTGGTGTGGCCCACCACGTGCTCACCTTTGTGATAAGAATTAAACATAGTGAATATTTCTATACATTCAAAGAATCCAAGGTAAAAAGAGAAGAGTAAAAATACTAGCTAAATGTACAAACTCTTTGGAATCAATTTACCAAATTTTGGAGCCATATTGAAGCTTACCGGACACCACTAAAATAACTTTATCAATTTGCTGAAGTTGTTATCCAAGCTAGAGAAGACTATGCAATGTCATTTCTTTGTATCAGCCATTTTGGATGGAAAATAAGCTTGGCTGATGGTAGGTATCCAATTTCAAATAAAAACAAACTATAGGTATCTAATTAAAACTTTCAAAATTATAGGTAGTTATTTCAAAAAGTATGTAAACTATGGGGAGCAAATTATCAATTTAACCTAAAATTTATTATTATTAATTATTATTCAAACTTCATAAAATGTATTCAATGTGCTACATTGAATCATAGATGATTTGATACATTTATTGCTTCTTTCGTTACTTTTCTAGTGTGGTAAATGTATATAAAATAAGGAGGATAATAAATAATTTAATTTTAAGAAAAAAAGAATTTGTAATTCATTGAATAGATTATTATTTACTAAAAGCCTGTTGGTATGCAAAATTGTAGAGAATTTATTAAGAGAATAGAGCAATATTTGAAAAAAATAAATATAATTTTAATTTTTTTAAATAATATATAAATAAAAAAAACTATCTTAAAATACACTTAAAAAGAAGTGGAGACCAATAACTAATTTTTTTTAAAAATAAATTTAATTCATTATTGATGTACAACTTTTTATATTATTAGAGAATAACAATTTTAAACAATTTTAATAATTTTTAATTGATGTTATGTATAAAAATATGTCATTAGAAAGTAATAATAGTTTGTAATTTTATCAATAATAAGAAGGTTACAGTAATTTTTATTAATATAACTATACATGAATAGACGATATGTGATAATATAAAACTAATTTATACTAACATTCAATCAACTTAAAAAAAATTGTGTCCTCATAATTCAAAGTCAACTAATTTAATATTGTAAAAAAGTATTTTGAACAATTTTAACTCCCTTCATTTTTTAAAGTGTAGTTTAAAGTAAATGCACAAGAATTTACTACATTGAGATTTTCTAAAGTATAAGATGTATTTTAGTATTTTAAAGGAGTTCAATTCATAATTTACTAATATATCATTCACTAATATTATGTTTGGCATGATAAACAATATAGAATAGAAATGATCATTCTATTGAATAATGGAATCCTCATTTTATAAAAGTGATGAAATGACCTTTGCATACTCTTATCCTTCACATTTTTCATATATTCTAACATTACCCCTCATTAAAAATAATAAAATAATATTAATTTTTAATATTTCTAATCAAATATTTTTGTAATTTTATTTTAATAATAAATTTGAAAATAAAATACTTTTACATGCTTTATAAAAATTTTAGTAAATCAAAATTTTCATTCTTTTACTATTGAAATGTTTTATTAATTTTTTTATAATTGTATGAGTTATAATTCATTTAACATATATACATGTAAAGTTAAATGCTCGAACCCACGATGTAAAAGAAATAATGTCCCTAAAGCAACATCAGGTACTACTGTACCACTACAGATATCAATTTTATTGATTATAATATTGATAATTATAGTTCATTTTTTTCAATTGTGAAAAATTTATTTATAAACAAAAAAATATAATACTATCATTTATATAAATTTAAATATGATTTCAATTTTATACTTTTTTTTATTTTTAAGGGTATTATTATCATTAATAATTTTTAATACATTCAATTTTGACTATATTTATTCTGTCAAACATGAGAAAGGAAGAGAATGTCCATTGCATTAATAAATATATCAAACATAATCATATGTGCTGATGTTCTATTTCATTCTATTCTATTATACTAAATACAACTTAAAAGTCAACTTAACATTTATTAAAATAATAGGAGTAATATTTGAAATGAGACAACAAATATAAATTTTATTTTCCAAAATAACAAATAAATAGTAATAAAAAATTTCTAAATCCACACATAAAAACAAATGGACAAAGCGTTCTACGTAATACATGTTTTCGTCTATACTTTTCCTGACTAACCGAAAGACACTCGTTACTTTGCTTCGCTTATAATATGACTTTGGTGAATTTTATGTTGCATTTACAGGAAGAAGACAACAATTGTTGGAGAGTTTTTTTTTAATATTTCAATTATAATATATTTCATTATTTTGAGTGAATGAGAAGAAGTCAATTATAATTTTTAATGTATTGAAAATTAAAAAATAGAATTTTCAATAAGATATAATTTTAACTTATCATAAATGTAAATAAATTCTATACTGTTATCCATTTATATGTTGACTTGTTATTTAAAAATTCTTAAAATTATTTTATTACTAATAAATTTTTTAATTTTTTTAAACATGTAATATCTTTTAATTTATTAATAATATAAAATATTTTATATTAAGAATAAATTAAACATAAATCCTTTTCAATATATGCATGAGTTTCACAAAATGAATAATGGATTATAATTCTCCAAGAACAGAAACGTAGGCAGAATTTCACAGAAATTGAGATTGGAATCGGAAAAATGTGACCTGTGACCATAAAGTTAAAATGATTCAATTGAGTCGTTTGTAACATGCAGCGTGGCTTCATTGGCAACGTCAACATATTATGTGCAGCATCACGTGTAAATCATGTATTTTTCTTATTGGCCTAGTATACTAGTAACGATGTGGATTATCATATATTTTGTTCAATAAAAAATTTGTTAGCTTGTATTATGAATTTTATATTTTGTGCTTTAGTATTATTTCCAAAGTTTATTTGATATGATATTGGAAATCGTGAAAACATATTTATTATACGATTTTAATTATACTATCTCATTTAATTCAAAAAATAAATTTATAATGTTATTTTAGTTATATCAGCGTATATAAAAGAAAATAATCATTAATTAATAATAGTTTGGATTTGGATAAAATTCAAGAAAGTATATTATGCATTGAAAAACAAATAAAAAAAATGATAAGAGAAAATATACATTAGATATGCATGCGTTCGGGAAGATGGCTCGTGATGTAAGGCCGTTTGTTTTGACGAAGGTATTGATAAGTATATAGTTGTAAAATATAAAAATGATAAAAAAAAATTTATACATTCAAATTTTAAAGATAAGAGATCTGGTGGTCCACGATTTTAAGTATCAACTTTTTAATTATAATATATAAATACACTTATTAATTTTTATTTATATATAAGAAAATAATTTTTTTATAAAAAATATCTTACAAAAAATAAACAGAACACTAATTCCTAGTGCTATTCCTGGTCCAAAATAATAATATTAATAATAACTGCACCTTTCCCTCGATTGGAAACAAGAAAACGGAATGACCTTGTTATTGGTTACCATGGAATCTGAATCCTGTTCTTCTTTCTCTTCTTTTCTTGTTATATTAGAAGATATATATATATATATATATATATTTGAAACTCACTATTTTTAATAGAATTTATCATTTTAACATAAAAAATTTAATATCTATTTCTCTAAAAAATCATGCTTACCTTTTAGAGAAAAGGAAAGGAATCTTGTTATTACGGAATTCCCCAACCTATAGAGTTTACCATCGTATTTTATTTTATTTTATTTTTGTTTTTCCGCTGGTACTTTAATTAATTAAATTGAATTTACGCGGATTCAGTAGTGGTCCGGATTTTATTTAGACCGAGAATCGGCTGGTCCCACACAATTTACACTTTCCAAATTCATGTTTATATTCTCTTTTTCCATAAGTTCGTGTTAACATAAAATGAATCATGTATATGTACATGCAACGAACCTTTTTCTTAAAAAGGAAAAAATCACACTCATATTATTCAAGAGCATGGGATCAGAGCAAAATTTAAATTTTTTTATAAGAAATGAGAATAAAAAAGTTAAAATAATATTTTTTTTTTACTTTTCATTTGTGCGAACTAAAAAGTTAGTTCTTCAAAATTCAATTATATAGCAGAAAATAATGACAAACTTAACGGAAATGGATTAAGATTTCTGGATTCCATTTTCCATGCTGAAATCCGGTGCAAGATATACTTTAAACAATAAAATGATAAATTATAATTCTTGATAAGAAAATTAAGAGTTTGTAATCAAATTAATAATAATTAATTAAATGGATAACTACACTTTACCGATCAATAGTTTTATTAATTTTTATTTAATCTACCAATACTTTCAAACATTACAATCTACCTACATATGTTTTTTAATATTACTAGTTTGTCAACTTGAATTTTTTTAATCAAATTTTCAATGGAGTATTTTATAACAAAAAAATTATGTGAATTCAAAGGAAATCATTAGAGAGAATTCTTAATATTAATTCATATAAATATAAGAAAATTACACTTTACCTGCATATGATTTTACTTGATTTCATTTAACTCATCTATTATGAAGTTTTCTCTTAAAAATTAGATAAAAAAATATTTAAGTGGATAAAGTGTTAACCACTAAAAGCACAAATGAGCAAATTATAGCATTTGAAAATATTAGCAGTTTAAGTAAAAAATCAAAGAAATTATCTGTAGGTAAAATGTAATTATCTCTTGATAAAAAAAATAACAATTTTTAAATTTTGCAACGATGAAATCCTTGAATTTTCTTTTATCAAGAATTGTAATACATCACTTTACACTATAAAATATATTTTGCAATTTAGAAATTCAACATAAATTCGGGCACAAAAATAGTTTATTAAATAGTTAATTTTGTTTTGTCAAATCAAGTTTTTCTGATATGAAATTGAGCATCCATGCCATGTACTGATTGAAATCTTCATCATCCTCACGGTCACGGACGAAGCACGAGACAAATGAAATTCCCTTTGAAGATGCCAGGTACATCTCATGCTCCTTATTTCATAGATTTCAATTAATGGGTACATGTACTTTTATTTTCTTGTTATACTTTGTTCATGAAAGAATAGCATGTGCAATCCTCTAACTCATATCACATCAAATTAAAATTACGCACTTGTAAGGAGGCTATGTGTGTGTATGTTTTTTTTTTTCTTGAGAAATTTTTCTTACGTTTTCTAAAAAAAAAAAGTGGATGATCATTTTCTCCTCATAGATAATAAGTCTCATAAAATTGTGTACCTCATAATTTATGAATATGAAGTAAATACAGAAAAGAGGGAAAATAAAGTTACTTTTTCTTTTGTCCTTTTCGTTGCTTCAATGAAAGGGTGGTAAATGAAAGCTGTTGTGTTGAAGGACAGTACCACAGAGACACGTTGCTAGCTATCATCCTCTTCTATAAAACGATAATATCATCACCGTTCCTACATGTCTTGTTTCTCCCCTTTTCCTTTCACTCTCTGGAATGTCCATCTGCATCTGGCTGAGTTCACTCCCTTTCATTAGTTTGTATGGAAGCATCTGTGGAAATATGTGTTGTTAAGACTATCACGTGAAAAAAATAAAAATAAAAACCAGACATTAACAAAAATCAACTCACCCCAACAAAGTACAAGATTTCAAAAATATAAATTGCAATCTGTAACGTAATACTATGATTGCAGATTATATTATATTTACAAATTTTTGTAATTTTACATTATAATGATTATTATGCAATCCATAACGTAATACTATGATTTACTTATAATATTAAATTATTATGCATTTTATTATCTACTACTACTACTTATATTTTTAGTATATTAAATTATTACTTTCATTCTCATATAATATAATAAATTAATTATCATTATACGACTTGTTGTTAATATTAAATCAGTATGTATATTATTATCCGCTATTACTCATTTTTTATACTTTAAATTATTAATTAAATTATAAAATATTTTGCATCATAGAAAGCTTAATTATTAATTATTATAGTTGTCAAAATATTATATGAGCATTTTTTATTTACCACATTCTTATACAAATTAGAATATTCACAAAATTTATATGACTTACTTCTACTATTAAATTATTATACATTTTATTATCCATTATTAGTTATATTTTTGTATTTTAAATTCTTACTTAAATTATAAAATATTCAACATCATAGAATTTTTTTTATTTTCATTACTATAATTGTGAAATTATTGTATTACCATTTTTCAAATGCTTTTAGTATTATAGAATATAATAAATTAATTATCATTTTATGACTTACTTATAATATTAAATTGTTATCCATTTGATTATCCATTACTACTTATATTTTTAGTACATTAAATTATTACTTTCATTCTTACGTAATATAATAAATTATTTATTATTATATGACTTGTTACTAATATTAAATGAGTGTGTATTTTTATTATCTATTATTACTTATATTTTTTGTATTTTAATTTATTACTTAAATTATTAAATATTTTGCATCATAGAATTTTTTTATTTGCATTATTGTATTTGTCAGAATTAGCTATTATTATTTTTGAACTACTTTCAATTTTTTATAATTTAATAATTTAATAAAAATTATATGGCTTATTTCTAATAATAAATTATTGCATATTTTATTCTCTGTTGTTATTTAATGATACACTTTTAATGTTAGATACTTGTTATTCAGTATTTTTTTTGTGAAGATTTAATTAAGTGATTTTGTAAGTGTTCAAATTATTTATTTATATTTTGGTATTTAAAATAATTTCTTGAATTTCTAAATATTTCACATCATCATAGATTTTATGTTTTCAATCATGTTAAAATTTATGTTTAATTATACACTTTTATTTTTAATACAATTTAATAACTTGATTAATGTTCTTATCAAAATTGCTACAAATTTTGTCGTCTTACATTCTATCAAACTCACTTGATGTATAAGGCAATAAACATACCAACTTCCACAAAATACTATTACCAACCAATGCAATAAAGCATTAAAATAAATTCATATTCAACTATTATATCAATATCATCAATTGTTTGGAACAATAATCATATCAAATTGTACAAGATTATTATTTTCTTCAAATTGAATACTATATTAAAATATATAAAATAATAGTTCATACTCATCACATGTTTATCATAATAAATATATTAAATTATACAAAATAATAATTATTTTAAACTGATTAATAAAGTAAAATTTTATTTTTATATATTATATCAATACTATTAAAAGAATTTAGTATATAAATTTTTCAACACACCTCAATGAAATGTGAAACAACAATTAGGAATTTTAATCAACAATGCAACAATCTAGTACAAATATTTAACAAAATAAATACTAGAATAAATAAAAATAAAAATATAGCATAAAATTAAAGAAAAAAAGGAGAAAACTTAAACTTAAAGAAGGAGGACAAGAGCTCCAGCACATGCATGGATGGGGAAAATGGCGCACAATGCCAATTTGTAGGCTTGACATATAAAAATGATAAAAAGTTGTTTGTATAGCATACTCAATTGTCTTTATTTGTCCTAAATGGGTAACACATGTGTCATTTTATTTTTCAAACCTATTGAGATGATAAATTGTGGTATATACAGCAAAAGAATGCCATCTATATTAATCCAAAGGGAAGGGCACATGTGTTATTTGGTCATTCAAGTCTATTGATAAAATAAAAAGTTTTCTATGTAGCCAAAAAAGTCATTTGTATTGCCTATGCCACTTTGATTGCCAAATTTTTGCCACCCTCAAAAATTCAAACTTTATACATATGACTTTTTGTTATCCTTGTAGATTAATTTTTTTTAGAATTATAAAAAAATCTTTATAAATGACTTTTATCTTTTGTATAGAGTTTTTTTTTCTGTTTAGAAAACTTATCTATGTAGAGTTAATTTTTTTTTAAATTGTAAAAAATCTATATAGATAACAAATATTATCTATATAGGGTCATCTATTTTTTCTAAAAAAATTTCAAAATCTATATAGATGACTCTTATCATTTGTATAGAGTTTTCTTTTTTATTTTTTTAAAAAATTTACAAATCTCATGCAAATGATAAAAGTCATCTATATAAATTATAAAAATTTATACAAATAACCGAGATTATGTAAGTTATGTAGATATGATCTTAATATTACATAATTGTTGTAGTATGCCATATGAGGGCAACAATATCCAAGTCTCACTATAGCAAAAAAAGCCTTCAGTGATGATAAAAGTCATTGGCATAGCATACTTAGTCATTGCTAAAAACATAAGTCATCATAAAAAATATCGTCGATAAAGGTTCATAACTAAAGTCATCAACACCGACGACATTTTGTCATCGGTAAAGGTCAAATTTTTGCCAACAACAAAATCATCGTAGAAAATATTTTCAAAATTAAAAAAAAATTTAATTTAAACTTTTAGCGACGACTTTTATCATCGCTAAAAGTAAAAGGTCATCGTAAAAAATGATTTCAAAATTCAAAAAATTTTAATTTAAACCTTTAGTGATAACTCACACTATCGTCGCAGAAGGCAAGATCTTTAGTGACAACATGAGTCATCGCAAAAAGTCTCTTCTTTAGCGACAACTACCTTCTATAATGATAGGAGTCGTCGCTAAAGGTTCAATCTTTTTAATTTTAATTTTAATTTTAATTTTAATTTATTTTTTTAAATTTAACTTTTTTGTATACTTACTTTGATACTAAAAATTTTAAAATATTTAAATAAAATTTATAAATTAAAAATATAATTAAATGTAATTAAAAAAATATATTAGATGTAATTATATAAATTATACCATCTTTATTTCAATTCAATTAAATTATATTTTTCTAATGTAAAATGCATAAATAGAATATATCAACAATACTAGTAATCTACATGATCACATGATCTAATATATAAAAAAAAACTCATAAAATAACTGCATAAATAATATATATAAGTAAATTGTATATACACAATCCATACAAACATGTTCATATGGAAAAAAAATTGCATATACATAATTTATGTGAAGGGAAAGTGTAGATATCCTGATGTATTGTCATCTATGCCAGGACTATCATCATCATTGTTATCATCTTGATGATGTGGATGAAACATCGATAGTGGTGGCTGAGAAAGACCTAGTGGCTGAACAGCAAGTGTAATGACAAATCTACTCAGCTTAGGCAATGTAGTAGTGAATAGAGGCGGAGGTGGCATGAGACCATGCTCTCTAAGTACAGAGGAAAAATTAAAATGTTAGTGGGTAAATAGATTGTTAATTTATTCCCTCCATTCCTATTTAAGTATTATTTTAAAGAATTTTTTATTTCTATTTATTTATTATTTTAAACAATTAAGAATATATTTATTCTCTTCCTTCAAATATTACTCCTACAATATAAATAAATATTCAGTAACTTTATTTACAACTTAGTTTTTAATATAACCTATATTAATAAATTATAATTTATCTCCTCAATAGGTTATTTTTTTATCTTCTTTAATTTTTGTACATTAATTTTAAAATATACTTAAAGAAAAATGAAGGGTGTAATATTTTTAAAAGCTTAGAAGTTATACAACCACTCAATGTTGTACCAAGATTTGACTGCAAATAGATAGAGTCATGGTACAAAATGCACTTTGAGAAAAAATAACATTGTGTTATATATGAAGGAACAAAATACTAGTATTATTTTGTTAATAACCACTCAATTTTAACACAATTATTTTGATATATATGAAGGAACAAAATACTAGTGTTATATATGAAGGAACAAAAAAAAACCACTCAATTTTAACACAATTATTTTGTTAATATTTTGAAGTTACATTTTAGGGTAATTTTTTAATTAATTACAAATAATTCATATATGAAGGAACAAAATACTAGTATTATTTTAATTTCAATTATATTTATATATTATCATTTTAAATTATTTTATATTATTAATAAATATAGAAATAATAATTATTAAAAATTTTATTAATAATAAGGATATTTTAATAATTTTTAATAATACAATAATATAAAAATAAATGATATTATAAAATTAATTTATAATGAATTAAATTTAAATAGAGAAAAAACCTATCTTCAACTAAAACTTTAATTTTAGCGATACAGTGTAATTAGCTAAAGGGTCTATTTGATTTAATCTTCGATAAGAAAAATTATAAAATATCTAAAAGATAAAAAGATTTTCATATATTATTAAATTTGAGGAGTAAGATGCAAAATATTTTTTTATTTCAATAAAAATTATTATTTTCTATTATTATATCATTAAGTGTTATAATTCTTTAAGGTTTATCTTTAAGATATATTTTGAATTGTTATGTTTTGATTTCAATTTTAATTAAGAAAAAGCCTAAACAAACTTGGTTATGAAATTATTTGGCTTCAAAATTTAGACACCTAGAGAATATATTATAAGAATTATGGATTTTCTAAAATATGTTTACATAATTATCCTAATTTCTTACATCACATTACTTCAATGAAACTATTAATTTTGTCCTCCTAAACTACATCATAAATTTTAACATTTATAAATAAAATGTCTTAACAACTCCACCTGATATTAATCTAACTAAATAATGTACACATAAATAATTTAAGGGTTACATAACAAGAAAAAAAATTTATTAATAAATTTTACACTAAAAACAAAACTACATAAACACATTTAATATTTATAACAAATAAAATTAAACAAGATCTATTTTGTGTAAAAGTAATTATACTACCAATTCCATTAATTCATTAGGTACTATTCATCTTACAAACTATATATTATAATAAAATATTATAAAATTTAATTTACATGCCTTTATGGTAAAAATCTACTAAATAAATATTCTCTAAAAACCCACTAGGAACAATGATGAATATCAATAATAACTAATAAACTAAAATTATAAATGTAAAAAATTATAATATATAAAAAATATCCATATACTATATTATGAAAAAAAATTATAAAGTTAACTTACTTGGACAGCCCTTGCACCTTTCTTCCCATTGCTGCTACGCAAAATGAGAGGGGAAGTGAGGTGGGGGTATTTATAAAGGACTCAATAGTGACGACACTTCATTGCTATTGAGTTTTCATGGGGAAAGGTTCAACCTTTCTATTAGAACTGAGATGACTTTTAGAAAACTCTTTAGTGATGACTAATGTCGTCGCAGAAAATCGCATAAAATATATGACTTTCTGCAACAACATTAATCATCACTAAGAAGTTTTCATCAAAATTAGAAAACTCTTTAGCAATGACTAATGCTATCACAGAAAATGTTTAGTGACGACATTAGTCGTCATAAAAAGTTATATATTTTCTATGACGACAATAGTCATTGTTAAAGAGTTTTTTTGTTTTCAATGAAAACTTTTTAGCGACAACTAATGTTATCGTGTGTAACTTTCTACAATGACATTAGTTGTTGCTAAAGTCATATATTTTTTGTGACGACATTAGTTGTTACTAAAGAGCTTCAATGATTTTGAGATGCCTTTTAAGGACGACTTTTGTCGTTGTAGAAAGCTAGCTTTTTTCTGCGATGACAATTATCGTTGCTAAATAGTTTTTATTCCTGCCTATTTTTTTATACGATCTTCAGTGATGACACTGTCATCATTAAAAATTTTGTTTTCTTGCCAATTTTTTTGGCCTCCTAGGAAATGAGATATTCATCTTTGTCGTTGGTGATAATTTTAGCAACAACCAAAAAAATGTCGTTGCTAAACATGTCATTGTTGTTGCGTGTTTTTCTTGTAGTGTCTCATAACATCAGTATATGCACCTCACTAATCATGTAACAAATGATAAAAAAAATTTGTTCATTGAAAAATATTTTACATAAAAATATTATTTATATGTATAAATAGTGTAATTATATGTTATTTGTATTATTAATTAAAAAAATGACATTTAAAAGTATAATAAAAGTAAGTTTCTTTTTTAAACTGAGCAAGTTATTTTTCTCAAAAAGTTTAAATTTAACATTAAACAAACCTTACGTAGAGAAATAATTTAATGTACAATCTTAATCGGAGAGGCTAGTATTTAAAGTTAGAGGAGACAACTTATTCAATACAAACAAGCCACACAGTATCCTTCCACCTCCTTTGACTGTTTTCTATTTCAATGAAATTAAAAATAAAAATCAAAAAAATGTTTGAATGATTTTTATTATTTTTAAATTTTTTTTAAAATGAGGTCCTTATTCTTAGAAATACCAAAAACAACAAAAAAAGGTTTTTCTTGTATTTTCATTTTAATTGTGACAATTTTGATATTATCATCTACTTTCATTCCTATTTTAACATTTAAAAGCATATTTTACTAGGATAGTTTCTATCAAAATAACCGAAGCCTAAAAATAAATTTAAACACATATGTTTTGTTTATTTCATTAGAAAGCAGTTTCTTATGAAAAATATTATTTACATGTATATTAATAAAAGAATGATATGTCATTTATATTTGTAGTTTAAGAAAAGATACCTAAATTTATAGTAATAGATAAAAAATTATTTTTCTTAAAATATTCATATTTAATATTAAATAAGTAAAATATTTTTTTCATCTTATTATTTTATAAATATATTTTGCAGAAAGTAAGTTTCGTTCAAACAAATGGATCCGTTGCTTGTTAAACTTAAACCCTCAGCATGAAACCTTATCAAATGAATTCATGAATCAGGTTTAAGACGTGTCCTGGGGAGGCCGACATTTCGACTACTTACATGGAAGGTTTTACAAAATATAAGTGAAACAAATAAAATATAGAGTGAACAATATACTAAATTTATAATCATACCTTGTTAATTGAAAAATATTTTAGCCTATATAATATTTAAATTTTTCCTGTGGTAAATAATGTGTGAAATGGCCATAGTTTAATCCTAAAAGTATGCTACATTTGTGAATTATATTTGTAATTAGAAAAATATTTTAGTCTGTATAATATTTTAATTTTCCCTGTGGTAACTAATGTGTAAAATAGCCATAGCTGAATCCTAAAAGTATGCTATATTTGTGAATTATATGTCTGATTAGAAAAATTAATCAAAATTCAAATATTAACTTTTGTTTTCCATTTAATTTATTCAGTTTTTAAAAGTAAAAATATAATACAATTGAAAAATTTAAAGGTTGACCAAATATATTATTGGTTTGACAGGCTCAATAACATAGTATTGTTTGGTATAGTCAATACAGACTGATCCAACCTTTTTTTCTTCACAAAATTTAATTAAAAAAAGGATAAACATTGATAAAAAATTTTAAGTCTTTGCAGTAAGAACTTTCATTTAGATTACATCATGTGAATTAATTGTTTTATTATAACTATAATATTATTAATTACTGTAATTATCAAATTGAAATCATTAATAATTAATAAAACAAGTAAAACACATATGTCATAAACTAAATGAAAAGATTCAGGCAAATAGCCAAGAAAGTTTATCTAAGTTTTGCTCTTAGAAAAATATGACTAGATGGATAAATTTTAGAAGCAAACAAAAAGTAATAACTCAAAATAAACTGATGGAATTACTTGAAATTAGTTGGCTTATTTTGTTTAAAAATTTTATTGATTAAAAGCGAGTGAATTTTATTTATGAAAATTAGGATGGCAATTAAATTTGGAGGTGATTTCTCTACTGTACTTAACTGAAAATAATTGAAAAGGGCAATATTTTAATAACTAAAAATAACTTATTTGCCAACCTAATAATATGTATAACTCAGACAAATTGTAATAAATCTATCAAATTACATCCAAATTTAATATTTTTATAGTAGTTAAAAGACTTTAACAATTTATAAGATCATAATACTATATAAATTTCTTCAATTTGGGAAGGAATCTTGGACACGTAGCATACTGTGCTGCTTCTATTTTTAGCCAAAAAAATTTAAGAATGTTAACTTTTTATTTGAACTCCATCTGATGGTCATACAATAGTCAACTTAAGAATATAACTTATAAATTGGTATAAATTTCTTAACTAATTATTGATTGATTGAACAACAATGATATATCCACTGAAAATCGGATTCGGAATGTAAATCAAAGACTATTATTAGATGCAAAATGATAAGATAAATTTGTAAATCTTAATCCAATAAATATAAAAAATTTAAAAATTAATTTTGAATTTTAATTTTAGTACTTGTAACATTTTTTTATTGATCAAATGTATTAAATTTATATTTGACATAATTTTAACTAATGATTAATTTTTAAGTAAATAATTATTGTAAATATTTTTTTGAAAATTGGTATATATAATTTTAATGACAGAAAAAAATTCAAAGCCTTGTATTCATCCAAAATACCAAGTTTCAGCCATAGATTCCTTTCAAATCCCCGGAAACAATGAAAAAGGCTTTCTAGTCCTATATTCATCCCATGACTCGATGATTAATAGTATGGGTAAAAAGGGTATCTGCCATTGGGAATGGGTTAAGTAGGAAGCTCTATTTTGCCTAATAAATAAGTTAGTTTATAACTTATTGAAAAAAATAAGTTTTGATTTAATAAGTTACCTAAAGTAACTTATAACTTATGAGCTACTATTTCTTTAATTTTTTTAATTTATTTTTTTCTTTTGATTAATTTACAACCCACACTTTTTGTAATATAAATCTAAATATTTTAATAAAATATAACTAATTTAATTTTAACACAATTATTTCCTAATTTTAAATTATAAATATGTAAATATATTTATGTAAATAAATAAGATCATAAAATACAATTAATTATACTTTAAGTAATTATAATTTTATAATAAATAATAAAATAAAATTTATGTAAGTAAATAAATATATAAGTTCATAAAGTATAATTAATTAAATATTAAATATTATATTTTTATTTTAAACTTCTTAATTACGTTAATATAATTTAATTCTTAAATAAATATAAATTATTTTAATTATATATCTATTTCTATTAATTTATCTTTTTATATTATTTTATAATTTTAACTGGATTAATAGTTAATTTTGTAAAATATTTCAGTTATCTTAACAACTATCAGCAATCAATTAATTTATCAACTATTAACTAACTTACTAGTTACTTGTGCGAACCAAAGGTCTAGACTATAAACATAACATTAAAAACCTAAATCTTTTTTTAATTTTTAGAATAATGAGAATTGTATAAGCTAATAACAATCCTTCACTTATTAGTTATGAATAAGGACATATAATATAATTCTTAAAGAATTCTTATATAATCTAATTATGCCATGTGTTATTAACTAACTTATTAGATACTTGTGGAACCAAAGCCCTAGATTATAAATGTAACATTAAAAACCTAATTATTTTTTTAATTTTTAGAATAATGAGAATTGCATAAGCTAAAAACAATCTTTCACTTATTAGTTATAACTAAGGACATATAATATAATTCTTAAACAATTCTTATATAATCTAATTATGCCATGTGTTATTAATCATAATGAATAAATAAATAAATAAATAAATGACAATTGTCAACTTCTATAATTCTCATTATTTTAAAAATTAAAAAAATTAGTAGATTTTTAATATTATGTCTTCTATAAGATACTTTTTTGCCCATATTATTGGTCATGGAATCATGGACTAAATATAGGATTAGAGAACCTTTTCCTTTGTTTCCTATGAACTTAACAATAGTAAAAATTGATAATTGTTCTTTATTTATTGGCTATAGTTGATGATATGACATATAATTAAAGCATACAAGAATTTTACTAGTTAAGAAATCTTGTATGTTCTAGTTATACCTTATATCTTTAGTTACATGTAATAAATGAAGGACAATTATTAATTTTTACAATTCACAATATCTTGAAAATTGAAAAATTATATTTTTGATATGTATAAATCCTATTAAATTAATAATTATCATTTATTTATCTGATATGATAAAAGATATGTAGTATAATTATAACATATAAAATTTTCTCATGTTGGTTTGGGGTTAAATTTGGATCTTTCTTCATAACATATATTTTAATCATTTTTTAGCATCAAAACATTATCACATATTTCTTAGGACATTAGCAATGTCTTGATGTTTGTTGAAGGTAATTACAATGATTTGGCCAATAATAAGGAAAATAGAAAGAAATTTATCACTCCCTTTCATTTTCCTTATAATGATTTGGCTAATACTTAAAATTCATTTGATTCACATGAGAAGTAATTTTTGATGGGAAATTGAACTTCTCAAAAAGTAATTTCTTATGTAAATTTTTTAGAAGGCATTTAAGGCTGTTTGATTGACATCGAGGAAGTGACAATGATTGTTATATTCCTTTTATTATTATAATACAAATTAATAAACTTTAGTTGTTATTAATTAATTTAATAATGATAATTTTATTTTTATATCCATAAATATTATAGGAAGTACAACTTACTTAGAAGATGGTGGCTAAGCAACTTTCCATATTTTATGAAAAGTAGAATTTTTCAAAAATTATATTTTTCTTAATTTATTAGATAATTGTTAACCAAATAAACCACTTCTTTTCTATTTCTCAGGAAATAAGACTTCCCATATTATTATTATGAATCAAACTAACTCTAGAGAAAATAAAAAGAATTTTATCACCTTCTTTCAGTTACCAATAAATGGTTTGGTAGCAAGGGACCATAGTTGAATTATACTCTCCCGTCTAATCAACATCTCCAATTTTATAGTGAATTCCCTTTGCTAGTTCTATTGTTGGTTCACCTACTTTAGATATTGAGATATTAAGATATTAAAATCACATTTTAATAGCTACTAACTACAAACTAGATCTATTCATGGGCCCAAATGTGTTATGTTAAGCCAAAGCCCATGAAATATAATAGGCTTCGGGTTTTAGCCTAAGCCCAACAAAATATTAATTTTAGTCCATTAATCAAGAAGGGCTTGAGCCCAAATTCATGGGCAAAGCTCAAGTAAAGTCCATGGACCAATTGGATAAGTGAAAAAGTAAAATACTAATGAACTTTAATAATTTTACAGCTGACAAAATTGATAGCAATTAAGAGTTGCAAGCATTTCACTCTTTGTGTGCAATTCTATGCATGTTTGATGAGGGATAAATTCTTTTCAACTCTCAAAATTACTTAAACTCATTGATCATAACATAGGAATATCAAAGCATATAAAGCTAAAGGGGTATCAAAATCATATCAAAAAAAGTTTACCAAAGTTAATTATAAGCCTAATAAAAACTTAGCAATCTAATAATGCTATCAAGGATTCCAATACACATCTAGCAACCGATGACATCACAGGGATCCTTCTTGCACTCAACATTTTAGTTAATCTTTCTTCTTTTTCCAATACCCATTGTGTCCACATTTCTTTTTCTTGTGTTCATAGCATAAGGATGTAGGCATGCATAAAAACTACAAGACAGAATGGGAAGTAAGCAAGCAGTAATTAAGCATACTAAACCAATCTCCTCAAACATAATGATCTAATAACTAATTAGTGAAAAGTAGAATGCATGAATAAACCTTAGTTCATCACTAAATCTAAAGTAGAAAAGAAGATATTAAAGAAAGTTAACATATCATATTAAATTAATTACATCAAATAATCAAGATTTAGAGTTACATGGTTGGTAATGGTAAGTAAATTCCTACCCCTTTGTGGAAGAATCCTAAATTGAAAAAAAATATTGCATTTCAAAAAATGCCAATTTGACCATTAAAAACACTAAGAATTGGTTTTAATCCTATACCCGAAGCATTTGTTTAATGCTTATGAGTGGATCTATGGATGTCTTCTATCCATAAAATGTAGGAAGAGGACCTTTTTAAATGAATTACTATACTTTTTTTGAATTTTCAAATATAACATGTAAATAGGAGAATTATAGTTAGCCTTTCAAAAATGACATTGTATCCAAAGCTTACTAGTTCAGTTGCTACAGTAAAATGACCAAGCATAATTCTAGAAAAAAGTATAATTCTTTGATTTTCTAATAACTCTAAAGTCTAATTCTATTTGTGATAGTTTGGTAATTTTATTTGTCTTGAATCTCAACCATAAAATTTCTTTAAGTTCAGAGGCACATCTTGCACTAAATTATAGTAGACAATAATAATTCTCTGCTAAGTGTCATAAAATTTCAAATAACCTTAACTAACTATCAAGCCAACCATCATATCAATCAAATAATATTCTTCATATCATTAAGACTAACATTTAGGGGTTAAAATCAAAGGTATTTTTAAATTGATGTAGACTATAAGACAATATGCCCATTTAAAATCTAAGTTAACAACTTTAAGCATTAAGAAATTGGAATGCAGAATTTCAAAATGCAAAGTCTAAAAAAATAGCCCATAAATATGAATAGCATACTAAGAAGTAGCTATAGAATTACCTACATGTAAACTACAAGATAATAAGGCAACTATCTTATCCTTCATTATCCATATCATTATCATAAGAATTTAACTTATTGTGATCATAATTGTGATTATTTGGTAAGTCAAATGCTTCTATGATATTGGTAAAAAAATAATAATACATGTTAAAACTTCATTAATATTAAATGGAAAAAATAACTAAACAATAAATTTTATAAAATTTTACCATCTTTACAATAAATCCAATCCTCAAGACAAATTAGTGATTTAATAGTCCTTAGGTGTAGTGAACTTTCAATAGGACTTATTACCTTTTTGCAATACTAGAAGTTAATTTTGATGGAACAATAGATATTGGTATAGCCAACACATCATGGGCTATTAATGATAGAATAGGGTACTATAAAGAATCTTTCTTCCAATAGTCAAGAACATCTATATCATTTTTATCATCTAAGTTCTTTTCATCTAAATATTGCCTCAATTGAGATTGCTTAGATTAACTAGAATTTGAACTCAAAAAGTTTTCATAGTTATGAAATCAAAATTAGCATCATTTCTTGAAATTGAATCTCTAAGACAATTACTTGCCCCAGTTAGTGGTTTAATGGTTATGGTAAAGTTCTTATACTCATGAAATAGATTAAAAGGGTTTGATCCACAAGTCTCAAGCAATCTTGATGACTATCACCATATACTTTGTGGTAACATTATTCTAGAACTTGTACCTTAGATCAAAGACAGTAACATAAGATAAAATTAAACTATAATTAGCCTAATATTTGTCAAATTTAACATTCATTTGTGATACCATGTTAGACATAAAGTTGTAACGTACTTGTACAGCTTGTAACGAATAAGTGTGCACCTTCCCCACCTTTCTAAAATAGACACTAGATGCAAAAGTCTTGCTAGATGAAAATAAATTCATAACATTTTAGAATACCTTTAAAAATTAGTAAAGTAATTACACTTTCTCCTACTCTTTTTTAGAAAGAACAAAATGTTGAAAGTATTAACCCTTTCTGCTCTAACATTGCCATGCCATTTTGAAATATATTACATGATCTAACATTAAATGAGTATTGTTCCATCTAATAGTTACATTAGTTCTTAACTTTTTCCTAGGATTCAAACTTTTGTTGACAATGAAAGAAAAAGTCAAATTTTCATAATAAAAAGCCTAAAAGATCGATTTTAAACCAAGTAAGTTATAAAAGCACACAATCAGTCCTATAGTTAATATGGTAAGTTACAAGGCTTAAACAATCAATTTTCTTTATTACCATATGTGAAAGCCTAATTTCCTTCATTTGGTGATTTAGTTCTCTATGACCAAAAGAAAAAATGGTAAGATTTTAGGTAAGTGACTTTTTTTTCTTAAAATACTTTCTGCTCCATCTTTAATTACAAATATTTTTTATATTTTTTAAACTTTTTCCTTTATGTTGTTTCTTTCATAATTCAAATTAAATCCAAAGACATCCTTAACACTATTATTGAAAAATTTGTAGAGTTTACATTGTTACTAGTCATATGACATATTTGGCTATTTGATTTTCTACAACAAAAACATCAAGGGGCTACACAAGGAAGTAGAGAACCTCATAGCTAGAAGGGAAGATTTAGAAAATAAGGTTAGTGTTGCTGAAAAAAAATAGATTGAACGATTCTAATTATAACATATGTTTTTATTCTTGAGAAATGGAGATAAAGCAATTATAACATTTAAGGAATTGAAAATTAAAATTTTTAATACATGCACATTTTACAAAACAAATAATTATATATATATATTAAAATTAATATATGCAAAAGTTTCCCATTTGAAGAAAATGGGGTGCTAAAAAATGTAAGGAATTAGACAAATATAATCAAGGCATGTGTACATTCCTCTAAAGTGAAAGTGCATGAAAAAATAATGTGTGTAGAAAAATTAAAGGGTTTAAAATGATGAGAAAGTGAATGGGTGGCTCTTTGAGTTCTATCAACATTCCTAGTTCCGGCAATAGAAAACATGTATCATTACATGGTTCCTTAATTTGAACTATATCATAATTACAATTATAATTATAATATAACTATTAAAGGTAACACATCAACCATATAGGTGCAAGACTTATGAAGTTTGGTTCATAAAGTCAATAATATATTATACATTGATTTTAAGTCCAAGCAATGTTGTATTCAAATATAAAGTTCTATAAGGACCAATATTAAAATAACATCCTTAATATTAAACCAAATTATGGAATTACACAGGATAAGAGACATGCAGAAACATTTGAGAACATTAAAAAAG
The DNA here is from genome assembly GCA_020226215.1 of Sindora glabra. Taxonomy (NCBI): domain Eukaryota; kingdom Viridiplantae; phylum Streptophyta; class Magnoliopsida; order Fabales; family Fabaceae; genus Sindora; species Sindora glabra. The sequence goes on along the minus strand of CM035236.1, from coordinate 35,370,067 downwards.
CATACTTAAGTGAACTTCAAAATGCCAATTTGGAAGTAACCAATTACACAACTAACAAATGCTAACCAATGAACAAAGCCTGGATACTTAACATAGTTTGAAGTGTCAATGATTAATTTTTTATGCAACAAAAATATATAAAAACATGAAGTTTGCTAACAAAGATAGTGGGCTTAACAAAGGCAAAGCAATTATATTCCTATAAACTATGTAATTATGAACTTCTATGTATTATAGCTTACCTCCTTGTGAGTAAAAACATCAACGAGCAAACAGACATGACCTAATATAAATAAATAATAAAAAATTATATGACACTAAACAAATGCATATGGAGTTGACTTTATATCAATCATAATAAAATAATATTTAAATTCAAATATAGGAAAATAATAGGCTTTTAGTATGGCAAATAGGTATTTAACAATAGTAGAATTTTAAGAATTAGAATCATATTTCAATTTCAATATGCTATGTCCAACACAATATTGATTTTTTATTGTTCCTAAAAATGCTTTCAAGATATAAATCACATAATGCATATCCAATGTCAAGAAACATAGTGGAAAAACAAACAAAAACAGCTTGAAAGAGAGAAATAGCATAAACTTGGATATTTATTCATTTTGTAAACAATGGATAATTGTTATGTGTTCCTAAATGAAGAGAATAATTCCTTTTACATTTCACCTACTTTAAGATCTTCCAACCTTCATTCTTACATAACTTTACAACCACTAACTTAAAAACCTCCTAAATAACTAGCTATTATAGTAAGCAACTCTCCAAATCATAAGATATAAATATTATAACTTTTAAACTTAATTGATAATTGGAAAAATTTAGAGAACCATAAATATAACCATACAAATAGAGTCTAAGTCATATGTTTAACTAAAACAAAGTATGTGTTAAGATAGAAGCATAAACAAAACACTCCAAGGAAAATTTATTAACACTAAATAGAGAGTCCTCTTCTTAGTTAAGATATTGCTATATTAACAAGCTCATACAATAATTTTTAGTTGTAAATATCCTATGTTGTTATTTTTACATATCATATGAAGGATAATTATATATATATTTCATATTTTCAATTATGTGAGAAAAGGAAGCAATGGGTATACCGAAGAAGCATAGTAGATGATAAAATGAATAAATATTCAACTAGCTTAATAATTGTGCTCTACTCATTCTAAATTTATAATTGTCATGCATACTAGCAAAAAGTATTGCTCATGGCTCTTGATTTTGTATTATGAACCCATTGATAAAAAGGCATCCTATAACTAATTTAGAAATAGGTAATTGTTCTTAAGTACTAGTAGAATAATGAATCCATTAAAGTACAAGTAAACATGAATATAATTCTCAAAGTTAGAAACACTAGAAATTTTACATACGCATTTCAAGAGGATAAAAAAAAACTAAAGGAGCAAAAAAATGAAGATAATAGGGGGAATAGAAAACTAAACTCTTATCATAATTAATAGTAATTAATGGAAACATACCTTTATTAAATAAAAAAGTTCCATCAATATTGAGCAAATTAAAGGGTGAAAACCAATCACAGCAATAAAGATGGATTCCAATTTCAAAAAATAATACAAAGAATGAAGAACAACCATAAGAGGATGAACTTTTTGGGTTCAACTTGTTCGTTAATCGAAAACTTATGTTTAGCCTAGGTATAACATAATTTGTCCCAAAATTATCAAGCTTAAGCTAAAATTGATAAATGGCCTGCAAAAAATATAAGTGTCAAGTTAAACCTTTTTATGAATGGGCAAAACTTGATTAACTTATAAGACTTGCAGACTGATGAGCAGGTCTGCTACAAACTAAACCACATATATCATCTGGTCAATTCTATGCAAAACATAAATTAAGAAAGACAGTGGTAATCCATTAGCAACTATTGCTAGTGATCAAAATTGATTCATAGATTATGCATCGGATGATGTACTAATTATTGCCAATAACCATTACAAATAGGCTTATAATTACAACAAATTAGATTATGTAAGTTAGCTATAATTGAATACTAAATTGAACTAAACATTAATTATAATTAACAAAATATAAACGCTATTAATTATAAATGTTAATGCTAATTAAAATTAATATTGTGTAGATGTGTGAGTTTGCTTTTCTTAAGTCTATTTTAATATATTCAGTTTAGGATATTAAGTATTAAAGTTATGATGTCTCACTAAAATATTTCTAATTCTATATTAACTTGTGAACATTGCTTTATAACTCTAAATACAAAATATATTATATATAGAATATTCCTTGTATAAGTGTATGGAAATGTTTTGATTTTAGGTATGTACAGCTTTAAAAGATATTTTTTTGGATGATTTGTATTGCAATAGGTAAATGTATGAATGTTTTACATGTTTTATTGTTTATATGAGAATATACAAATTCATGTGACATAGGGTTTGGTTAATATTCTTGTGTGTATGGTTCTTACCTATCTTAATGGTTACACATTTTACTGATGAAAGTACAAAAAGTTGCTTGAGTATCTAAAATGTAGGACATCCTAACACAAATTAAAGAAGCATGATCATAGCATTAAGCAAGTAGTTTTAACTAAAGTGTTGTATCTTCCTATAATACCAACATTTAAATGCATATCTAATGACGGAGAAGATACTAAAAACTTAATGTAACATATGGAATGGGTGGTTATTGATAACAAGCTTTGTCATCTAGTGAATTCTTCCTGACAAAAAACAATTAACTTATTATTCCCTAAATTCAATAGTGAAGTAAGAAATCCCAAACTTATACCATGTACTAATGGAATGAACCTTTATAATAACATGAGCAACAAAAATAACATATGGCCTATAATGTTGGTGATTTACAACCTCCTTGCTTCATTATACATGAAGCGAGAGTATGTAATGTTAAAATTATTAATATCAAAGCCTAAGAACTTGGAAAATAACATAAATATCTTTTAAGAACCACTTATTGACAACTTACAACTTATATGGGATCAAGGTGTGTTAGTGTTCAACTTATACAAGTAAGAGTTCTTTAAGTTATACACAATGCTCTTTGACATAATTAATGACTTCTCAGCTTATGATAACTTGTCAAGGTATAATGTTAAAAGGCATAGAGCATGCTTTCTTTATGAAGATGACCCATGCTATTAAAAATAGTGTATCTCAATTACAAAGGATTTTTACTTTGGTCTCATAACTATTAAAGGTTAAGAATGGCATTAATGGTTTACCAAAGAATGCAATGGCTTCATAGCCATTATAAATGGAGGAAGTTTATGATAGGATGAAAACATTAATGTCATCTTTAGCAAAACTAATGCTTTGGCAAGCGATGACACTCTATAGAAGAAAAGGTCTAAATTTTTCAATCTTCCATACTAGTAAAACTTAGATATCAAGAACAACATTGATGTTATGCATGTGAAGAAAAATATATGTGATAGTATGGTTAGAACACTATTGAACATAGTGGGTAAGATAAAAGTTGGAATCAAGGCTTGATTGAACTTGCAATAGAAGACCATATAGGAGGAATTGAAATTAGGAAAAAAAGGGTCAGCGTATTTATCTGCTTTCGACTTGTCGTACTTTATCTAAGAATGAGAAAATAAGTTTTTACAAGTTTTGAAATAGGGTTAAAATACTGTAAAGCTATTTTTCCAATATTAAAAGCCTCAGTTCAATGAAATATCCAAAATTAGTTAACTTAAAGTCTCACATTGTCATATTTTGATGCAACAACTTCTATAAATTACAATTTAAAGAGTATTTCCTAAACATGTGAGATATGCTATCATAAGGCTCTATTTCTTTTTTAATGCAATATATGCTAAGGTCATTGACCTAGAGGACTTGGATGACTTTTGAAGAAATGTTGTTATCACATTATGCCAACTTGAGATGTATTTTCCATTTTCATTCTTTAACATCATAGTACATTTGGTTGTGCATTTGGTAAGGGAGGTAAAATTATGTTGTTTGGTTTACTTGAGATGAATGTACTTGATGGAATGTTACATGAAAATCCTAAAAGGGTATATATACAACTGGAATAGGTTCAAAAAAGTATTATAGAAGGGTATATTACTAAGAAAGTTGTTATGTTTTGTACCTCATACTTGTCAAATGTAAACATTATCAAACTTCTCAAGCTTCATTAGGAGAAAAATTTTAAGGAAAGATATATTAAGAAACTAAGTGCAAAGCATAAATCATGAAATGTGAAAATAAGCACACTTCTACATTTTGCAAAATAGTGAAGATGTTGAGCCTTCTATGAATGAGCATATTGCTCTCATAAAAGAGCTTCATCATAGAAATAATAAGAAGTAGACATAAGCTAAACATAATCATACATTTATCAAGTGGTCTTTACAATTGGGTGGGTAACATGATGGAGGAAAACATTGGGTGCCAATTTCCAAGACTATAAGATGGTTGCCCAATAAGCTTCATTGTATGTCATATCTTATCATGGATATGACATTAATAGATATTCATTTTACACTAAAAAAATAAGATGAGAGAAGCACTATGTAAAATAATAAAGTCATTCTAGGGACTTAAGTAATGCATGTCTCCAATGCTAAGGGAAAAAATCCCATCTATATTAAGAAGTCATTGAAGATGTATAGGAACTTGACTATATCTAATTCAAAAAACATATATTTTTATATAAATGGGTGGAGAATAATAATATCTAACTGGATGAATTAGGATTCATGTTAGTAGATTTTTGTAAGAAGGATCATAAAGGGAGCTATTCAATAATGGGATCCCAAAACAAAATAGGTTTTCTATACATTGAACCCAATTAATAACAAGTGGTTTGTAATTTTCATGGAAAGAGATAAATTGTTATTGTAAAAATAAAGATGTAACCATTAATATTAAAAGTATGCTTCCTTTCTCATCGGGACTATCTCTAATAATTTACAAAGGTAATTTACAAAGTATGCTTCCTTGCATATTAACTCTTCTTTTTATGCCTAGCATTGTTTCTTGCTAGAATCATATTCTTTCTTATTGGAATTGCATGGTATTCTACAAAATTTACTTGACCATTTCTTTAAGTTCCATTCTTAAAGTTTGAGATTGATACATTGGTAAGTATTTTTTAGTAGGAGGTTGATTTGATTGCTACCCACTTAGTTGCCATAGTTGAAAATTAAGTGATTTTACTAGCCTAGATTGTAGGAATTAGAATATGGAGCATAATAGTACTTAGGTGAACTTAGAAAATTTTCCACTTAATGAAATTGTTAGAGTAGTTCATATCTTTAGAATTTTAGGCACATATTATAAAGATATATAGTCATGTAGCTCAATTATCTATATCTACATTATGACTAATTGATTGCAAAGATACTAGTTTAAAAAGTTATTACTTAATTTTAGATGTAGGTACCATGTTTAAGACTATTATAAAAAGCATTTTTTATTCAAACCTCTTAATTTATAAAATTTTATCACACTTTTAGGATCAAAATCAAAATTAAATCTTAGAAGGAACAATTCAAACATCAAGAGAAACAAGAATATAATGAAAACAAAAAATAAGAAAACATAAAAAATCCAAAAGAATGCTAAAAATATTTAAAAATTATTCCAAAAAATTTTTTAAGCTAAAAGATACCACATACATGGTTCCTAAAAATTACATGCAAGATAATGATTCCATAATTGTTTGATTGATTAGATTAAACCATAAATCTTTATTCCATAAGTCTCATACCCACGTTTGTGCTATTTGAGTTAATTAAAAAACAAAACTAATGCACTTTTAGCAATAACATAAAGATAAGTTAAGTTCTGGACCCATATATTGTAAAAGAGACTGTGGTTCATAATCACCATGAAAATTGTTATTCTTTTTATTATTTAAGATTTCCAACATCAACACTTTAAAGATGAAGACATTTGATTTAGTAAAGAATCTATGTTATGTTTGCATATTTTGGAGACATTTAACAACTATCATAATAGTTAATTAAAAAACCATAAGTTGGAAATAAATAAAAAATTTCCAAATCTTTTATTTCAAAAGCAACCATTGAATATATACTTAAGTATTTTTATCCACTTACTAAATACCAACAATTTGGTGAGTATTAGTTATTGATTCATTTCAATTGAGAGGTTTTGCCATACTAAAATATAAAATTTTATGATTCATATCATTGCCAAGGTATTTATTACTTGTTTTTACATCTCTATATATAATCATAAGCTAAAGTGTTGATAAAGATAATCAGGTGCATGGATTATTGGCTCAGGAACCAAATAGGGAAGAAGAAGAGAAAGGAAACTGATGTGCACATTATAATGCACTAAAATTAGTTAAAAATATTGGTTACTATAATATTAATGTAAATAGTGGCATAAGTAGGTTGTACCCCTAGTGATCATTTGATTTTATCCTCTCTAAATGATTTCCTAACAACATATACATAATTTTTGAGTTATTGATGTAATGAGAATGAGAGAAACTAATGCAAATAGTATGAAAATGCAATGAAATAGAATGTTGTGCAGAAATAGAATGCATTACGCAACTGTTGTATGCTATATATATAACTATGCAATAACAAAATGTAGAATGGGGAGTTGGTTGCACAAAATTATAGTGAAAGCAATGAACTAATCAAGCATAAAATAGAAATGAAGCAATAAATAAATAGAAAGAAATCAATATATGAAATGCAGTCAATTCAAAGATATGATAAATGTGGATTAATCCTAGATCACAAAATATTTGATTATTCTAATTGATTTTTCAACCTTGGATTACCCGGAACCCTTATAATAATCCATGAATCCTAAGCTAGACAACCGCCTAGAGTTTGGTCAATTAAGATTAGAAGATGAATTAAGCAATTGCCATAATCCTAAAATTACATTAAAATTAAGCTGAAGATAGAATTCAACTAATTTAAGAAATTAAATTAGATATCACTAAAGTAATCCCCTAACCTTTTGTCCCAACACATAAAACTATGATTAACCAATCATAATTTCACATTCAAATAGCAAAAGAATAGAAATCGCAAGATTGAGTACTGATTATACCAAATCAGTATTTAACATAAGCAATCTCAATAATTCAACATAAACAATTGGAAAAAGAGGAAAATCAATGGGAAGAAATTAACATTACTAATCAAGATCTCATAATCCTTAAAAAGAAGAGCTTCACAATCCTTGAATCAACCAAGAGTTTTTATCCTTCCATGGTTTGAAAACAAGAAAACCAAAAAAAGAAAAAGAACTCTGTTGCTAAGTTTATGTTTAAAAGTCTGAATGTCTTTGTCTTTTTAACTCCTTTACTTATTTATATAATCTAATTAGCTTAAAACCTTATTAGACTGGGATTAGATGACTCTTAAGATTACAATAATATAACTTTCCTAATTTCTAAAAGTCCAAATCTATTTTTTACAAATCAATTAAATTTAACAATTGCATTAGTGAGTTTCCATATGTTTGTCTTTTAGCCCAATTTTGACCATAAAATCAATGTAATTTAAAAATTTATAAGCATCAAACTTGTAGGCCTATGTCTTGTGAGAATTCGAGCATTAGTTTCAGGTTAATCGGAGCACTATAGCTCTAAATATAGCCCAAATATAGAAATGGGTTCAATTAGGATAAAGATAGAGCTTCAACTTCTCGGCTAAATAAAGGCTTGAAAAAATATGAATTAGGCTTTCACCAAACATAAAATTTTTAGTTCTCTCTTTTAGCTTTCCAATAATATAAAATTTACCTCAATCCGACATTCAAAGCCCAAGATATGAATGAAAAATAAAAACAGTATCAAATCCAGTATTTACAAAATAAATTCACAATATTGTAAAATTGACCACAATTCATAAAACAAGGCCTAATCATTAAAATAAAACAAATATAATACATAAGAGATATAAAATAGGAGAAAATAAAATAGTAAATATTTTTCTCATAAAAAAACTCTCAATTGAGTAATGAAATTTTATTTAACTTTGGATGCCAAACTACAACTTTTGGGGGATATTTATAGCTTTTTATATAGGTAAATTCATCATAAATTTTCTAAAAATATCTCCTTATATAAGATTTTCTATGTAGTCTTCGAATTTCCTAATGATTAGGTATAATGTTTTTATACTTCTAAGGTAATTCTAAAGAACTCCATGACTAAGTGCAAGGTTTAGTTTTAATTTCAAGAAATTATAGAAACTATCTTCGTAGATTTTGTACTATTCTCCTTAGGTTAAATGATACTTGCTCTTGAGTTTAGTTGTCATCTTTCTCATAGTATGGCAAAAGATTAGTAACATTAAAGGTAGCAAAAACCTATAGGAATTTGGTAGTTCTATCTTATAAGCATTGTCATTGATCTTTTGCACAATTTGGAATGGTCTTTCTACCTTTGGAAATAACTTGGCAATAGGCTAATTTGGAAATTTCTCTTTTTTGTAAGTGTATCCAAAACAAGTTTCCTTCCTTGAAAGTATATTATCATTGATGTTTGTCTCATTAGGCTTTATATTTGGAATTCTATTCTTGAACTCCTACATGGACTTGTTCATAAAGCTTCTTGATCTCCCTTACTCTTTACTTTGCATCTACATTGATGGTTAGTAAAAGATGGTACTAAATCTAGAGAACCAAGGGGATGAGTACTATACACCACCTTGAATGGGCATCTTCTAGTGGCTTGATTAATGGAATTATTTAGGTAAATTCAATCTGGGCAAGTGTAAGATCCTATTGCTTTAGATTCTTTCCAACAAAGTTATAGAGCAAGTTGCCTATAAGTCTATTGATTGCTTCTATTTTTCCATCTATTTAAAGGTGGCTAGTACTATTAGTTCCCATTTTCTTCCATAGAATCCTTTGGAAATGACTCAAGGATTTAACATTTTAGTTGGAAGTAATGGTTTTCGAAATGCCATGAAGTTGAATAATCTCTTTGAAGTATAAGTCTACAATTTAGATAGCATCACTTATCCTTTGACATGAAATGAAACATGCCATCTTTAAGAATCTATCTATGATTACCATTATGGAATCCTTCTATCATTGAGTATGTAGTTTGGAAAATTAGGGAATGCACAAAGCCTAATCTTTGAATAGGAATCCTTAATGCTTGTTGCATTGCTAGAATGGTTATGTTTCAGTAATACTTCAAACTTTTTTAAAATCTAGGACATTTTGGTAAAGTTCTTTGATAGTTTCAAATTTGACAATCTTTGCCTAAAGAATAGAAAGCAAAGTACTAAAAGCATCTACTATAGCATTATGTTTCTTAACTTTATACTTTAGTAAGATTTATTAACCCTATAAGAATTCACTTCAAGTAGTATGTCTATAATTGATCTTTTGTTGAGAGTTTAAATGTTTGAGGGCTTCATGATCAAAGTAAAGGATAAATTCCTTAGATAACAAGTAGTGGCTCTAATGTTGTAAAGTATGAATGTGGCATAGAACTCCTTATCATAAGTGGAGTATTTAAGTTAGAATTGCTAAGATTTTCACTAAAAAAGGTGATATGATGTCTTTCTTGGCTTAAAATAGCACCAATTCCAGTGTTAGAAGCATCATAATTGATTTTGAAAACCTAGTTAAATTTTGAAAGGGCTAATACTGGAGCTTCAGCAAACTATTTTTCAGCTTTTCAAAACTTTTCTAAGCTTGTTTCGTCTATTAGAATTTATCTATTTGGATATAGTCTGTGAGTAGGGCAATAATGGAGCTAAAATTTTTAATAAAACTTTAATAGAAAGAGGCTAGCAATTAATGGACTTAGAAGTTAGCTAACTATTGATGGTTTCTATATATATCCAAGAAAGATAACTTCATTTGTTAAGAATGAACACTTTTTCAAATTGACATAAAGTTTTTGCTCTCTAAGTGTTGGAAATCGCGCATCATACATGCACAACGGAATAAAAATTTTGCACAATTTTCACCAAGGATCCATACGAATTTAGAACGGCATAGATTAGGGATTAGGGTTTATACATTTTGGCCAAAAATCTTCTGTCCGCTACACAGCAAATCCGATCTGCTTCTGTCCGTTTTCTAATCCAATCTGCTCTCCAAATCACGAATCAGAATAGAAACTAGAAGATCAGATCACCAGTACAACGTTTAATGTGACCGCACCTCTATGGTATCCACACGAACCCGTGAATCACCGATGAATGTCCACACAAACACCGATTGGAATTGATCTCCTTTCACCTCATAGTGCTAGCTACACCTCTTCAAGGGTTTTGGTCAAGGAGAGGTGCTAGAATTTTTTCTATGCCTTTTTAGGGTGCGTGAATAATGATAATAATCTATTATTACCCAACAAGCCTATTTAAATAGGTGCATAGAAAAACCTAACCTATTTGGGCTTTATTCCATGTACAATTATAGGCTTACTATTAGGCCTTATAATTATAACATGAATTCCCAAATATTAAGCCTAAACAATTTAGTCTATTAATTCCAAATTCACTAGGCTCTAAGTGTGCGACCCTACAGGCTCTCATTACGTTGGCAATGACCATTAATCATATTAATGATCATAAACAATGATTGGTGTCTAGCTACACATCATTATTACCCAAGCAATGAGAAAGTCGGTGATTTGACTAAACCTTTACACGTGATCATCACCTATGTCCTTTTGTCCTATACATTTAGATTGAGCACGAGACATGGACCGTGTCATTCCCGTATAGCCCAATCTTAAGGTTTCTTGATTCCTAAGTAAGCTGACTAAAACAAATGTAATCGACATCCCATGTCAATTCATCTAAGCATGGCCATGCATTTTCTCAACTTTACTTAATCAAGGGGCCTATAGATGTTACTCCTGTTATATATGAGGGACAAATCCCATCTTGATCACACAAACCCCTCCGCATGATATGTGACATATCCAATATCTACCCTTGCATTCACTCAACCATTAGTGACATAGAATAGTATCAAAATATAAAACTCACATGTAGGGAACCTTGGTGATCTCAGGTTAAAGGACCATATTAATAATGATCACTAAGAACTACTCATGATACTCATATAACGATCCATGTAGTGTTCTTAATATGGGTTGGTCCAGTATACAAGTTCTCTAACTTGTACTCATGTGTAAACTTAATATCCCATATAAGTCTTCACACATGCTAGTCTTAACATATCAAAACAACCTAATCCACAATGATATATGACTAGGGACATTTAAGAATACAATTATTCTAAGTTTATTATCATAATTGAATATATTACGCAGACAATATATATAAATATAATAATTGAAATTGCCATTAAAATAATATGATTCAAAATTACAATCACCAATATGATTGGTTTTAGGGCATATACGCTAACACTAAGGATCTCCAGTACTTATCAAATATGCTTTAAATGTTCTTCTTTGTTTTTGCTATAGATTAGGATATCATCGAAGTACATGACTATAAATTTCCCAATAAAAGGTTAAAGTACTTAATTCATTAAATGCATAAATGTGCTAAGAGCATTAGATAATCCAAAAGGCATTACAATCTATTAATACAAGTCACCTCTGGTCTTAAAAGCAATTTTCCATTCATCTCTATCCGTATTCTAATCTGATGATATCCACTACGAAGGTTAATTTTAGAAAAGATTGTGGCACCATACAATTGGTTAAGCATGTCATCAAGTTTAGGTATTAGGAATCGATACTTGATGGTTATCTTATTTACAACTTAATTATTAATACATATTCTTCAGCTTCTATCTTTCTCTAGCATAAAAAATGCTGGTACAACACAGGGGTTAACATTTTCTCAAATTAATCCTTTCTTTGATGATTCCTCAACTTGATGTTGGATCTCAACATGCTCTTATGGACTTATCTTATAGGTTAGTTTGTTAGGAATGATAGCTTCAAGAATGAAATCAATAGTATGCTAGATATCTTGCATTAGTGGTAAGCCAAGAGGAATCTCTTCTAGTACAACACTTGAAAATTCAATAAGTAGTTGCTTAACTTCTAGTAAAAAAGTAGTTCTATTATTTTGTTCAAGTAAAAATATGAGGCACACGGCTTAAGCTTGTACTAATGTCACCTTGAACTGAGCTTTAGATACTAAAAACACTAGCGAGTTAGCTTCACCTTTAGCCCAATTAATTTCTTTAGGTGATAATAAGGTTAACTTGATCTTCACTCTATCCTTTATGAAAGAATAAATGTTTGCATAACCATCATATATAGCATGACGGCCATACTGCCAAGGTCTTCTTAAGACAATATAATAAACTTCCATAGGAATGACATCACACCATACCTTGTCTTGGTACTTTTGGTTAATTGAAAAGGTAACAAGGCAACATTTCATAACTTTTACCTTATTATCTTTGTTAAGCCATTGTAACTTATAAGGATGTGAATACTTTTAGGTAAGTAGTTTGAGTTTTCCACCATGCATCTTGATACAACATTCTTGTAACTTCTGCTATCTATGATAATATCACACACTTTACCTTAGCTAAGGCTCTTCCTTTTTAGCTGTGGTATGTAAACTTCAACTATTCACCAGTGATTCTCCATGATCAATAAGGGTGAGTTCTTCGTTAAACATTGGTGGTTTAATAGATTCATCTTGTGTCTACTTGAACTTTTCTTCTTCTAATATTTCTTGAATTTCTCCTTCAAAGATAGTAGTAACTTTTCAATTTGGGCAATCTAGTGCAATGACCATATCCATAGCATTTGAAACATTTATGAGGTTTATGTTTAGTAAGTATTTTAGGATTGCTTTCTTTAGTAGGTTTAGGTAGGGTTTTGTTTGAGGTATTAGGTTAAGTGGTTTGAGTTTTACGAGTATTAATAAGATTTCTTGAAGTGGAAGGTTGGAATATAGGCTTTTTGAAAAGTTGTTTCTCAATCCAAATGGCAAGTTAGATGACATCATCTAAGGTCCAATATTGTTAGAGTTAGATTAATTAAGCAATATCATAATTCAATCCTCTAAGGTAATGGGCAATAGTTTTCTCTTCTTGTTCTTGAATATCACATTTTATCATAAATTTCTCAAATTCCTTGATGTGTTCTTTCATAAATAGGGATTTTTAGCGAAGATTCTACAACTACATATAATTATCTTGATAATAATGATTATGTAGGAACTTACATGTAAGTTCTTAATGCATTTTCTCCTATGTCCTAATCTTCCTTTGTCCTTCACATTCTTTTTTCTTCTTTAAATTTTCCCACCAGATGGAGGTGTGTTTCTTTAGCTTGATAGCAATAATTTTAACATCTTGCTCATTTGGTATGTCTTTCAATTTGAATACCTTTTCAACTATTTGAAGCCAATCTATAAATTCATCTAATAGGAGCCTTCCCTTGAAATTCAGAATGCCTACTTTAATATCAATTCCTTAAGTTAGTTGTCTTTAAAGGCAATGACTAGTTATTGAAAAGTAGTCATTGCTTTTAGAATTATATTATAGATTCCTTCTTTGATTTAATAAAGTACTATTGGGCATTAACAATCCCTTGTTATTATTGAATTTGTCTTTGCATTTCTTCCATCTTAATCTATTAGATATTTCTATCATTTTGTCTTTTTAATAGCATTTTTATAATTTATAATGGGTTATAGGGTTAAAGTAAATTTCTAGAAAGTTTGGGGGCTATTTGTAATAGTGAGACAAAGTATAAGGTTAAAATTGAATTTTAACGAGGTTTAGGAGTGGTATGTAATAATAGGATAAATTTTAAGGTCAAAATAGAATTTATGGAAGGCTTAGGCAAGTCTTGTAATTTGAGGGATATTTAGGGTAGAAATGGAAATTTGAGGAAGTTAAGGAGAGATTTTAAAATTAAAGAAAATTCTGTTGACGATAATGTTGATGTGGCCTAAATGACATGTGGCACAACCTCAGTGGATGATGTGTTGCTGACTATGTACTGAGTTGTTAACTCTACAGTTGACATCAAATGGTTGACTAGGTTTGTTGACATGGTGATGGTTGACATATGGCACCTAAGGAATGGCTTATGTGTTCCCTACATGGTGCTAATGTTGTCATCTTCAACCTCAATCAGGAGTGTTATTGGCATATGGAACATGTGACTGCGCTTGGTTCCCCAATGATGGTGCATGCGGGCACGTGCAGTGTGCGTTCATTATGAAATTTTGTGGGCTAGCATTTTATAGCTTGCCAAGCACATTTGCGGTGTTATTTTGCCAAGAAGCTAACCAGAAATAGCAGTTTCTTCACTAGTAGATTGTAAAAGTATGAAATCAGAGAGTATTTCGATCACCTCTAACTCAAACAATTGTGTAAGAAGTTAGAAAATCTAGGCTTTGATACTAAAAATGGTTCAAGAGTTAATTAGGAAAAAATAAGAGAGAGAAAACTCTCAATTGAATAATGAAATTCTATTCAACTTTGGATGCTAAACTATAACTTTTGAAGGGTATTAATACCTTTTTTATAGGGGTCATCCTAAATTTTCTAAAAATATCTCCCCATATTAGAGTTTCTATACAGTTTTTGAATTTCCCAATGATTAGGTACGATGTTTTTATACTTCCAAAGTAATTCTAGAAAACTCCATGACTGAGTGCAAGGTTTGGTTTTAATTTCAAGGTATAGAAACTATCCTCTTGGATTTCATACTATTTATTCCCTTAATGATCCAAAATCTCCTTCTCTAAACAGGTATCCTCTTTCTAGATGGATATACATGTCATAAAAAAAGCATAAAATAGTCTAAACTACTTTAGAGAACATTTTTCTACAACTATTTTTAAAATATGAAAATTAAACAAAAGAAAATCTTAAAATTGATATAGGTTAGACAGTTAAGTGTCATGTCTCTAACATCTATATTATGGCTACACCTTATGTTTATAGGAAATGTATTAGTGTGAAAGGTCAATTATCTATTCATAGCTATATTAAGTAATAGGTTTATGAAATATATCTATTTTCTAATATCTTAAGCTTTTTTAGAAAGTCTTTGGACTTAAGATATTTACATGGTAGATATTTTGTAATATCCCAAATTAAATTTTTATAAAATTTAATGCTTATGATTATCTATTTTTATTTAATATTCATTTGGTTAAAATTTGATTTTTAAATTTCTTTTCTTTTACAATATTTTGGAATACTAAAATAATATTGATGATAATGTTTGAAATATATTTATTTTTATGCCAATTATTAATTCATAATTTGATTAAAATAACTTTACAAGAAAATTAAGAAATAATTTTTAATGAATAGAAGTGCATTGATTTATGAAATAATTTTTATGTATTTGATGCATTATTTTTAGAACTGTAAAAAATTTAAAATAATTATTTTTAAACTTTTAAAATTTATTAGATTATTAAAAGTATATAAATATTGTTATATTGGAAGAAGATTAAAAATAAGAGTTGAGTTGAGATCATAAATAAAATAAGTTTCATGAAAATTGAGTTTTTAAAATAATTAATGGTTGAGATTTTATTAATAGATGGGCCTATTATAGGACAAGAAACATTGTATCAAAGCCTGTAGCTCAATAGTTTAACATTCTCTTTCCTCTTATTTTATTTTTCTAATTGCTTTCTCTCTTATTTTTTAAAAAGTCAATGCCTTTCTTTTTAAGAAAAACCAGGCCCTTCTCTCTCTTTACACATATTTCCACCATTTCTCTTTTTGTGTTTTTAGTTTTAGCTAGCCTTGCTTCTCTCCATAGGCTTTTCTTTTTCTCCTCCCTCCTTTCTTTCATTTTTTTTCCGAAGATGGTTGCTACTGTTTAGGGATGGGTCAAGCCTAACATCGGTGACTGTCACTATAATAGGCCATCCGAGGAGCCACCAAGCATGGTAACTATTGTAGCTACTGTTGTTTCTTCCATTTTTGGCATAAGAAGCATCATTTCTCGCCATCTTTGCTGCCATGTTTCCATCCTTCTTGCAGCTAGCTATTGTTTAATGGGATGAAGGAGCCATAATCTGCAACTGACTTTGAACCGTAGTAGTTAGGAACCATTGGACCTCCTTATCACTAGCGATCCAACAAGTCCTCATTATTGGTGAGCTTTAGCCATACACATTAGACGTAGGTGAATATACATATATCATAAAATCTTAATATTTATAAGGATTTGGTGTTTAATCCAAGAACTCCACTTTTATGCATATTTGAGATATATAATGAAACATGAGAAAAATAAGATTTTTATGTTATAAAATTCTAAAATAAAATGATTAAAATATAAATAGAATATTTTATTCTACTTTTATGGTAGTTTTATGTGGGAATCAAAGAAACCCATTTTGTGAGTAAATTCAGATACGTGATGATGGCTTTGAAACTATGATCAACATAATTGTGAAATGTTATAATTTTATATTTGGGAAGGTTTTGACTTGAGTCAAGAAAGCATATTTTGTATAAAATTTGTATTCTTAGTAATGTTTTTGAAAAATCATATTTTTATGCTATAAAATGATAGAATAGTATGATTTGTACCCTTTCTAGAGTGTATTATGGAAAATTTGAGTTAGATTTAGAAAATCCTTGCTTTATTATTTTATCTTGTACATTTGATATTTTGTATACTTGGTATAGCTTTGATAAGATTAAAATTGTATGCCCAAGATTATTAGATTAGTATATTTAAGGTATATTTATACATTCAGAGTCTAATATTTTAATTGTTATATACCTTGAATTAGAGGAGTTATCCTATACAAGAATTTATGATTTGTTAATGATAAATGGAAAAATAAAAGTTAAGATAGTTTAAGAAGAATAAAGGGCATCAAATGAGTTTTTCTAAAGCTTTGAACAGTCATATTTTAATATATATATATATATATATATATATATATATATATATATATATATATATATAAGCTTGATTTTAAATTATTATGGAATACTGTATTTCTAGTTTCTTGTGATTAATTTAAGAAAAAGATAATAAAAGTATAATATAAAGAACAGAATAATGCTTGGAAAGAAAAGTAATAAACTTGAAATATTTATAAATTATTCTTATAAATTGTGCTATTAGGAGAAAAATGTAAAAAGATGAATATGGATATTTTGGAACCTCCAAAGGTGGATTAGCACTACTTGGTTAGTATATATATCACTCTAGATTTTATTTTAATAAGAGACGACTTTAATGTTGTGAATTACATTTTTCTTATTGATAGTATAAATTTTATATTCATGCAAATATATGTCTATACTTATGCATAAACTTAGTTTCATAATATAAGTAAAACTAGCTATTTGAGGGAATGTTAGTTGATCAAAGTATGCAATAGAAGCTTGACAATGGTGTTTCTAACTATATATGGACTGTGGTTAAGTTTCAATGATATCTGTATGATTGGTTGTATAGGAAAACATGATGACATGGTTGTATATTCATGCATATTTTGTTGTGTGCTTGATATTGTCTAGTGATGAATTAGTCACTGTATATTGAAGTTTTGTAATCAATTGTGATATGAGAGTTGATCTCTCGTGTATATTATTTACAAATCCTGTTATGGATGGTATTTGAAATTGTGAACTATGTTAGAGCAATGACATTGAAAATTGTGAGCTATAAGGGAATGAATATCTAAAAGTTGGATAAAGGAAATTCCTGACAAATAGTTGTGAAAGATATAAATTGATCTAAAAGCCAAATGGGAAATTCCCGATGAAAAATTGAGAAAAATATAAAATTGACTAGGGAATCAAAAAGTGGCTACATATATGTTTATCATAACTAGATGTGTGACTTGATGTGATATTAGGAATTGCTTGTGATTAGATGTCACTGTTAGTATGATTGAGATCATTTATTTATGTTTAAGCCTTCATGGCTGCTTGTGATTGTGATATCTGCTCAGAAAAGGTAGTATATGATATGATAATGATGTTGTGTACAAATGGATAGTTGAGATTTTATTGAATTGTGATATGAAATACAGAGTTTAAGTTTTGTGTAGGTGACCACTCAACTTGAGGTTTGACTTCATATATTCCAAAAACTCAAAAAGCTTGAATTTCATTTATTCTCCTTATCAAATACTTAGCAAGTGATTATTTAATATATTTGAATCTAGAAATAGTAGTGATAGATATATGCTCACTAAGTTTTTTTAACTCACTCCATGTTATTTTGAATGTTTTCATGTTGTAATAAGTGTATTTAAGCCATGTAACATTTATGGAGAACCAAGACCGCCTTATTAAAGAATTTGATAGTTGGGATTAGAATCATCATTCATTATAGAGATTTGTTGGATTAAATGATGTGTTGAATTAATTGTACATGTATAAGTGTGAAATTGTATTGTACTGTGTGTATACATGTTGTTGTCGTATATGAAAATAATACAAGTTGTGTATTATACGGCATGTACCCTCAAAAAGTGTCTAAAAATAGGAGAAACTTTATTTGTTTTTCTACAAAAATTTAAACAAAATTTTGAGTTCCCCTGAAAATTTGAAAACCCCCATTAGATAGTAAGAGTAAAAAAAGTTAAGGCTTGTGAAAACCGGTATTAGGTTTCATGTTGGTCAGGGTCAAGTTGGGTCGTGACATATTTGATATGTTTTATCATATTCTTAGAAGTTAGAATTGCTTGTAGATCTCTAATTTTTTTTATTCATTACCCAAGTAGGTTACATTGAAACATGTGAAATCTATATGTTTTAGATAATAAAAACCACACTAATTTTAGGAAAAAGATAAATGGAAGAAGTGTTAACCGAAGGGAATCAGATCCAAGCTGTCCATGTATTTCTAAATCAGACTTTTTTCATCTTTTTCTAAGCAGTAGCCAAGTAGTCAAACTGGATTCATATGCTATAGTTTAAGATATGAGAATAAGTTCATCCTTGAATTCCCTCAATCCTTGTCCTCGGCTTATTGATAGTTGCTTCACTGCTATTTTAAGCCTATCCCGTAATTGCCCCTATCTTGTTATGGTAATGATCCAGTAGTCATTAGTTAAAAATTTTAAAAAGTCAACTTATGAAACACCTAAACCAAAACCATTTCCCTATTTTTTTAAATAAAAAACACCCTATTTTTACCTTATAAACTAGGGCAAAACCACCTACTCCAAGCTTATGTGAAAAGTTACTTGTAGCTTGAGCAAAAGACATCAAGGTGAACAATCTTACATTCTGAGCAAAATTATTTCCATATTCATTCTCAATTGCACTGGATGATGAATTCATTATGGACAACTAGAGTGCGTGCTTCTCTTCTCTAGTTTGTATGCATGTACATGTTTTATTTTGCCTACATAAGGACATTTAACTTTTGTTCTAAATTTTTATACATGAAAAATGATATCATTTTTACCTTTGTTTTCCCTTCTCACATATAAGATAACGTTCACTATATAGACTACTAATAACAAAGTAGTCACAACTAAAATTGAGCTCCATATCTGTTTCTTGGATGAGGAAAGTGGGAGGCAGTTGTAGCTGCTATTAATGACATCAAAAGATTTAATAATGTGAGAACGTGATAGCTAAGGAAATAAAGGTAACTAAAATGAAGTTGTAAAGTTTCAAAAGATAAGTTAGAAGGCTCAATATTAAGTGGAAAAAAAAAAGAATGTAACAAGAAACAAAAACTTGCCATTTTGAATAACAAATATAGACTCAAAAAAACTTGAAGCACCAGGCTGAAAAGTGATTCCTTTTCCCCTCCAAAAATAGCAGTTCGTGCAATTTGTTTCTTGATATACTAGACAATCACAGTAATTCATACACATAATTTTACAATTAGTGAGACCAATGCTTTTGTTGAAATAAAAATATCATTTACCATTATACCATTATCAAACCCATGAAAGGACCTAGCCAATAACCACAACATTGGCTCCCCATCCCTGTTATAGCATTACGGTTGGCTCTATAATTCACATCCCGCTTCTTTGACATAACTAGTGCTAACGGCCCACAATGGCATCCCTGTATTCTCAAATAATAACATATCGCTATACATTATTGATCAATTTACAAATGTATTGTTCCTGCCATCCTTGGCATTCTTTTGAAGGGCATAATTAAAGAATTCTTCATCTAAATTTCTTAGGTGTATCGTATTCTGAGACTGCAATCTTATTTTCCACCTAGTCAGCGTATGTACAATGATATGGTCTCTCATTGGCCTACTTGTCCAAAAAATTAACCCTTATCTTCTGATAACCAACTGAAGTTCCTCCAGGTTCTATTCAAGAGTGAATGCTCCTGGAGATAGGTCATTATAAACCAACCATGAAGTTAGTGACCAATTTTTTACTGGTCCTATGGTTAACACCTAATTTCATACCGAGCAAAAGCATGTCACAAGGATAATCAAAACGTTCCCGTAATATTCTTCTTTTAGAACCATTTGAATTCACCTCCTGTAAAACAAGATTGTTATTATCCCACAAAGTGGCAATCCGGTTTCTTTTTTCTATTAAGTTTCCCAGATGGAGAACTATAAAGTCATCAACACTTTGGTCAATATAAAACCTTTATGTTTTGTCAATGCTGAGGAATCCAGAACCATTGATAATAAGATTCTTTCTAGTAGTTATATATGAAGTTTTTGTATGCTTTAGTTGAGCATCTTCATGGCAAAATGCTAAGTAAATATTTTAGGTATCTATGGCTTTAAAGAATCATAAGGTGAATTTTCCAGAAGCCTAATTCTGGAGGAAGTTCAATTTCTCTTATTGCTTGAGTGTTTTTTGCCTCACTAATAGATGACATCAGGCAGGTAACAGTCAAGAAAAATAGAATGTTCTCCAATGGGCTTCCCTTGTTCGTCATTGGTTTGATAACTATAACGACCAAAACCAAATTAGTATAGAAAAAGGATGGAAAAAGTACTACAAGAAAGTTTATTATTTTCTGAAAGGTCATTATAATTATCCAAGCAATGACGAACAGGGGAAGTCCATTGGAGAATATTCTATTTTTCTTAACTGGTGCCTACTTGTTATCATCTATTGGTGAAACTGAAAACACAGTCAAACAATAGAATTAACTCAAATTCACATAGAATCTAACTTCTGCCTAGTTTAACTTAGGATACTTTAAAGTCATACATACCCAAAATAGTTATATTAACCGAAGTGTTGTAACCCTGTAGTTCTCATCTGGAAAACCCAATAGGTAAATGCAATGAGATTGCTACTTTGCGGGACAATGGCAATCTTGTCCTACAAGATGTGAATTCAAATGGTTCTATCGGAAGAATTTTGCGGGAAAGTTTTGATTATCCTTGTGACATGCTTTTGCCAAGTATGAAATTAAGTGTTAACCACAAGACTGGTAAAAATTGGTCACTAGCTTCATAGTTGGTTTATAATGACCATCACCAAGAGATTTCACTATTGGAAGGAACTCTGAGTAACTTTAGTTGGTTATTAGAAATTTGGACAAGTGGGCCAATGACATCTTTGAACATATAATAATCGGTGTAAAATAATATTGTAGTCTTACAAGATAATGTATGAAAGCAATTGAGATAAAGAATTTTTTAGTTATTTCCTCCAAAAGAATGCCAATGGTTGCAGGAATCATACATTCATAAATTGGTTGATAATATACAAGGTCGTGTTATTGTGTGAGAATATGGGGATACAATTGAGGCTGCTTGCGCTAGTTACGTAAAAGAAATGGGATGTGCATTATAGAGCCAATCACAATGCAGCAACAAAGACGAAGTGCCAGTGTTTTAGTTATTGGCTGGGTCATTTGATGGGTCTGATAATGGTACTATGGTCAATGATAATTTTTATTTCAACAAAATATTGGCCCCACTGATTGTAAATTTTGTGTATGAATGACTACGACTATCTGGCATATCAATAAACTAATAGCACGAGCTGTTGCTTTTGGAAGAGTAAATGAATCGCTTTTCAGCCCAACACTTACCATTACAGCAAAAAAGACTTTTAGCAGTGACATTTGTCATCGCTAAAAAGTATTCGGTCGTCGTTAAAGAAAAAGTCATCGCTAAAAATGTCGTTGGTATAAGTCCATCCCTGAAAAGGTCATTAGCGACGACAATTTGTCGTCGTTAAAAGTCCGACCTTTTGCGACGACAATGTCGTCGCAAAAAATAATTTCAAAATTCAAAAAATTTTGAAATTTGATTTTTAGCAGCGACACTTGTCATCGCTACAAGGAAAGAAGTCGTCGCTGAAAATCTGACTTTCAGCGACGACTTTGTCATCCCTGAAAGCAAACCTTTTAGCGATGACTGTAAAAAATCATCATTGAAAGTCTAATCTTTAGCAACGACATTTTGCCTATAGCGACAACAAGTATCGCTGCTAAAGCTTTTTTGAATTTTTTTTTTAAAATTTAAATTCAAATTATCGTATATTTCAAATAATATATTATCTAAAATATTCTTTATTTTAATTAACTTGAATTGTTCAATATTTTTTTAAATTTAATTTAATATAAATTATACAATTATAATATATCAGTAATATTATTAATAATGTCTAACAATTTGATCCAACATAAAAAATTAATACTCATAAAGCAATGGTAAAAATAATACGGACTTCCTAGTTATAAATTATATTTACAAATTTTGTGCTAAGTTAAATTTAAATAAATAAATTTAAAATTTACAACATACAAAATTAAATAATATGAAATTTCATATTAAATTAAACATACTATCAATTCTATTAATTTATTGCAAATTATTTGAGTAAATTAAATATATTATTACACAAAAAAATATTATAACTTTTTATTCACGTACCTCAATGGTAAAAATCTATTGATCAACTCTGAATACTCTCCACAAACTAAGTTAAGTGCTAATAATAACTAACAAATTAAAAGATACAACATACAAAATTAATACATATCAACATATATAAAAAATAAATATATTAAAATAAAAAAATTTAAAAGAAAGAGAAAAGTTCAGAAACTTATCTCAGGTCCAAAAATTTCAAACGCGCAAATGACGCTGCAAATAAATAGCCAAAACTTTCACCGACGACTAAAAAATTTCGGTCGTCGGTGAAGGCTTCAGCGACAACCGATGGACTTTCAGCGATGATAATGTCGTCGCTAAAGTCTTGTCTTAGAATTTGGAATTAGGCTTTTAGCGGCGACAAAAGTCGTTGCTAAAAGCCTAAAAAATTTTTGACGGTAAAATTTGACCTTCAACGGTGACAATTGTTGTCGCTAAAAATTCAAGACTTTCAGCGATGACACTATCGTCGCTGAAGGGGGGACCATCAGCGACGACACTATCATCGCTGAAAGTCTTGGCCTTCAGCGGTGACAATTGTCATCACTAAAGATTCAAGACTTTCAGCGACGATACTGTTGTCGTTGATAGTCCCCCCTTTAGCAACGACACTGTTGTCACTAAAAGTCTTGAATCTTCAGCGATGACAATTATCGCCGCTGAAGGCCAAGACTTTTAGCGATGACACTGTCGTCACTGATGGTCCCCCCTTCAGCAACAACAGTGTCATCGCTGAAGGTCTTGAATTTTCAGTGACGACAAGTGTCGCTGTTGAAGGCCAAATTTTACCGCCAAAAATTTTTTAGGCTTTTAGCGACGACTTTTGTCGCCGCTAAAAGCCTAATTCCTTCCCACCCAACTTTTTGATTCCCTCTAAAAAGTCACGTCGCTTTTACCGACGACAATGTTGCCGGAAATACCTTTAGCAACGACCAAAATTTTGTCGCCGCTAAAAGTGTCGTCGTTGTTGCTTCTTTTTCTTGTAGTGTACATGCATTTTTTTTTAGTGTATATTTATTATTCCGAACGTTAAGTTTCTATTTCTTATTACATTCTTTTTTTTTCCAACTTAATATTGAGCCTCTTAACTTATCTTTCGAAACTTAACAACTTCATTTTAATTACCTATACTTCCTTAACTTTCATGTTTTCATATTGCTAAATCTTTTGATGCCAACAACAAGAATTACAACTTGAGATTTGACCGGGGACTTAAAAAGAAGCCCTTTCAGTGTAAACCTCCCCCATCCAAAGAAATTATTGGATATTTTAATTATATTAAATTTTGTTAATTATAATTAATAATTAATAATTAATTATCAATTTTAAATATTTTAAACATTGAAAAATAAATTTTTAATATGTATAAATATCATAAAATAAACAATTATCATTTATTTATTAAAGGAAATGTTAATAATAATATTGAAGTTATTGTTAAATATTAAATGTTATTTTTCAATTACTAATATATATAAACTTAATATAATTTTATTTAAAATTTTAATGATAGAAGAAAGAAATATGAAATAGTAGAGAGACACTAATTATTATTAAAATTTTAAATAAAATTATATTGAATTTATATATTTGAATAGTTAATGAATAACATTTAATGGTTAAATCGATTTCTAAAGTTATTGTTAATATTTATAATTTATTAATTATAATTAAGAGTAAATAATACGGTTGAAAGTGTGCAATATTTTCTTATGTGAGAAATTTTTTTTTGTGTGTAAGTGTGTTCGTGTGGTACGGTTGTTATCCCGTGATAAATAAATATAATTAAGAGGTTTACACTTATATTAAAATTATATTTACTAAATTTTAAGAGGACAAAAATGAGCAGAACTATGCAATAACATGAAGATTACTTCATTTCCAATGAAGGAGCCGAAGTACGGTTCTCCTTAGTCACATTGTGTGTAAGTGTGTTCGTGTGGCACAGCATTAACCTAAGAAGCTTATTAATTAAGGCATCAAGTGGTCCACACAGAATGGCAAGAAGATGAATTTCTCTGGAAATATATATATATATTTTTGTTAGAAGTGGTTAAATCATTAAATGCGCATATATGTAAAAACTAGAGATCGAACTCTGAATATAACAGAAGATGTAGAACCTTTAAAAGATATTAAATGTCACTTAAGTAAAAGAATCTCAACCGGAAATATATATTTTTAGGCCTCTTAAAAATATTTAAAATTATTTAATTAATATTAAAAAATTAATACTTACTATAAATTAACTTTATATATTTTATTTAATTCAACTTTGAACTTTTCAAGAAATATTAATAACATAACTATTATAACATTAATAATTATAATAAAAATTTTAATAAATATTTAATTATTTTTAGCTTTTTCCTTAAAATAATCTATCTTGTATCATTTGTATCATAATTTTTTAAACTTTTAATTTTTTATTTTTCATAAAAAATTAAAATTAACTTAATGCATTATATATAAAATATTAAAAATGAAAATACGTTTGATACGTTGCTTCAAAGAGAGTATATATATGTGCATTTGATGTGATTTGTTTTGTTTTATTAAATTGAATTAAAAAAGCTGCAAAAATTTTGCTAAATAAAAATGAAAATATTTTTCTATCAGATATATTCATTGTAAAGGGCAAAATGCCCAATAGAGGCAAAATACTTGACACACAGAGATATAATGCTGAGATACAGTATGAAGTCTATTTAGATCAAACAATATAAATTAAAAGTCTAATTTCTCTACATCAAAGATATTAAAGTTACAAATTTATCCATTTTAACGATAGAACAATAAAAGCATCAACAACCAACTATAAATTATCATAATATAAAATATTAAATTCAACATTAGATTCACTCAAATATTATAAAATGGCTAATTAATTAGGTATTTGGAATACGATGCCGTGTTTCCAAAAAAGTGCATTGGATGAATTTAAAAAATATATATATAATTTTTTAAATTATGAATTTCAGTAAAAAAAAAGTAATAGGTCCTCAAGCAAAAATTATATCTTTATCTCTTTAAAATTAAAAGAAGAAAATGAAGAGGATTTAGATTCATCAAATACATATCAATTGTGATTTTGCTATTATGGCTTCTTATGTAAGATTTTGGTATCATTTTGTGAAATATTTTTGTTCTAATTTCGTTGATGGATTAACCCATTGCTTGTTACGTTTTGGAGACAAATTCAATTATTTCTTGAGATAATGGACTTGCTTTTACTCTTTTATATTGTTCATGCGTGTTCCTCGAAACTTCTCATGGAGTGTCTCTATGTCTGTTCAGATTGCGATTCTCATATTTTGATATATTTTGTAATAACATGTATATTTTGATATAAAGGACAAAAATGAGTAGAAAATTTTTGATAAAATAACTCAATTAACAACCTCCTTCATAGGTTTACACTTAATATAATTAAAATATCCAATAATTAAAAAATGTATATTTTCTTATGTAAGCAAACTTGAAAAGGCACAGGCACACAAGCTAGAGAAGAGGAGCACGTATTTCAGTTGTCCACAATGAATTCACCGTCCAATAATGCAATTGAGAATGAATATATAGGCAAATTTTCTTAGGATGTAAGATTTTTTCCCGTTGGCGCCTTTCCCTCAAGCTACAAATAACTTTTCACATAGGCTTGAAGCAGATAGTTTTGAAATAGGGAGATTTTTTCTAATAGAAAAAAATAGGGAATGATTTTGTTTTAGGTGTTCCGTAAGTTAACTTTCTAAAATTATTAATTGATGGTTACTCGATCATTACGATAACATGATAAAGACAATTACCACATAGGCTTTAAAAAGTAGTGAAGTGGCTATCCAGAAGCTAAGGAGAAGGATTAATAGAGTTTAAGAATGAACTCGTTCTCATATTTATACTGCAGCCTATGAATCCAGTCTAGCTACTTAGCTGTACCTTAGAAGAAGATAAAAAATTCTGATTTACGAATACAAGACTAATAAAAATTTGGACTCATTTCTCTTTGGTTAGCATTTCTTCCATTTATATTTTTTTCAAAATTAGTTTTGTTTTTATTGTCTAAGACATACAGATATCACTTGTTTCAATATGACCTACATGGGTAATGAATCCTAAAAGAACTCAAGATTCGCAAGCAATGCTAGTTTCAAAGAATACGATAAACATATCAAATCCCTACCTACAGATATCTTGGGTCCTAAGATATTCTATAAAGGCTAAAAAATTAGAGAAGATATGCATTTCGTAAACCTATTACCAATTAATAGCTATCAAGGGTTAACTGACCTTACACACTAAGGCACAACCAGCAAACATATGGTGTAGCCATGATATAGATGTTAGACAAGTGAAACTCAATTGCCTAACAACTTATATTAAATTTCAACAATTTTTTGTTTAGTTTTCATATATCAAAAGCAGTCGAAGAAAAATGTTCATTGGAGAAGCTTACACCGTGCTTATATGTTTTGTCTATGACATGTATATTCATCCAGACAAGGGATACTTGATTAGAGAAGGGGAGTATGGATCATTGAGGGAATAGACCATTGACTTGATTATTTCTACAAACATTCCAGGCCTATGATTATACGTAGAGATGTAAAAGCAAATAATAAATTACTTGAAAACGATATGAATCCTAAAATTTCAATTTTTGATATGGCAAAACCTTTTAACCAAAATGAATCAATAATCAATACTTATGCACTTCTGAGTGGATAAAAAAATTTAAGGATATATTCAATGGTTGCTTTTGAAAAAAAAGGTCGAAATTTTTTTATTCATTTCCGACTTATAGTTTTTAATTAACTATTATAACAGAGGATAAATGTCTTTGAAATATACAACGCAGGACAGATTCTCTACTAAATCAGATGTCATTAACTTTGGAGTGTTGATGCTCGAGATCTTAAGTGGTAAAAGGAACACCAACTTTCATGGTAACTGTGGACCACAGTCTATTATAGTTCATGTGAGTTCAGAACTGAACTTATCTTCATTTTCTGGCTAAAAGTATATTAGTGTTGCTTAAAGTGCATTAATGTTATGTTTTACTTAACTAATCTTCCTGTCCTTGCTAGCCACTATGTAGCAAAAAGGGATGACATGCCAGCGTCTGAGTTATTGTCTAGAGCTTTTAGTGGGCCTAATAGTGTTAGTTTTGGTGATTTTGATTTCAACGGAAGTCTTAGCCCTAGTGATCGCACAATTATATGTTAGAATGATTGCAATTGTCCGGACTATTAGCAAGGTGGTGAAAGCGGCTGCCGTTATTCATTGGTGGTGTGTGAGCAGTGTTTCCTACTGTGAGCAACAGGGATAGTAGCCAACGGTTGTAGTCATGGCCACCATCACCACAACATTAGTGATAAGGACAATGGTGATTGCCATTGCATTAGTGGCAATGATACTCAAGTGGTGGATATTTGCAATGGCAATGGTGATGATCGGTATCAATAAATTGTGAATTAATTGATAAAGTAAGAATAGTTTTCTTTTTTTTTTAATATAATTTTTTCTTATCAAATCTTAACCTCCATTCAAGGGAATGTATTGCATTATAAAATATCACATATATAAAAAAAGGGATCATATAATTTTATACTATATAATTTATGCACCAAATAGATGACAGGTATAACTTATTCTATACTATCAAGTTTTATTAATGGTTAATACAATGTAGGAGGTAAATAATTCAAACAACTTTTAACCTTAAAGATTCATGTCAAAAAGTCACGTTCTCTTGTCATCCAAAGCACCTGTGGCCTTTACGGTCCACGTGATGCTAGCACAATCTCAATTATTATTTTATATGCTAAAATAAATAAAACAATAGTAAGCATGCAAAGAAAGTAGATAGTAGAAGCCATTGTAATATGAAGAGAGAGAGAGAAATAAATGTGAAGAGAAAGACCAAAATGGTATACACTTTACCTAAGCTGATCGTAGTCATAATTACGAATCCAGCAATGGATGCGAAGGAAGTTAATTTTATTGGGCACATTCATATGCCACCAGCATTCATTTAATTACACATCATTAACAAAAAAACTTCGTAATGTTAATTATACATTAACAAAGAGTTATGTTTTACTATGCATGGGATAAAACATAATGTGTACTTAATAATTTTTGTGAAAAAATTCCTATTTTTATATAAGTTAGTCATTAAAAATTGTAACTTCATTATAACAACAAAAAATTGAAAAAATGTTAAAATTTAAGTGATTGAGTTACAATTTTTAATGTATTTGTTACGCAAGAAATCCTTACTAATGCATACAAGATTTTATATATATATATAGAAACTTCTATGTGATATCTTTATAAACAGTTAATTTTTTTTTAAATGATTTACAAAATTATAATTTTGCATCCAATTTACATGCAATAAGGTCACAAAAATTTATAACTTCACCAGCATCAATTAAATTATAAAATAGTTCAAAAATATTCAAATTTTTATAAAGAAGTTACAATTTTTTTTCTAAAATATTGTGAAAATTATAAAAACAAAAGCTAGCAAAAAATTGTACAAATATTTCCCGATATTTTTCAAGTTCATATCAAAGTACAACCTAGTAAAAAATGAAACGTATGTAGATTTTGTACAAGATTTGATATTCTATTAAAACAATGCTGTAACTATAATGAAACAGTTAATCACAGATTTCTTCAATGTGATTTTCCCAGAACGGTTTGGTTTGGTTCACATCCCCCAATTAAAACTCAATTTCTGGAATCATAGGATGTTGTTTCTTGGATTTAATCTTGTCATACTGGAGGAATGCAACATCATCATGTCCATCAAGATTTAACCATTCCCATTGTTATACAATCTGATGATTCAGAAACTTGAGGGTTTTCTAGCATATAGTTATTTCTTCTTTGGAAGCTCTAAAATTCCATCATATAGTTATTTATCCATCAAAATTTAATTTTTGTGTAGCAATCATTTGAAAAATGTCATGACAATTCATCAGTAGTTTATACAACATCTAACAATTTGCTTTTGGCCCATAAATAGGGTCCTCCCCCTCCATATCAAGAAATACATTTAGGAATTTCATGAAAACTGAAAAGATGGGTTGCAAGGCAAAGATAAATTGGTGTGCGTTGTCCTTATATTTCACAAATTTTGTATTTATTAATCTTGAGGTGCTTTATTGCTTTGTTTGTTATAAGACTTTGATATTCGTTGTATTTCATTGTGAGAATTCATATCATGCTTGCTTTATGTGCTCTGTCAAACTTTGATATGCATAAAGCAAGAAGCATGCCCATTTTTGCACCGAAACACAAGGACTCTAAAAGGTTTATAGCAAATAAAGTAGTCCAGTACTTCAAGATTAATAGACATAAAATTGATGGAATCAAGAATTTTAGAAACCATCAAGCAATATGAAAGAATTACGAGTAAAGGATAACCATTTTATTTTTCAATTTGTGTAAGGATGCCATCTATGTATCATAAATGAAAACTCTATTGTTCATGTAGTGATATGGAATAAATAAAATGAAAGAATATACCATCTTAATAGATTGTCTACTTTTTCATTTGTTTGATTTACATTCAATTTGTTGTTATTTTATTTAATTGTATAATAAAATGGAAAGATTTCAATGCTACTAATCTCACTTAAAGTAAGTCATGTTTTGGATATTTGTAATGTAAATTGTAAATTCTAGTGCATATAATAAGTATAATTAAATTAGTTTTGGTTTGACATTGTTGTATATGTCAATTTTGATGTGTGATAAATCAGAATTCCATGTTGATTTTATTGCACAATCAATGTGGAAAAGTTTAGGCTTAAGATGTTAGCTTTATTTTATAACCAACGTGGGATACTTAAATGATGCTATTTTTCTCTCCTCAAAACTTGTGAAAATAAAGGCAAGAGTTAAAATTAAAAGCTTACTCAAGGTGTTAAACAAATTACAAACATATTACAAAGAGCTCCTTACAAAGTCTTCTACAATTTCTTTATACAAAAGATCATCAATCATCTTTGCTTGAGTTTAACTAATTAATTTTGTTTTGGAAGTAAGAAGTCGACTACAATTTCTCCACATAAAAGATCACCTTTGCTTAAGTTCAACTATTTTTTTTACTTTTGTTGGCATCTTCTTCTTAACATTGAAGTTTATTTAAATGCCTTATTTCTCCTTTAAACCTAACTAAGAATTTTTATTTATTGTGTATTGTGTTAATTTGTTAGGATTTTTTGTTTTTGATTTCAATATTTAGGGTTTTAGTTAATATAGATTTCTTGAAGAGAAGATAGCAGATTTCTTCCTTATAAAAGTATATCAATGGATGTTTTCATAGAAAGGGCTAGGATGACAAAAGTAACTTGAACAACACACAATATCACTGAAGTTTAATAGTATAAGCCAAGTAATAAATTTTTTTCTAATAGAAATATATTGTATTACTATTTCATCTATAATATCAATTCTAACATCCTTATAACCTTATTTTGCCATAGTGTGATTCACTAGTATTTATGTCAATGGTCATGTTTGAAAGGCAATGTAAGTTCCATCTCAATATTTAGAAGTATTATTTTTAGTCTCTACTATTTGAACCTAACTAAATATTTCATTCTTCATCATTTTAGTTTATTGTATCTCAAATATTAATCTTGACCATGGTAGCATTCAAATAGGGGTTGAATATTGCTATCACTATTTGTATAGTAATATAAGTTGTTAGATTTTATAATTAGGTTCAAATACTGCTTTGGAAGTAGTGGAGTTTAGGAGAATTTTTCAAGATTTTAAAAAATAGTTAATAAAATTAGTTATTTCAAAGATTTGTTGTCCTATTTCACATTCAACCTTGGTTATTTTAAATAAATTAACATCTTAATCGAAGTTTAAGTTATGGAAAATCGATTATCAATGTCGATTAATAAATAAAAAAACTAACAATGTACTTCAATTATTGAACACTATACTAACACTAAACATGTTGGTTTTATTATATAACAATCAATGTTGTTATTGATATTCAACATTATTTTGAGAACTAGCACTGAATGTGCTAGATATATAATGAGCTTGTATATACGTTCGGTATTAGACAACATGAAATATATTAAACAACCAACATTAAATGATTTTTTTTTAGTAATGATTGTCTAGAGTAAAAGAGTAATTATGTTCATGAAATTCTAATAAAAAGAAACAAATTTACTTTCCTTTAGAATGAATTGTGACCTATGACTACTAAATTAACTATTTTAGTGGTTATTTTATTGTCTAACTTAATATGACTAACATGTCCCACTACTTAAATTATAGTTTTACGACTTTCTATTATAATAAATAATTATTTTTATAGAAAATATTATATTTATTAATTAATATTGATAAGCAATAATTTAAATTTTAGTCTTATTTGAATCAATAAAAAATTGATTTTAATATTATTTTAATAAATTTTTAATGAGAAAATAATATTTCACATTTTTTTCTTTCAAATGAAAGTTATTTATTAAAATTTACATTGTAAATTTTAATAAGCATAATTGAAAAATATTTTTAATTA
Source organism: Sindora glabra (assembly GCA_020226215.1). Taxonomy (NCBI): domain Eukaryota; kingdom Viridiplantae; phylum Streptophyta; class Magnoliopsida; order Fabales; family Fabaceae; genus Sindora; species Sindora glabra. The sequence continues at coordinate 35,337,705 of CM035236.1, read as the reverse complement.
TCAAATTATAATTTTTAATGGCTGGATCAAAGTTTCTCACTTGAAGGAGTCGAAGTATCAAATTTTTTATAAAATATATACTATTTTTTAATATTTTGGGTTATCAGTAGTCAATTATGCTTTCAACCTTAAGGTTATTAATAAATATAGTAGCATTAATTTATTAAATTTATACTTATTATCACTAGAAATGGAAATAAAATTTACATATTTTTATAATAACTAATAATGCATAATTAAAAGGCAATGTAAATTATAATTTTATATTTATAATATGAAACTAATTATTCAAAAAATATATTAAAATATTTATCAGCCTCTTGGGCTCTTACTAATTTTTTTTAAAGAGATTTAGAACCTTGGATTTCTTCATGTTTTGAGATAGAAAATTTATATTAAAAAAAAAAACAGATTTAGTTCTAACTTCTATGGTTCTCTCTAATTTTATACCATTAAAATGCTAAGCGTGCCTTTAAATTTGAAGGACAAAAGAAACGGAAGCCATAAATTGAGTTGGTGGCAAGTGATAATTTACACATAAATTGTTTATGATTGACCAGATTACAATGAAACTAGAACTTGAACTTCACCAGAATTTTGAAGTTATTATTTCATATTTAATCCTCCTTCCCTTTCATATACTCATGATTGTGGTTAATGGTCAGCTGGATATAATAGCTAATTGTTAGCCTATTTGATTCCCATGGACTATTTTCATGGAGAAAGATATTTTTATATTGTGCGTTGACTGAATTGTAAGACTACTGATGAAGTTGACAGAAATCCAACTTACCTTGCTAGTCGATGAAGAGCCACGATCCAGAAAGAAAAGAGGATTTTATTGGCAGAAGGATGAAGCGATTTACAGAAAGCCCTAGGGCTGAATACGTTCTTTTTTATTAACTTAAATTTGATGGGGTGGTACAATATAATTAGTTGACAAAGTAAAACTTCTAAACATCAATATATAAATAGAATTTATTCTCATGACTTAATTTGGCTCCTAGTTTATAAACTACATCGAGGCTCATCAACAACAACAAAAGCCTTATCCAACTAAGTAAGGTTAGTTATATGGATCGCATGACAATGCCATTAGATTCTATCAGTAATCAAATTTTTAGTAATATTATTCATTAATAGATCTCTTTTTATAACTTCTCACAACATCTTTTTTAGCCTTCATCTACTCCTTTTCACAAGGCTAAAGACCATATGATCGATTCTTCTCACTAGTGCCTCCAATGGTCTTCCTTGCACATGACCAAATCACCTTAATCAATTTTCTATCATCTTCTCCTCAATAGGTGTCACACCAATATGCCCTTGTATGCATTCATTTTGTATCGTAGCATTTATTATATGATCACACATCCATCTTAATATTCTCACTTTTGCTGCCTCCATTTTTTGCTCTTGTTATCCTTTCAGAGCCCAACATTCACTACCATAAAGTATAGCAGATCGTATAGCAGTCCAATAGAACTTCCCTTTTAAGTTTAGTAGGTATTTTACAGTTGCAAATAACTCATAATTCCTTTCTCCATTTTAACAATCCAACTTGCACCCTGTGTGTAACATCTCCATCAATTTCCCCGTTGCTTTGTAATATAAATCCTAGATACTTAAATTTAGATACTTACGGTATGATGTGTTCTCTAATTCTTACCTCCAAATCATTTCTATCTTGCTTCTTGTCAAATTTGCAATATATATACTCTGTCTTACTCCTACTTAAGCGAAATTCCTTTGATTCCAATGCTTGTCTCCAAAGCTCCACTTTATAGTTAACATCTTTCCATGATTTCTCAATCAGAACCAAATCATCTATAAATAGCACATTTAGGGATAGTCTCTTATATATCCCTAATAAGAACATCCAAGACTAGATTAAATAAGTAAGGACTCAAGGTTGAATTCTAATTTAAACCTATCCTTATAGTAAAATCCTTTGTCTCTCCTCCAGTCCGGGAATTCTTACACTTGTAGATACCCCATCATACATGTCTTGTATAGCTCAAATATATGCAACATCAACTCCTTTCTTTTCCAAAGCCTTCCATAACACTTCTCTTGGTACTCGATCATAGGCTTTTTCTAAGTCAATGAAAACCATATATAAGTCTCTTCCTTTACTCTGAGACCTTTCCATTAACCCCTATAGAAGATAAATAGCCTTTGTTATAGACCTTCTTGGCATAAAACCAAATTAGTTCTCTGCAATCCTAGTCTCATCTCTTAATCTATGCTTAATCACTTTTTCCCATAGTTTCGCAGTATGGCTCATAAGTTTTATCCCTTAATAGTTAGCACAATTCAGGATATCTCATTTGATCTTATATATAGGCACCAAAATGCTCCTCCTCCACGCATTTGGTATTTTCTTAGACCTCAAAATCTCATTAAGTAACTTAGTGATCCTAAAGATATCCTACTCTCCTAAACTTTTCTAAACTTTAATAGGAATACCATCAGAACCAACGACTTTACCAATATCTATCCTCTTAAGAGCTTTTTTTACCTCTTTAATTCGAATCATACAATAATAAAATTAAATCTTGTTCGTTCTTTTAAGTTTCTACTCCTTCCATATCCCTAGTCAATCCTTGCTTGTCATTAAAAAGCTTATAAAAGTACTTCTCCCATCTCTCTTTAATATCTTCATTTATGAGTAGAACTTGTCCTTCTTCGTCCTTAATACACCTTAATTGATCCAAGTCTCTTGATTTCCTTTCCCTATTTTTGACAAGCTTATAAATCTTTCATTCTCCATTCTTTGTCCCTAGATCTCAATAAAACTCTTCAAAAGCTTTAGATCATGCTTTGTTCACTACCTTTTTAGTCTCACTGCTAGCTATCCAATACCTTTCCTAATTTTTGGCATTGTCACACATATGTAAGGGATTAAAGCATTCCTTTTTGGTTTTGATATTTTCTTGTACACTTTCATTCAACCACCATGATTCTTTATCTCTTGATCCAAAACCTTTTTATTCATCTAAAACTGCCTTAGCAACCATTCTAACCCTCTTAACCATCACATCCCAAATATGATTGGCACTTCCTTGTACTTCCCAATTATCTTCCTCCAACAATATTCTCTTAAAAGTCATTTGGTTCTCACCCTTGAGTTGCAAGCACTTGATCCTTGGATTTATAACTTATCACCTTTTCTGGTTATGAGTTTTAAAATGGATATCAAGAACCAAGACCCTATGCTAGTATTAAGGCTCCCCCTTAGAATTACTTTGCAATCCTTATAGATTCTTCTATTTGAGCTCCTAACCCAAAAAAATCAAATTTTGACCTTGAAGTTCCACTCTTGTACATGATTAGATGCTCCTTTCACTTCTTAAAACAAGTGCTCGCGATCATGAAATCATACGTTACTAAAAAATCAAGAATAAATTGCCCTTCCTCATTTAGTACTCTAAAACCAAATTCTCTATGCATTTTTGAAAATGGCCTTACCTCACTACCAATATATCTATTTAGATCCTCTCTAATAAAAATCTTTTCTTCTTGTGAAATTCCTTGAACCAACCCTCCAAGTCTTCCTAAAACTTCTTCTTTAAATGTGTCTTTGACCCTACTTATGGTGCTTAAGTGCTAATAATATTGATAGTCTCCTGTGCAACTATTAATCTTAAAGATAAGATCCTATCCCTCGTCCTTTTTACATCCACCACATTCTTATTCCAATTCTTATCTATAATAATACCAACTGCATTCTTTCCTTTAACTTTCCTTGTGTACCATAGTTTGAATCCTGTAGTGTCTAGCTCTATAGCTCTTTCTCCAACCCATTTGGTATTTTGAAAATACATGATTTTAATCCTTTTCTGAATCATGGTGTCTACCATCTCCAAAGATTTACTTATCAGTGTACTGATATTCCAAGTATCAAACCTAATTATGCTATCCTAGACTAGCTTCTTCACCCACATTCGTCCAGAAAATGTGAGGATCCTTGCTCATTTAACACTATATCTAAGTGCTGACGTAGTGGCTTTAACTCATTTGACATTGTACTTGAGCCATACAAGGCATTACTTCTAGGTAATGACCTAGCATTAGCACCAATAAATCATCGTATTTGATCCATAGATGAGATATCGATAATATTTTATGTTGGCTATTGAAAGCCTAACACAATCCAAAGGGATAGAAATGCCCCCACTTGGATTAAAGGTTAGGGCTACCTAACTCAAAAAAGGGAGAGAAAAGCCCCCACTTGGGTTATAGGCTAGTGTTACCCAACTCAACAAAAAAAAAGGATGAGGAGGAAAAGGAGAAAAAAAAAGATGTTTGAAAAAAAGAAAAAAGAAAAGAAAAAATATGTTTGAAAAAAATCAAATAAGAACTCTTTCTAATTCAATTGTGCTATTGTTAATAACAAATATAGCGGGATAGATATTAAGGGGTCAATCATGTGACTAATAAAATTTTATATACATCATGCCTATCTAGATAACTAATAGCACTAATAAAGAACACGCTCACACTTCAAGCCGATTTTCTACATACTATAGTTCCATTTTGTTAAAGAACTTGTTCATTGGGACCAATCTTACCAGTTCTTCGGATATTTTCAGTGCGGTCTTCGGGTTTAAAACCAAGATCATTGTTTAGTCCATGACAATGGTTATCTCCATCAAGGACATAAGATAATTTTCCCCTTGTGTGCAGTTCTCTGCTTAGTGAACAAGCCAAAGTGCTTTTCCCTGAAGAGTTTGGGAAAGCAGTGAATGGGACACAATGCAAGAAAATACAACTTGACACACAGAATCCGTATGAGAGTTCCAAAGCTCACAAATACTATTGAATTGGTAAATAACCATGCCAGGTGATAGACAACAGTTTCTTAACAACCAAGCTATTTTGTAGCACAAAAATGAGGAAAATCTTGAGATACAATGGACAACTGGACAGAACCGATTGAAAACATATTATCATATATTATCAGAATATAAATATTTTTTTCAGTCTGGACCAAAAGGGATTACGGTTAAGAAAGGAGCAAAATATTGCCTTCCTACGCAAAAACAACATAATCTGCATCAAAGGTTAGACAAAATGAACAATATGCAATTCATAGTAACAATACGAACCCGATCCGCTAAGACCTGTAATCCATACAACACATCCCTTTTGATTGAGTAGCTTCTCCCTGTCATGCTTTCCCACTTGACATTCTTGCCAAAACATATTAGTTGAATTGCTCAGAGTAGACATTGCAAATAATTACATCGAGGCTTAGCAATCTGAAATATTCTGGGAGAAAACCATATCTATATTCTGTAAAGCGCACATGGAAGCAATAGCGGTAGACGACAAAGCCGAGTTTAAAGCACACTGTCTTATCAGAATACATAGATGATGTTTTGGACTACAAGGAGGAAATTACACAAGATGATGGAAATTTACGAATCATATCTTCTCTTTGGAAGATTACGGCTTGTCAAATCGAACATCCTTTGTGCTAGTTCGTTCCTTGTATACATAAACTCCAATCTCAGTTAATTTATCTTGAAATGATAACGGCCGTCCAACATATGGAGTCAAAGAAGATGAGAAAACCGCACGCATCTCCACATGATTCCATGCATTCTGCATAAGTCCTACTTCACCTTCATCGCCCAACATGCAGTTGCCTTGTAAATCGAACAGAAAGATATGACCATATGTGGGTAAAACTTCATGGTCAGACTCTCCAAAAAAGCGAATAGCCAGTTGCACCCCATTAATGAACACATCCATATGGAATGTGCCCTTACTGTAAACATGGTTGACAAAGCATTCTCTGGGAATTTGTTACGACACCAGAAACACAGTGATGATCGGTAACTAATATGGTCAAACCATCTTGGAATTCCAACTCCTGGCAATATAAAATTTGTGGCCCCACGCTCATGTAGTTTCTGTTCATAATTTATATTTATATAATAATTAAAATCATTCATGAGTTTAATTTAACATCATATAATAAAGTCTAATGGATGACAAAAAATTAAAAATACCTTACTCAACAAAATGCTTGCAGACTGGACAGACAATAATCCGCAGGATGCTGCAGAGAGAGTCTTTATATTTGGCGGAACTCCTCTAATCTCTTTAAGCAGATAGCAATGATTCAAGTAGAGTGTTGTCAAAAAGTGGCATTCCTTGTTGCATTCTGGAATAATTTTGATAAAAGTGCGACTTAAATCTAGCATTTGTAAATCGGGAAACAAAGGAAGCCCTTTACCAAAATATTCATCTGTCACATCACTCCATTTAAGATTCAACTCTGTGATATCCGGGAAGAAACCAAGCCATGCAGAAAGATATTCATCAATCGAAGAGCAATCTTGGAAACCAAGGGATCTCAACTTTAAAGAAACTAACAAGTTCATTCCTTCTTCATCTTGACCTTGGTTCCTTTCTGGTCGTTCAGGATATTTTCTCTTTCGAAGATAAGGATTTATAAATCGAACATCCTCTATGCTGGATCGTTTCTTGTATATATAAACTCCGATCTCAGTTGATTCACACGATTTACTTGGATATGTACGGATCTCAACGTCATTCCATTCGCGCTTCATAAATTGTTGGCTCAACTTGCAATCGACTTGTAAATCAAAGAGAGACATCCAATGAGATGATGGGAAGATTTCGGACTCAGACCCGTTAAAATATTCACAAGGTCATGCCAGCCCATTAATGAGTACACTGAATCCATCCATAGGTAATAGACCATGGTTGACAAAGCATAGAGCAATCTCTGGGATTTTGTTACGAAACCGAAAAAGAAGTGATGATCCGCAACTACTATGGTCGAACGGACCATTCTGAAATTCTTCCTTCTGTCAACAAAAAAAGTGTGCCCCCACGCTCATGTAGTGTCTGTCAGTAATTTATATAACAATTAAAATCATCCATGAATTTAATGTAGCACCATGTAAAGTTTAATGGAAGACAAAAAGGGAAAATACCTCACTCAATAAAATCCTTGCAGACTAGTGTCACGAACCGGCAACTCAATAGTCGGGATGTGCGGCGCTTAGACCTTCACCACCTGAGGAATAAACCAGCCTACCGGTTAATACACCAACCAAGCTTAGAATAAACGGGCCAAACATATAAGCACAGCACAATCGGGGCAACCGTAAGCACATAAGCATCATATAAAGGCAACCAACACATATAGAAAGGCAACAATGGTGCATAAAATGCAATTCGGACACATGTGACCAAAAGCGGTAAAATTCGGGATAATCGATTTATAGAGGAGGGGCTACTTCATTTATTAATATGATCCTTCATTACAGCATTGGAAATGTGCAAGGGAGGCACCAAGCCACACATTCCATCCCCTAGGCTAGTGCCGGGCTTCCACCAAGGTCACCAGGCACTCCCCCCCTAAAGAGCATTATAAGCCAAACCCAAAATTGCCTAAGATGACATACTTTTTCCGAGTTGTCATAAGGGCTTTTCGGCTTGCTCCGAGTGGAATTTTGCTACCAAAATACACTGATAGAAAGATAATAATACAAGGATGACGGCCAAGTGCTTTCCTACTCGCACTGGACAAGTTTCCTTGGTCAAAAGTACAAGCAAAGTTCAAAACGGGAAAAATTAGGAAAAATAATACACAAGTCGGATTAGTCCCAAATTTGGGCTACAAGTGCTCCATCATATGCTTGATTTATCTACCAAGTTTCGTCCCAAACAGAGCTCATTTTCCTGGTCATTTGGTTCACAAGGCTGACTTGTGACATTCTCCCCCACTTGAAAAATGTCAATGTCCTCATTGACGACTCAATTTGACATAGCTTCCACGAGCATCTTCAGTCTGCTTCACTTGAGCTCCTCCCTCGATCTCTCTGCTTGTCCACATGAGCTTCGCCAATGAGCAAGTTATCTTTAACACCTCGGTCTGACTAGGATTCTTGGAAAGTTTTCAGTCTGCTCCACTTCAGCTCCTCCCCGACTCCCTTCCGGCTTGTCTCTCCAAGGTTGTTGTTGATGCTAAACTCTTCTGCCTCCGTAGCTTCTTGAACTCTTAAGCATGGTTGGATTCAATTTTGACACCCAACTGGTGTCCCCTTATCCCTAGCTGATAAGGTTGAATAAAGAGTTGGCACTCTTGTTCTAACAGTGCACTCTCTAGCACTTAGATGGTTGGCATGCATGATCTCCAAAATGTTGGTTGGCAGCTTCTACCATAAGGTTATCCGGATATTTACAAAGCCCACTGGCATCCCGATAGGCTCCTCTCGAAAGATTTGCCTTGCTCAAAATATCCCACTAGATGTGGCACCCCGCTAGGTGAAAGATCGTTCCCTCCGTCGCGATCATATGAAAGAAATGCTTGGTTGGTACTCTGCTAACCTGCCAAGCTTATTGTGGCAGACCCCTATTGGGACCTACCGCTCCGTGTTGTTGGTGAAGTTACTTGTGTGGGTCTAGGACCCACATTGCCCCAATCCTGATGTAAGACCCATCGTTAGTGTCAGAATCTTTAGCATCGCCCTTAACACTCTTTTGCCCCTTATCTTGTATTTTGGCTTGTAGAGAACTTAAGGCATACTTCTGTGGGCAATCCGCCACTTTGTGTGGTCCGCGGCATAAGAAACACGATAGGGTCTTCGACTTTTTGCTCGTGTTGGAAACCCGAGGGGATATGGATCCCTGGGAGCTTGTAGATGAACTGTTGTTCTCTCCCCCACTCTTGGACTTGCTCCCTTTGGACTGACCGCCACTCCCATTAGAAGAATTCGAGGTACCACCCTACGAGTTCCTGCTAGAAAGGAAACCAATGTCGTAGTCACAAAGGCGCTCTGCCGCAGTCACTGCTTCAGTGAGGCTTTAGGACCCTTCTCCTTTGGAGTTCCATTGCAGCTTCACGTGAAAGACCATCGACAAAGTAAAAGAGCTTATCCTTCTCCGTCATGTCTCGGATGTCCAACATAATGGTTGTGAACTTCTTCACATAGTCTTGGACCGAGCCGGTTTGGCGTAACTCTCGTAGCTTGCATCTTGCCAAGTAGTCGACATTCTCGGGGTAGAAGTGTGCCTTCAGTTCTTGTTTTAACCCTTCCCAAGTATGAATATGGCACCTACCCGCTTGAATATCTTGATATTTCATCCTTCACCAAACCTTGGCACAATCTGTGAGGAACATGGTAGCGCGGTTCACTTTAGACTCCTCCGAATCTATTTTCGCAACTTGGAAGTATTGGTCCATATCGAATAAGAAATTCTCGAGCTTTTGGGCATCCCTCTCTCCCACATATGGCCTAGGTTCGGGGACCTTCACTTTCCCCCTGCACTCTAAGGCACCACCCTTTGGCGGATTGTTACCTAAGGCCAACATCATTACCCTTACGCTCATAGCAAGGTCGCCTATTTCAGTTCGAAGAGTTGCTACAACATCCTTCACCTCATGGGTAAGGTCCTTGAAAGCGTCCCCAAGTTACCGCTGGGTGTTCTCTATTGCAACAAGCCGCTCTTCGACTTGTCGAGCACCATTACTCCCCGAGCCATCGACCCCCTTGTTAGCTTCAAGAGTCTTGACTCGATGCTCAAGAGATTCCCACCCTTTGGCCCTCTAAAAGAGTTCAGGGATCTCCTCGAGTTGCATGCTACTTATGGCTTCAGCGACACCTTCGAGATTCCCGAGTGCATTCTCGATAGCTTCAAACCGTTCGGCATTCGTCATTTTCTTCGCCATGGTGGCTGTATTGATAAGAGCAGCGGAATTTATGAGCGTGGATTAGACCATGCTTTGATACCAAATGTCACAGATGGCAACTCAATAGTCGGGATGTGCGGCGCTTAGACTTTCACTACCTGAGGAATAAGCCAGCCTACTGGTTAATACACCAACCAAGCTTAGAATAAACGGGCCAAACATATAAGCATAGCACAATCGGGGCAACCGTAAGCACATAAGCATCATATAAAGGCAACAATGGTGCATAAAATGCAATTCGGACACATGTGGGCAAATGCAGCCAAAAGCAATAAAATTCAGGACAATCGATTTATAGAAGAGGGGCTACTTCTTTTATTAATATGATCCTTCATTACAACATTGGAAATGTGCAAGGGAGGCACCAAGCCACACATTTCATCCCCTAGGCTAGTGCCGGGCTTCCACCAAGGTCACCAGGCACTCCCCCCCTAAAGAGCATTATAAGCCAAACCCAAAATTACCTAAGATGATATACTTTTTTCGAGTTGTCATAAGGGCTTTTCGGCTTGGTCCGGGTGGAATTTTGCTACCAAAATACATCGATAGAAAGATAATAATACAAGGATGACGGCCAAGTGCTTTCCTACTTGCACTGGACAAGTTTCCTTGGTCAAAAGTCCAAGCAAAGTCCAAAACGGGAAAAATTAGGAAAAATAATACACAAGTCAGATTGGTCCCAAATTTGGGCTACAAGTGCTCCATCATATGTTTGATTTATCTGCCAAGTTTCGTCCCAAACGGAGCTCATTTGCCTGGTCATTTGGTTCACAAGGCCGACTTGTGACACTGGGCAGACAATGAATCTCAGCCTTTTGCAGAGAGAGTCTTTACATTTGGCGGAACTCCTCCAATCTCTTCAAACTGTTTGCAGTCATTCAATTTAAGTGATGTCAAAAAGTGGCATTCCTTGATGCATTCTGGAATTATTGTGATATGAGTGTCACTTAAATCTAGTAATTCTAAATTGGGAAACAAAGGAAGCCCTTTAACAAGATATTCATCCGTCACATTACTCCGAGAAAGATGTAACTCTCTGAAATCGGGGAAGAAACCAATCCATACAGAAAGACATATATCGATCACAAAGCAATCTTGGACAGTAAGGGATCTCAACTTTGAAGAAACTAATGACTTCATTCTTTCTTCATTTTGACCTTGGCTTTTTCTTGGACTTCTAAACCTTTTCATCAGTTTCTCAATTTTTGAAACCAGGGAACTGCAACAATACAAGTACAGGGTCTTACGCTTATCCATTAAACCCAAACCAGAAGCACCACGCCACCAAATCTCAGATTCCAAATGTATATTTTCTACATATTCCATGGTCGGAGATGTTTCGGGGAAGCTCTCTAAACTTGAACAATCCACCAGATCAAGACCTTCATCAATCAAAGAGCAATATTGCACAGTAAGGGGTCTCGGCTCTGAAGAAACTAATGAATTCATTCTTTCTTGATGTTGACCTTGGCATTTTCTTAGACCTTTTAACCTCTTCGTCAGTTTCTCAATTGTTGGAACCATAAAACGGCTACATAACAGGCGCCGGTTCATACCCTTCCCTTTTAAAGGTAAAGAAAAAAATCGATCCCAAGGGCGCCACGGATAAGGATAATCAAATCCCAACCATATATCTTCTATATGTTCCATGATCCCCAATGTGTCGGGGAAGCTCTCTAAACTTGAACAAGCCGTCAAATCAAGACCTTCAAGAGATGTCAACTTGATGACATTAGGAAAAATCCTAAGCCTGGTGCATTCAGATGCATTCAGGCACTTAAGTTTACCGAGGAATCCAACAGAATCATCAACTTCAACTAACTTTCTACAGCCACTCAGGATCAGCTTTGCCAAATTTGGCATTCCAGATACATCAGGAACTCGTTCTATGAGCTCACAATTGCTTAATTCATCTCCTTCATAGACATGAAGTTCTGCAAAACAAAAGCAAAGACTAACAAGTTAGGCTAAATTTAATTTCTTAACTTGCATTACAATTTTGTGTACTAGACCAAATAAAACATCTTGGAAATGCCAGCTAGGAGTTGCAAATGCCTTTTGTGGTTCGTCCAAGATAGAGCAACTAATCAAGTGGAGCTGAACGAGCTTACCTGGATGAAAATCAGATGGCAGAGATGAGGAGGGATATTCTGGCCAGACAAGCACTCTTAAACTATTTGGAAGATACTTCGGTACTGTGGAAAAATGGGCATTGCGGATGATGAGCACTCTGAGACTTTTCATCTTTTTGAATGCCTTTCCATTGTGTCTCACTCTCTTAGTTTTGGGCAAATCTAACATGATAATCTCAATTTCATCAGTTCCCTGCATTAATTAACCCTATTATATATTAGAGAACAATACTCTGAAGTCCTATAAATTTTTATGAAATTACATATATAGACGTCTTATATAAATAAGAAAATTCGAACAGCAATGGCAGGTGAAGAAATAAAAATAACATGGATTCAAGTTTCGTTAGCTTGGAAAGAAAAAAAATGAAATGCGCACACAGGAAACATGCTTAGAAATGCAAACTATGCTAGTCCCTTTATACAAAAGCAATTGGTTCCATTTTTTACTATATCTGCGGAAAATTCTTTGCTTTAGTGGGGTTGGAAGAGCTAAACAACATCCTATAAAATGAAATCTCACTGCTACATTGGTTTTCTCTGGGATAGCTAGGGCAAATGCAAGCCTATAGCCATCTCTAGTAAAATCTCCGTTGGGGGTAGAAAAGAAAACATGCGAAGTGATGAGATAGTTTGAATTGAAGTAGATGACAAAGGATGTTTTAGCTATTTTATTCTCAAAATACCCTGTAGACTAGGCTCTAACATTGTCTTTAACACTTCTATAAGATTCGTTTACTATTAAAATTTTCTAAAATTGATTTCATTTCATTTCATTTTAATAGAAGCAATTTTAACTCATTCACAAATGAATTGTATTGTTTAGGAATTATTTCAAAAATAATAATTTCAATTTTTTTAAATTAATTCTTCTATTTAGAATGTATTAAAAAAATGCATAGAGTTCAATTAAAAAGTAGATTTGAATGGTATCATAGTAAGTACAGTATTTGAAAAAAAGTAAGCTTTTTACATAATATGTGTTTTAAGTCAAATAAAATGAATTTTAATAAAATCTGATTAAAATTTGATGGATTTCATAATAACACAAATATAATTAAAATAAAAATTGTAAATAAAATAAAATCTGAAAGCCAAACACCATTTTAAAAAGAAAATTCATTTTGAAATAAAATGAAACCTCATTTTTAGTTATACCGAACAATGGGTTAATGCAAAAATAAAATTGGATTCATATATAGCATTTTAATATAATTTTTAGGGTAGGTTCCAAGTTTAAAATGTTCAGAAGTTCTCGATGGAGGTTATAATATTTTTATTCATATGTTATATACAGCAGATATTTTAAAATACATATTGGAAACCAAATCATCCTAGTGCTGATAAATTTAAGCCATCGGTAACTAAGGAATAGAGAAAACAATCATATACTGGAGTACACACAAATATTCAAAAAAGAGGTATAAGGCACAAAAGAAAAGTTAAACAAATGCACATACCGTGTTCTCTTCTATAACATGAAAAATATCTTCATCAAACCATAATCTACTGCGATTGCCAGGTTCAAGTGGTGATTGTTGTCGAACAATTTCTTTACCCAAATCCTCTAACAAGTCATGCATTATCACAACTTCCTTTTCAACAAATTCTTGTGTATTAGCTATGATATCAATTTTCTTTTCAATTTTTATGAGATTTTTCAATCAACACTTGAATAGTATGATTTGGTAAGAAGCCACGAGCATTCGATAGTATGTTTGTGATATCTCCTAGGGGGTGACCCTTAAAGAAACAAGCTATATCAAGAAAAATTTCTTTCTCCTCTTCATCTAATGCCTCATAGCTTGCTCTAAGAATTTCTTGCACATTCTTGTTCGGAGTTCTTCTATATGTATCCAAGGCTGAGTCCCATTCATCTAGGCTTCTGCCGAACAAGTTGGAACCAATTATTTCCAAGGCAAATGGAAGTCCTTTTCAATAACACAAACACGATTTGAAACATCCTCATAAATTGGACTAACTTGGTTACTTTTGAAGGCATTCCAGCACAATAATTCAAGAGCTTCTTTATGATTTATCAACTCTGCTTCATATTGTCTTTCCACACCATAAATATCTAACAAATGTTTATCCCTTGTTGTTATAATTACTGTACTGCTGGAACCAAACCAGTCATGTTCTCCAACAGTTGCCTGTAATTGTTCTAATTTGTCTACATTATCAAGAATTAGGAGCACTTTTTTCATGCAAAGCCTTCTTTTTATAACAATCCAGGTATTCCATAAATTCCTATCATATTGACCCCCTCAATAAACTTAACATCTAAAAGCGAGAAAACCTTCTGTACCCGAGACTCCAATCCAACTGGATATTTAGCAATGTGTAAAGGAACACGGTTGATCTTTTTCGATACCTCTTTAACAATTCTTTCAATAAACTGAAATTCGTACTCACACCTGTACATTTAAAAGTTTCCAAAAAGTTAGATCAAATAGACTAATAAAGTGTTCATTTCATTCACTATTGTTGAAAATCAGTCACAAATAAACCAATATAACAAGTTCAATTTTAAGTCATGAAACTCTTTTATATAGTGAGAAACTTTCTCTGTCATTGTTACTACGCCTCAGTAATAATGTGAAAAAACACCTAATAAAAATCAATTAAGATCAATTTTACTCACTATAGTGCGAATCTGAAATTCAGATTGTAATAGAGGAATTACCTTTGTCAATATTTGAAAACGTTTCTTTCCTTCTCTTTTATATTATCATAATTATCGGGAGAACTTAGAAGGAGAAATAATAAGTAAAAGAGCATGGATATACCCGGGTTTAAAATGCCATCCTGATAGATTAGATGCTTCATACAAAGCCGACTTCCAGCATTGAGCCTTCTCTTTGTTATGATAAATCTTTGCTCATGCTTTACCAGTGCTTCATCATAGCTCTCTTTGAAATGTCGCACAATGGATGGATCGATGTCATAAAATACGGGCCAAACCAATCGGCCCTTTTGCCTTATGCACTTAAGAATCTCAACAAGTTCTTCTAAGCAGAAAGTTGAGTGTGCATAGTTCCTGGAGAAAACAGTGATGGCAATTCTAGAATCATTGATGTCCTTTGAAACAGCTGGTGCTATTTTTTCTCCTCTTTCAAGGTCGTTGTCATCTATGAAGGTGTGTATTCCCTTATCACGCAATGCTTTATAGAGATTACCAACAAAACCAGTGCGAGTATCTTCACCTCTGAAATTTAGGAAGACATCATAAGTCGATGCATAGTTGAAGGAGAGGACGATTGTGCCATGATGAGATCACTTGAGATTTGAGAGGAGAGCTTTCGACCTGTAACAATTTTGAAGATGAGAAATGAAATAAGAGCTCCCAGTAACAGAACTTGAGGAGTATGTACGAAGGTAAGGGTCCAAGAGAATTATTGGTGTATCTTACAAAATGAATTTTCCATTTCCAATCACAAGTGGGAAATATTTCTTCAGTTCAACTGTTTGTACTCAGATTGATGATTCTAAATAGTATTATATATTGTTTCTTTCTTAATTATAAATTCGGTTATCAAATATATAAATTGATTATCTTATATTTGATCAATTTCAAATATAATATTCTATATTGAATCTCCTACTATAGAAATTGAATTACATCTGAATTTCATTAATTAATAATTTTACTTACATTAAAGAATGAAAAAAATTAATTGACACACACAGATTTTCAATAAAAGCTCCAAACTAACCATTATTATAAGGAAAATTAACCCATTGTGTGATGCAAATGGTCAATTTTAGGTATATTTTACATTAAAAAAATAATGTGATTTTTCATTTTTTTCACCTAATAAGAAGGTCAGTTTCACTAAAATTTTTCTTGTATTTATTGTCAGTCAGAATCCTATTGAAAATTTAAGTGTTAAATAAGATTTTTTTAAAAAAAATTGACAAAAGTAATCAATTTGAACTTAATTTAGTCTAATTTATATATTAATGGATAAAAATAGAATATTTTAATTATTGTAATATTTTATCACTATAAACATAAATAAATGAAATTATTTAAAAAACTACCCAGCGAAGCAAACGTATCGTAGAATTAAAAATTAAAAATATTTTCTCACAGGGCAAAAATCATTTTATATTAAAAGAAATCTAAAGGGCTGAGGAAACGCGCTTTCTTTTAAAAGCTTTATCTGCAATATGGAAGAATATCATTAATGTTTTTAAAAGCTTGCACACAAATATGGCTTTTTGACGCATTCCGTCAACTTTATAATGTGTCCATGATGCTTTCACATTAGAAGATTACTAATGTTCCTTCAAAGCAGGCTTATTAATTGGGCGTGCAATTTCATATGGTTTTATTATAACTTTAAGTAAGGATTAGCCATTAAACTAAAGTAAGAACGCCACCACTGAAGATGCACTCCAACAAAAGAAATCCAGCCTTTTGACCTTTCTGTCCCCATTTAATAAACTAGCTTTAGACATTAAATTTTAAATAAACTATTATTAGTAGTTAGTTTTAAAAAATTATTACTAAATAAACGAATCTATAATAATAATTATTATTACTATTATTATTTTTAAATAATAGAAACGGAAGGTAGAAAGAAAGGCAAAAAATGAAAAGATATTAGTAAAAGAAATAAGACAAAAAAGGAAATTTATCAAAATAAAAAATAAAAAGAGAAAGCATAGTAAAATCATAAATATAAACATATCTAAATTGTCTTCATTTTATATTACAAATTAATTTAATATAAGATATATATATATATATATATATATATATATATATATATATATATATATATATATAGTACAAATATAAAATTAACATGTCCAATAAATAAAAAGATACATATATATTAATCCATGTAAATTGTCATAATTTTATCTATAAGAGATATATGTAATATAATATATCATTTTTATTACTTTATTATTACATAAATAATTTGTTACTAACAAAATAATATTTAATTGCTTAAATAATACAAAAGGGGAAAAAGAAATTAGAAGAATAAGATTTCTAGATGAAAAATTAAAAAAGAAGAGAGAAAAAAAGAGAGAAATACAGTGAAATTATAGACATAAATTCATTTAAATTCCCCTTATTTTATATATATAAATATACTATAAAATGAATAATATAAAATAAATATAAATATATTATTATTCATTATTATTATATTATCTCTCTATATGTTTGTAGTACAAAAAGAAGGTAGAATTTCTACCGTAGAAATTAAGGGAAAAAGAAAGGAAAAGCAAAAAGAAATCAGTAAAAGGAATGCCACAAAAATTAAAATTTTTAAACAGAAATCAAAATATAAATAAAATAATACATTAGAATTATATATATTTAAAATGTCTTTTTTATATAAAAATAAATAATATAACATAAGAGATTAATATAATAAATAGGTTTAAAAATATAAATCAATTTTAGATTATCACTCACCCATATGTCTTCATGCTAGTTAAAAACTATTAAAACTTTTCTTATTGCTATTAGAAGTTCTAAATTACAATTATTGTTTTAATAATGTATTTTTTTCATTAATAAAAAAAATATTTTACAAAAATAATAAATTAAATTTAAACCATTATAAATTACACCAGAGTGTGATCCTTTCACCTTTGTTTTGTTTTTATCTTTTTAGGAAGCGCCGTCTATTTATTATTTGTGTAATTGCTGACACTTCGATTAAAGAACAAGGAGATGTAGAAGTTGTTATTTTTTAAAGAACATGATTGGGGTTAACTGGCTCAGGTCAGACCCAATGCTTTATTTATCTCTTTTAATTCAATTGCATGATTTTAACTTATTGCTCATCAATTAAATTAAGATGTGATACACAATTGATGGAGGGAAAGCTTGTTAATGGCAAAGTTTTCATCATTGCAAGCACTCAGTAAAGATGATGCAATTCAACGGATGGACGATGCTTCAGTTGCATCTTCAGAAACAAGGGAAGGGGCATTTCAGCAAAATTGGAAGGAAGAAGCTTCAACGTTCCCAACTCCCATCGTTACACAGCTCACATTTGTTCAACGTTATTATCATTCTTAGAATTTTAATCCTATGTTATGCAATAATAATAATGATGATGATAATAATGATAATGGTAGTGTTAGTAAGAGGTTTTAATAATCTAACATTGTTATTCTACTTGTCCTTTTCCGTGCATTTCATATGGTCTGTAAGTTAAAATTAAAAACTAAAATATGTAATTAAAATAAAATATATAATTTTATATTTATATTATTTAGACATATATATTAACATATGAATTATAAATAACAAGAGTGAACATGAAAATAATAAAATATATAATTAAAAAAATAAGAGGAAAAATCAATACATAAGCTATAAAATAATAAATTTTAAAAATAAAATAATTCAATTCAATATCATTTATTTAAAATAAAAATAATTTTATAATAAAATAAAAATTAAGATACTTCTTTCAATAACTAAAATAGAAAATACTACTTTTTACCATGCTACTATTTTTAATATGAAATATATATATTTTTCTTCATCATCTTAATATTTTATAATTATATTTTTACATAATATATTTTTCTCATATAACAAACGGCTTTTCCCTAAATGTTGTTCACATGAACACGAAGTTTTTCATGCAGGATTGCAAGTACAACAAGCCATGAAAGATCTTTGTGATCCGTTTGCACTTTGCTTTTTGACAATCACAAACATCAGAGATTTCCTTACATTTATTTATATTTGTTAGATCCCTCTCCACTCCTAACCTAATCTAATCCTTGATTTATCTCATTAAAAGTCACACTCTAGAAGAAGGAAAGAAAGATCTATGCCTATGATATTCATCTAAATACTACATTGTCTAAAAGAATTAAATCTAGGATAAATGTATGCTTTCATATTAATTTTATTTTTATGATAACTTAAATTTTATACAAGTTTTGATTTAAATTCTTACATGTAATATCAAAGCCTTCTTATATAAATTCAGGATCCAATTGTATGTTATCATGTATACAAAATATCCAATAATAATACTTTCTCTTTTCAATTTTAAATTATTCATAAATAATAAATTGGCTATGATAGTGGACTCTTGATTCACGATTTTTATTTTGAAAAAGGACAAAAAAAAATTCCCTTTGAATGTGTCTAGCAAATAAGATTTTAGATATTACATATGTGTAAGTATACATTGAATTTGAATGCTAATATATAAGGTACTCATGAGATAATGATTCAACATTCTTTGTTTTACTTGAATTCAATTTTCATAATTGGATAGCAATAGAAACAAATTTTAAAGAGGATAATGAAAACCTTATGAATTATATAATTCTCTTTTATGCCAAATGTTATATGCCTATTTGATTAAAACAATAGTATCATTGTATATTCTAAAATAAATAATAATTATCAGTATTTTGAATTAATTATATATGTAATGTATATAATTTAAAAAATAATAAATCTAATTGATTTGATACATATGACTCCTATTTTATATGTTTATTTTATCATTTTTTATATGATTAATTTTTTATGGGCACTTTGGGATAATTTCATAATTGTAAAATTATAATAATTTGATATTGTTATTATTATTATTTTGAAATTGATTGAGTGATGAATAAATCTTGATCATATGATTCTATAAATCTATTTGATTTTATTAGAAAGCTTGGAAAAAATCTCAAAATTATTTTATAATAAGTTTGGATTTGATGTACGTTAAGTTCATCAATTATCACTTTTATTTTATCATAAATATTCTATTATAATTTATAGCTTTTATGAGATTTATTGTTCATAATTTATCCATTAATAATCTAAAATGAATTGAATGAATCAAGTTCTAATATATATATATATATGACTTTTTTTATTTCAATGCATTATTTGTAATTGAAAATTGTATTTTGGATTGAACTTTATCATTTTTTTCTGGCTAAGCTTGATTCATGCTTAAATGAAAAAAAAACTAAAAGGAAATATGAAGTAATATATTAAAATTACTCATCTTCTCTTTCTATTATTTCATTGCTTCCAATATTACTCGTCTTTCTCTTTATATCATTCAAAATAAATATTTAAATATTTTGTATTGAATGAAGCTTAAAATTGTAAAATCTAATGCAATTTAGGGCTCTTATGATCAATATAGGTGCTATTTTTATAGCACCCTATTATAGAATAATTACATTTTGCTTGTTATTAATTTTAAAAATTATTTGAATGATAATTTTTGGCATTTTTTTATTATCTTGTATGTTTATTTAGGAGACTTTTGGATTGATTTTGAATAATTATTATTAAAGTGATGGTATTAATTTGTAAGATTCAGGAGTTATTAATATTTACAAGATTAATTTCTAATTATTTAATACAATTACCTACCTAAAGGTGGTAATTGTGTATTTTAATTAGAAATTGGTTTATCAAAACATTTTTTAACATATTTTATTATTGAAAATTTATTTACCAAAAGGAGATAAATTGTCAATATTAAAGTATTGTCCTCATTGACTTTAATGATGGGAGGATCTTTATATATTATATTTTCTACCCAAAGAAGAAAGAATATAGTAATTTTTTATATGCTCCTAAATATTTTTATTATCTATATGTCCACAAACTACTATATTGCATTTTTAATATCATACATAATATTTTTTTGTTTTATTAATTTATTTTTATTGTTGACATTATTTTGGATAATTATTATCTTAAAGTGAATTTTATTAGTGAAAATAAAATTAAAAATTATTATATTTTCAGTAGTTATCTCTTAAAATTCCAATTTGCTATTTTTGAAATTTAATGTTAAGATAATTATTATATAGAATATAAGGTGAAGAAAATATTGTACCTTAAGTACCTTACTTGATAATAATTTACCATTAGTTGATTTGATAGATTATTGATTTCTATTTCATCCTTATCATGACAAAGTAATGACATTTTATAAAAATCCTTATTTAAAATAATTTCAATGATTTAGCATTAACAATCAAGCAATATTTTCTTTCATCAAAATAAAAAATAAGCTTTGAGATAATGTTATAATACAATATGATTTTAATAATCAGTGTTGGTACATATCATTTAACATCCCTTAATGGACTAATTATATTATTATTATATTCAATAATTTAATTTTATAATTTTGGGCATAATTTTAATATCTTAATTTTTTTGAAAAACTTATTAGTTAATTTAGATAATTATCACTAAAGCAAAATTACTAATTCATAAGTCTTTCAGCCATTAATAAATGCTGACGAGATTGATTTTTAATTATTTTACATATTTACCTATGAAAAGGGGGTAAGTATGCATTATAATTAGAAATTAGTTAAAAATAAATTTTAATTATTTCATACAATAACCTATTCAAAGGGGTTGATGTATATTATAATTAGAAATTAGTTTAGTGAAATAGTTTTATTTTTGAATTTATTTTATTATTATATATTGAATCTACCCAAAGGGGATATATTTGTAATAATAATGTATTATCTTGGTTAACTTCAATTTTAGGAGGTTTTCACATATTACATTCTTTACCTAAAGGAGAGAATGCAATGATATTTGTATACTCCTAAATATAATTATTTTTCCCAAAATTAACATGTTGCATTTAGTTATTTTTTTAATAATCTCTTTTGTTATAAATATATGTTATTGAACACATGGTATTCGTTAAATTTTTTTATATCATTTTCATATATGGTATTTATGTTTATAAACATTTTTCATTTTTCCATGGGTATGGACCAAGTAAGGTATATTATTGAATTATGTTAATATTGTTTTAAATATTTTATTTTAAATTAAAAATTAATTTATATTTCTAAAAAAATGTTAAAAGGATCTAGTTGGAATTATAAGTTTATTTCCATATTGATTTTAATTTAATGATAGCTTTAATTTTAAAAATAAATATAAATTTTAAACCTCATTATTTTTTTGGAATTGCACAAATTTAAAATATGTTTATGTGCAAAATGATTAAAATTGAGGTAATTTGGATGTAACAATTTTTTGATTTTGTAATCATTTATTATTTTATATTAGAATTAATTACATGTTATTTGTACTTAAAAGATTATTGTTTTGGATAACTTTTTATATTCCAAATCTTTTGAAAAGTTTGTGATTTATTGTGGATAATTATCACTAAAGTGAGATTATTATAAAGTCTTTGAATTATATTATATGGGGTTGATTTATGATTATTATATACAACTGCCTACCTAAAGGGGTTGTTGCATATTTTAATCAGGGATGTTTTATGAAACATATAAATTTCTAGAGTTGCTTTAGTTTTAAAAATATGTTTACCCCAAGGGGATATGTTTTTAATGCTAGGATATTCTCTTGATTGGCTTTGTGATAAAGAGAATCTTTTATATGCTATATTTTTTGCTTCAAGAAAAACTATAGTAATGTACATTACTCCTATGTCTATGAACTAAAAATTATAATCTTGCTTCCAATATTATTTTTTTATTTTATGGTAAAAGTGCTATCTCTTTGATTAATCATTTTTAAGGCATAATCAAAATATATTATTTTACTTTAATTATAAGGACAAACCTGTCTAAAAGGATTATCTACTCAAAGAAAATAGTTTTTTTAATATCATATTTTTTATGTAACTAAGTTAATATATTGAAGTAGAACTTAATACATACTACACATATTTCCCAAAGGGAAATTTATAATTATGTATTGAGAACTCTTTTGTAATTCTTGTTAATGTATAATAAAAAAAATTTTTGTTTATTATATGTTATTAAATGATTTGTGCTACTAAATTTAGCTCTCTTAGATTTTGAGAAGTTATTAGATAAATCAATCTTGAAAATGGCATATACTATTGTTAACTTTACTTACATGGTAATAAATTGAATTTTTTATTATTTATGGTATTATGACACGTTAGTTATCAAATATAATTTTTTTCGTTTCCTTCTTTGGGGTGGAATTATATATAACTTTTTAAAAAAATTGTATTTGATAAATAAGTTATTAATCAACGAGTGTAAATAATTATATTTTAAAATAGTGTATAATTTTTTTGAAAATTGCACTAAATCTTTACATCAATGGGAGTTTAATTTAATGTTATGAAATTTTATTTGTATTACAAAATGCAATACCTATGTTCCAAAATTTATTTTGATTAAATACTATTTGATAATATTTGAACTTTGAAATAATTTTTTTATCAAGCATATTTTGCTAACAATAATGAATTTAATATATGGTCTATTGTATATTTTTTTTAGCACAGTATAAAGTAACTTATAAAGTTATTGACATATGTGTTGTGAATCCAATTTTTTTTATACCTTTTTGTCAATAGTATATATTGCTATTATAAGAATTTTTCAAATTATTTAAGTCAATTTTAAGGCTTTTATTCATATTAAAAATATATTTTAGAAAACTCTCTTGTTAAATTAATCTTGTCTCAACTTTAATATTCAGTTTTGATAGTTATGCAAATTGCTTGTTTAAGATATTAAAATTAATTGTATAATTAATTTCTCTTGGTTATTAATTTATTTTATTTATATTATATCAAGTTGATGATTTGCGACCATTAAAATATGTATGTAAAATTTAAATATTTTTCTCCTAAACCAAGGTTCTTATGTTTATAAGATGTTTAATAGCCTATTAGGATATAGACATTCAATTTTATTTTCCTATAATATACTTGGTTAGTGGGACTTCTATATAACATAGAATATTTCATCTCAATTGATAATTATAATATGTTTGTTGGTGCACAAGTTGCATATGTTATATATATTATTACACATTTTGTTAGTTTTTGTTACATTTCCTCTTGATCATATTGGTATAGTATTGTCCATTTATATATGCAATTTATGGATTCTTTGATCAATACATGTATCTTCATATTATGAAATATACAAATTATTGTAATTATGAGGACTAAAACTTAGTGCTGATCATTAGTTCCTAAGCTTGTATATATGGTTTCTATGCACACCATATTGGGATAATGAAAATTACCTTGACAAAAGTTAGGTATTAGGTCTAATATGTTATTTCCTATGATACCTTATTAGGACTAAGATTTATTATTTACTAATTAGTTCCTTATATATATATATATATATATCTTTGCCTCTTAGTTAGCATTATTTTTAAACTTTGAGACATTCTAATAATAGATTTATTAGGACTAAAGTTTTGTGTCAATCATTAGTTCACGAGTTATATATTTGTCTTTTAGTTGATATTATTTTGAAAGTTGGAGATATTTTGGCTAACAAATTTGCAAGGACTAGGACTCGGTGTTAATCGCTAGCTCTTGTGTTTGATATTTATTTCTTAATTAACACTATTTTGGGATTTTGTAATAATTAAATTTATTGTTGCCAAAAGATTTCTTTATCTTATTATTGAGTTAGTTATAAAGAAATCATTGAGGACTGACTTGAAAAATAACATGTTTTACTGGATCATACTTTTAATGTTATTTTTCTTACTACACTTTCACATTAATAACTCATATTTAAGTAGTTGATAATATATGTAACCATGGAAGGTCTTGTGTTAATGATAATGCAGTTATCGCCATGATTCAATATTATTGGTTGCTTAAGTATGAGTCGTGTTTCAGATATTATCTCTTGGATGGTATGTTTTCAAAATTGTGGCCATCTATTCAAATTTTTGTATTTAGCTTGAGAAGTCATTTTTATATAAAATTTTTTAAAATAAACCATTTACAATTAGTATAGACCAAGTAGGAGAATGTTAGAATTTTTATGTGGGTTACCATTAATTGTAAATATTTTATTTTTGATAAAATTAACTAAACAATGATCTAAGAGATTTTTATTTTGTAAAGCCCAATTATTAAAGTGATTTATTACTTGCACTTATAGGTATCTGATTTTATATTAATGTGTTTGATAACTAAAGTATAGGCCTATACTTTTCGTAGCATGTAATGGGAGGGCCTAATAGAGTTTTATTTATATTGGTTAGGTCCCTTCTCCACTCCTAACCTAATTTAATCATTAGATTCTCCCATTGAGAGCCACACACTTTAGAAGAAGGAGAGGAAGATTTATGCCTATGGTATTTATCAAAATACTACCTTATCTAAGAGAATTAAATCTACGATAAAGGCACACTTTCGCATTAATTTTATTTTTATAGTATCTTAAATTCCATACAAGTTTTTATTTAAATTCTAACAAGTTAAAGTGCATTGTTCCAAAAGAATTAATATGAATATATATTCTCTAACTTTTTTTTTTGAATTGCAATTAAATTGTACTATAATTAATAAAATTGTAAATAATATAAAAAAATATATTTATTATAAAATATCATGCTGTGCAAAATTTTTTATTATACATAATATTGGAGTTTTGATAGTATTATTGTTAGAATTTGGATCTCTCAAATTTCTTTGAATAAGAATATAAATTTAGAAGAAAGATAAATACAAAAATATTTTTATACTAAAATTATGTCTCAATAAAAGATATTATAGATTTCAAAATAAAAAATTATGTTTTTATCTTTCTAAATTAAAAAAAGAATTAAAAGGATCCAAATTCATGTAAACATGAAATATTTGCCATTATTAATTAATTTTTCATCATATTACGATCATACTATAAAAATAACTATTAATTAATTTCTTAACATAGAGGGGTAACCTTTGTTTCTTGGAGAGTTTCACAAAGGATGCCAATAAAGTTGGTGCAAAAAAGTATTGCAATGGCACCTACTGTGAAGACATTTTCTCGGTTGTTGCTAAATGCATAAGACTATATGAATTAGAGATTTGGCACCAAAATTGGAGTTTAGTAGCTATTTATTAACAATATAGTCATCACTATAGAAAGGAAAAAAAATAAAAGAATGTTTATTTTTCAAAAAAAAATAATTAGTTTTTTGAAAAATAAAATTGATCTATGATAACAACATATCTTCAGTAAATGTTAGGTAGATAAGCATGGAGTAAATAAATTTTTTTAAATGTAAAAATTGACCTTTTTACAAACAACTTGTTGTTGGTATATGGCCATAAAAAACCGTACAATCATTAGTCTCCATCAACCATATATCAACAATCGAATTTTAGTTATATTGACAAATAAGTCATCATAATATGTTTGATTAGGAAAGGTAGACAATGCAGTCAAAGTCCTACTGAGGGGATCTTATAGGAACGATCTATATCGATGATAATGTCGATGTAATATGGTTGCTTGTGAATGAGAAACAACAAAGTCAAAGCCATATTAATGGAGACCAAATAGCGACAACTAAAATTTTTCTATACCAAAATTTTAATCCAATATTATGCAATAATAATAATGTGAACCAGAGGTTTTGATATTCCAACATTGTTATTCTACTAGTCTTTTTCGTGCACTTCATATGGTTTAGAAGTTAAAAATTTTAATTAAAGTATATAGTTTTATATTTATATTATCTAAAGATATTAACATCTGAAATGTAAATAATAAGAGTGTATATGAAATATATATATATATATATATATATATATATATATATATATATATATATATATAATTAAACAAATAAAAGGAAAAATCAATACATAAACTATAAAATAATAAAATTTAAAAATAAAATACATAATTAAATAATTCAATTCAATTCAATTTGACATTTATTTCAAATAAAAAATAATTTTATAAAACTAAAAAATTATGATATTTTTATGGTAATTAAAATAAAAGATATCACTTTTTACCATGCTACCTGTCTTAAACAATAAATAATTATATTATTCTTTATTATCTTAATATTTTATAATTATATTTTTACATAAGGATTTTTGCATAAAAGAAATGGCTTTTCTCTAAAAGCTATTCACATGAACATGAAGCATTTCATGTAGGACTCTAAGTATAGCAAGGTGTCACAAGCTAGTAGACATAATAGTCTGACAAGCAAACGTGCTCATTTAAAACTAGACTTGATAGAAAAATTAAGCATATTATAAAGAACTTATAATTAAAATTTGGGATCAATTTAACTTGTGTACTATTTTTCTCAATTTTCCTCTGTTTGGGATTATTTTCATAATTTTGGTATGGTTTGAGAATTTGGAGGAGTTTAAGAAGCCTATATTTGTAATTATCATATTTTTATCTTTGTATTAGTGCATTTTGGTGCTAATTAGATACCTAGAGCATTGCAAAAAAAAGGCTTATGATAATTTAAAAAAAGTATGCCTATTTGTACCAGATGTGCTTTTATTCAAAATATTTTTTAAAGGAATAAATTGTTGGAAGGGTCATCACGAAACCTAGGTACTAAACCTTGTGGTCATTCCTTACACACCTAAAACTATGTAATAAGACATATACAAAGCAAATAGAGTGTCTCTTTTCCTATTCAATTTTGTTCCATTGTGGCCAAAGACTCTCAATATGGAGTGATCTTACAAATCAACATGCTTAAGTGCTTTGGTGATATTCAATTATGGCTTGAATACTTGTGAGTTCTATCATCTATTCTAAGAATGCCATGTGGGTTTAATAGGAAGGCTAACATGTTTGCCAAGAATGGCAAGCATGTATTATATACTTTTGGCTAGAAAGTTATCAACCCATGACATTGGCTATTATAGCAAAAAGTTTAACCATGTAGACTCAATCCTTGGGAATTTTCACATGTGAATAGTGGTGAAGCATTACTTTCCACTTGAGGGCTTTGTTACTACAAAAAATATATTACAAGATAAACTGCTCTTGTAAGTACTAAAGGTTGCTACCTTTGGATTAGTTCCATGCCAAGCACTTATCTCATCAAGTGTTCATGTCTTGCAAAGTGCTTTGAGGAGTGAGTAAGGTGACTGAGTAGGTGGGTGATAAGTAGGCAAGATAGGTAATAAGAGTGTTATGTTCATGAGGATAGCTGCTAGCAACCAATCATAACATTTGGCATCAAAATTTAATTTGTGCTAGAAGGTCAAGATTGGACAGGCTATAATTGTATAAATATGGCTTGTTCAATGTTATGTGCAAAGCTTTTATTGTTAAGCCCAGAAAAGTCATAACTAAAAACTTGACCAAAGTATGTAAGAAATTAGATTGGCTTAATAAGCTAGTGTATAGGAGGATAATACATCCGAATAACTATGAAATAATGCATTGAGTGTAAGCATTTACACCAAAAAGCTAGCTTACTTATGTATGTGGGATGTTAGGTATGTAGTTATTCATAGTAGTGGCATCACGGGATATGAACTATCATCCAAAAGGATGAGTGAATTAATGGCCTATTTAGTAGGAAAAGCTTTGGTCTTGATAGAGGGCTTAACCATTTCCTGAGGGATTAGAGGAGCTAAAAGGTGAAGCTTTTGGTCATGTAGAAATGCATGGTTACAATTAAAGGGCATAAGTAAATTACTTTAGTAAGAGTAGTCCAAAATTGCATCGAGGTAGTTTAAAAGGATCATTCATGTTAAGTAGGGAGGTGTAGCTAGTTGGCAGAGAAGAGATTCATAGGAATCGATGTTATATGCATAATCTATGAGCTTGATAGATAGCATGCAATCTCCCACATGATTCTTCAATGTAATAGGCTAAGCTACATATTTGCTATGCAAAATAACAATAATGACTTAGAGAAGGCATAGCAAACTAGCACTGCATAATTGCATTGTCAAAAGACTTTGCGACAATGACCATGAGTTTATATTTGCTCATGCATAAGCAAAGTGAAACTTGAGCTAAAATGGAGGATATTTTATGCTCAATCCCTTTTTATATTTGAAATAGAAGAGCCATTAAAAGATGTACTTATAGAAGTCATTAGAGGATGTACATAAAAGAAGTCATGAGGATTGTGATACTAGAGTGTATTAACTTTGAGAATGGGCTGTTGTAGCCAATGAAATGCTAGAGGGTATTAATTTAGATAAGACCACAAAATCCAATCAATGTGAAAGTGTCAGTGCAAAAGTGTTATGAATTGATCAAAAGTAATGCAAATGGACTTGTAAGTAAAGTTATAAGACTTATTTGAAGATTAAGCATAAGTTTTAGCTCTTACACTAGTGCAATGGGACATTAGGTGTAAAACACTTGTTAGTAAGTAGTTTAAAGTCCTAAGCATTATTCATAAGCTACAATGTTACTGCACACTTTTGCTATAGAGGTAGCATTCATGTAAGTTGTAGAGGTAGTGAGCATAAAGTACTAAAAGTAACTACTCATTAGATAAGTTATAAAGGTAATAAGTTTAGGAGAGTTAGTGAGAAATATGACCTATCCAATATATAGGGAAAGCCAGTAGATTGATAAAAACATAAAAAGGACAAAGGTTCCTCAGAAGGTGTTGCAGTATTTTCCATTGACCCCAAGGTTAAAGCAATTGTACATATGAAGGCACAAGGAAAATGATATAATGTGGCATCATGCAAAATAATCCATTAAAGATAGGGTTATATGACATCCTATTGATAAAGATATTTGGTAGGATTTTGATAAAAGGTATCTTGATTTCTCAATGGAACCAAGGAATATGTGATTAGGTTTAAATGTAGATAGATTCAATCTTTTGGTGATATGAGCCCATCATACAATATGTGGCTAGTTACGATGACCACTTATGATTTGCCACCATGGCTTTGCATGAGAGAATTATTTTTCATGTTAATGCTATTAATCCCTGAATCATAATCTCTAGAGAAATATATAGATGTCTTCTTAAGATCACTTGTCAAAATGCTTAAATAGTTACGAGAAATAGGAGTTGAAACCTAGGATGTTGCTATAAATACCATGGTTAAGATGCGAGTGACATTGCCACAGATTCTGAATGACTTTCTTACATGAAATAGTCTTTTTGGGTGGAATGGATAAATGTGCAAAGCATGTCCAACTTGCAACAAAGATATGCCATTAATATGAATTAAAGGAAAATAGTTGATGTTGATTATTATTGCTTCCTTCTAAAGAGATAGACTTGGCAAAATAGTAAAGACTTCAATGGAAAAACTAAGAGGAGAACCCCTTTGAGGTAGCTTACTAATGACATAATCATAGGCCAATTAAGCAAAGTACATCAGAGACCTCCTAGAAAACACATGCAATATGATGAAGTTAAGTGAAAGAAATGTGTAGACAAACTTAATTAGAGTACAAAGATTATCTTTTTCAAACTTCTATATTGGCTTGTAATGATCTCAAGGCATAACATTGACATGATGCATATTGAAAAGAATGTATATGATAGTATTATAGGTACATTGCTAGACAATGAACAAAAATCAAAGGATAAAAACAATGCAAGATGTGATTGATGTGATCTGACCAACATGAAAATGAAACCAAAATTGCATCTATATGAGAAAAAGGGTAGTGGATGAAACACATGCTAGATACACACTTAATCAAGATAATTGAAGTAATTTTTCTAGTTCATTAAAAATGTCAAATTTCTTAATAGGTTTGTTGGAAATCTAAAGAAAAATGTGACTAAAAATGATACTAAAATTAAGAGGTTTAAATCTCATGACCATCATATCATTATATAATGATTGTTGGCACTTGCAATATAAGCATTTTTGTTAAAAGACCTGGCTTGTATAATTGTTAAGTTCTGCAATTACTTTAGCCAAATTAGTGTAAGAACTTTAAACAAGAAGGATGTGAATCCATCTAAGGAAAACGTTGTAATAATTTTTTGCAAATTTGAAAGGATGTACCCTCTAGTATTCTTTGACATAATGATCCACTTGATGATGCATTTACTTTGAAAAGCATTGTTGGGGAGTCCCACTCATTTTGGGTAGATGTATCCATATAAGATATATATAAAGAACTTAAAGGTCTATGTCAGGAATTGTGCTTGACCTAAAGGTTTTATTGTTAAAGGGTAAGTTATGAATGAGGTATTAATATTTTATTCCATTTTATTCATAAAAGGTGAAAGCAAAATTCAAATGACCTCATTGCAACTAAGATGTGGTTAAAGTAAGGATAGAGAGGCAATTGTTAATTTTTAGATCTTAGTGTTAACCCATCAATAAAAAACACATTGTTTATTAGGGCAAGAGTGATTGAGATATTGCAATATGATACATCTTAAACAACTATCCTGAGATCCAAAAATATCTAGAGTAAGTCCCTCAAACTCTTTAGTATTTCATCTCAATCCTTCTAGTTTTTACAAAGTAACTTATATTGTATAGTGAACATATAGGACAATTGCAAGTATGTGATGGTGAAAACATTTATCATTTGTAGAGGCCCCAATTTCCTTCCTAGTTTTATTTCAAGGTAATTCTTTATCATATCTAGTACAACCTAATTTCATAATATTATTTTTTGGTTGCTTATGTTGTTATTGTTCACCTTAAAAAAATTTATAGATGTACCATTTTTACAAGAGTGGATTCCCCTAAGGCAACTAACAAGCTACAATCTTTAGCTTCTAGACTAGGCTTCATGATTATGTCATGTTCAATGTGTATGGTCAATAGAATTCGATTTGTAATAGCTTCTCAAGATAGAAAGCATAAGATGCAAAATTGTAAGATTTCTATTCCTTGAACTAAAGGTAACACATTCTACAGTATTTTGGAGAATGTCATGAAGCTAAGTTATTTACATAATTACTTTGTGATTTTATTCAAATATAAATGGTATGACACCAACTTTAAAAAGAAGAAAATTATCACAGACAAGAATATAACAAGCATTTCTATTAGTGCTCAATAATACAACAATGATTCGTATATAATAATGTCTCGAGCATGACAAGTTTTTTACATTGATAATCCTTTCAATGGATCGAACTGGAGAGTTGTAAATAATATGGTGAATCCTAGTGTATAGGATCTCCTTAATGATGACAATGTTAGTGTTAATGGCATATCTTATTTATAGGAAAATAACTTTGTGAACTTTACACTTACAATTGATCTTAGAGATATTGATTTGATTACCTTATGGGATCAAAACTACAACATTCATTATGTTTCATTTTCTAAAAATGTTCATCTTGCTGTACAAATGTTTGATGACTTTATAAATGACAATGATAACTCAAAAAATGAAACAACTAGGGATTACATAAAGGAAAGGCTTTTAGAGTCCAAGAATGATGATGAAACTAAGGGAAAGGATAATGACCCTATAACATTCACTTTTAGTTTTTAAAATAGTATTAAGCTTGTATCTTAACCATTTGATATTTTGTAATAAGCACATATTTGTGTCTTGTTGTACTAATCATTTTAAATAATTCATTTCATAAGTGCAAATATAATTTACCTTGGATGGAAAAATGGTGATATTTTATCATAAGTATTACTTACATCCTATTGTAATGACTATTGTGCATGTTCAATTGTATATAATGATGCTTGATAACCATGGCCAATGTTATCTCACACCATTATGGAGGAGTTATAGATACAATCCATCATGTGACCCTACTCGTATTACCTCCTAGTGCGAGACAAGTAAAACTTGTTAGGCTCATGTACATCATTTTGCATTTTTTCCATGTAAATATATATTATTAACAATGTCTTATATTTGAAAGTTACATCAAGCTGATAGTATCATAATAAATCAAGGTCCTTAAACCTTTATCAGAAAATCCAAAAGAATAATGGGAGATCACTGCCTATCCATTTTCATAAAATAGGTACATGGTAAGTGATCGGTTTAAACTCTAAGCATTCTTACATAACATAGGAGTGTTGGTCAAGTAACATTATGAGCTTTTCCACAAAAATTAGAGGCAAGTACATGAGGAGCAAAAAGAGCAAGTTATGCAAGAAGTTTATGCAAGTACTGTTCAATGTTTTTTTGACTTTTTTTATATTAAGATAAATGAATACAATAATTGCAACATTTACAAGTCTTTCGATGCAGTCTATTTTAATTTTGTGGATGTTGATATTAAGAATTAACGATATGTGATTATTAGTATTTAGCAGATGATAACCAACTAATACAAAGAATAGAAGTCAATTCTCCATCAACATTTCTTGCAACATAGAGGTCATAATGACATTTATGATTTACACAATACAAGGTGAACTTGTCTCACTAATATCTTGATAGATTATTAGGATAAATTATGCACATACTTCATTAGTGATAGGCATAGGGTAAGGTGTATAATGATTGCCATTGATCCAAGTCCATTGTGGCTACATGATATGACAAGGTATTTTAACTTAACATTCTTGCATGTTACTATTGTTAAAAATCTTACTAATTGTGAATACTATATTTTAAAATTGAGACAAAGAAATAAGGACATAGGTAAATTGCAATTAATGAGGGGAAATTTTCATGAGCATCATTGATAAGAAAATTATTTACTATTTTACTTTCCCTTATTTTATATCTCTTAGATGTTACATGTGCTTAATTTTATAGAATAGGCCTAGTTTTATAATTTTGGATTGATTTTACAAGTTTCTAAATTTTATTCGGTAAATGTTGGATTTTGATACTATTTCTATTTTTTAGTTATATGTTAAGCTCCAGATGTTAGATTGAGGCAAAATTTATATTGATGGAAAGCTAAAAGAAAGATCTATAACTTTTATGTTTTAGTCCAAGCCCATTTAGACATCTTAGAGATCAAAAGTGGCTGAGAAGTTGAAGGTGTCATTTTATCCCAGTTGAACTAGTTTTTATATTTGGGCTACATCTGAAGCTACAAAGGTCTGATTAAGGTGAAATCAATGTTCAAATTTTGAAAAGACCCAATCTTATAACCTAAAATTAAAAGATTAGTGAACTACATCATTTTGGGGGTCATTTATCAGATGGAAATTAGACTAGTGAGATTTTACTACTGTTACATGTGCTTAATTTTATAGAATAGGTCTAGTTTTATAATTTTTGATTGATTTTACAAGTTTCTAAATTTTATTAGGTAAATGTTGGATTTTGATACTATTTCTATTTTTTAGTTATATGTTAAGCTCCGGATGTTAGATTGAGGCAAATTTTGTATTGATGGAAAGCTAAAAGAGAGATATATAACTTTTATGTTTTGGTCCAAGCCCATTCAGACATCTTGGAGATCAAAAGTGGCTGAGAAGTTGAAAGTGTCATTTTATCCCAATTGAACTAGTTTCTATATTTGGGCTAAATCTAAAGCTACAAAGGTCTGATTAAGGTGAAATCAATGTTCAAATTTTGAAAAGACCCAATCTTATAACCTAAAATTAAAAGATTAGTGAACTACATCATTTTAGGGGTTATTCATCAGATGGAAATTAGACCAGTGAGATTTTACTACTGAATCTTCTAGAAGAAATTGCTAATCCTAATAGGAGTAGGATTAAAAAGGCCTTAATTTTTATAATCCTAAGAGGACTAGGATTAGGATTCTATGGATTTTTCAGATATAAATAGAGATGAAGGTGTAGGCAACATATCATATAATCATACAATCTAATTATATATAATCAGTAACACATTTTTCTTTCTTCCTCCTCAAGTTTTTGTCTTCCAACCATGCAAGGCTAATTTTCTAAAGTTAATTCAAAGAGTTTGAAGCTCTCCTCTTAAGGATTATGAGATCATGATTTATAATGTTTACCTTTCTTAATTAATTCTCCTCCTTCTCTATTTACTTTTGCTGAATTCTTGAGATTACTTTTGTTAGATGTTGATTTGATATAATTGATATTTACCCTTATGATTTCTGATTTCTTTGTTATTTTGTTATGAAATTATGGTTGATAAATCATACTTTTATGCATAGGGATAAAAGGTTAAGGGATTAATTTGAAGATTTTTAATTTAGTTTCTCAAATCAACTGAATTCTATACATAAATTAATTTCAATCTAGCGTAGGAATTATAACAATTGCTTAATTCAGCTAATTTTAATTGATCAAATCCTAGGCCATTATCTAGCATAGAATTCATGAATTATTACAGGGATTTCGGATAATTCAAAGTTGAAGAATTAATTAGAAAAAGTCAAATCCTAATTGATCAATGATTAATCCAATTTAAGACTCTCAATTTCCTTGAATCGACTATTTAATTCCATTGAGTTTTTTCCAATTTTACTTCTACTTTACTTTTATTTTGTGCTTATTTAATACATTGCTTTTACATTAATATCATGCAACCAACCCCCTAATTCT
Source organism: Sindora glabra (assembly GCA_020226215.1). Classification (NCBI taxonomy): domain Eukaryota; kingdom Viridiplantae; phylum Streptophyta; class Magnoliopsida; order Fabales; family Fabaceae; genus Sindora; species Sindora glabra. The sequence goes on along the minus strand of CM035236.1, from coordinate 35,302,672 downwards.
AATTCTGTTCTATATACAACTCATTATTGCATTGTTGCATTTTGACTTTAATTTTGTTTCTGCACACATTCTATTTCATTGCATTATCATTATGTTTCCATTAGTTCTTCATATTTTCATTGCATAAATAATTTAATAATTGTGCATATATTGTTAGAAAATCATTTAAAAAAGATAAAATCAAACAATCACTTAGGGTATGACCTGGTTGTACCACTATACACATTATTTTTCAACATACCAGTTTTAATACAATTTTAATGCATTGCGGCAGGCACATCAGTCACACATATCATACAAAGGAATGGCTACATCCTAATACTCAGACTGCTTATGTAAGTAAGTAATTTCTAATTAAATAATGTTAATTATTATAATAAAATTTTATACTCAAGTTGAAAAAATAAAGGTCAAAATGTTAAATCTTGCCACCTATTGATCTTCCCAGTCCAATGCTTCCTCCAGTAACTCTCTGGTAGATTTGCTAGATCTTGATGAGCTTATTATTGTTAATAAGGTGCTTGACACTTATTGAGGGCCTAGGAAGGTCGTTAGTCATGTGCTTCTTAAGATAGCACATGGCACCCCCAGCACCAGCTCATCCATTATAGGATTTCCTTTGAGGTAGCACCAAGATGTAGCATTTGTGTACAAGGTGCGGACCTATACCACCTAGACTTAGCAAGCCTTAGTTGTGGTGGAATAGTAGACTCTTTATCATGAAGCAGTAGCAGACTTCTATTACCCTTGAAATGATACATGTTGCTTTGCAATTTATGGAATTCCCTTTACCTTAACTTGTTATGCCTTTTCCTCCTCCCCAAATGAATATCTCTCAGCTAAGAGTATTGTTCAAATTTGTTTCTCAGTTGCCCCCCACTTTGTAGCATCCTCTAACTTCCTAGTTATAGTGACCTTCACCCCACCCTAGCCACAATCGCACCCACCTCCATCTTAACCTTTGCATGTGCCTTCAAGCGATAATAAGGATGAGGATGAGGATGAGGATGGCAATGATTGTTATTTTATGTAATTGTTATATATATTTGTATATATCATGCATTTACTTTTTATTTGATTCTTTATATTATGTATGGATGTAAAGTAATTTTTTACCATATATATTATTGAGAGTTAGTATTTGTTTTATTTGTTTTTACAATTGGTATTAGGATATTTATATTAATGATGCTTGATAGTTATAAAAATATTTTATTTTAAGTTAATTTTTTACCAATCATTACAAATAAATTTTTTAATTAAACATAAACATGTTAAAAATTAATAAAAAATAAAATCATTGAAGATATAAAAAAATTTTAATCAATAGATTGTAATTAAAAGAATACTAAAAATCTATACAGACAATAATATTATCTATATATGCCGAATCTACATAAATGATAATGTCATTTGTATAGATATAATACTTTTACCATATTTATACCTTATGCAAATGACATTGTCATCTATATTGGTTTGGGCTCTACAGATGACACCAAAGTCATTTGTATAGCTTGAAACACATACAAGAATATACAGATAACCCAATATAGATAAAATTAGGAGTCCATACAAATAACAAATGTCATCTTTATAGACTCTTTTTTTGTAGTGATATTGTTGTACTAAAAATTATAAATTTTAAAATAAAAAATTATACTTTTATCTTTGTAAACTAAAATATAGAAGAATTTAAAGGGTCCATATTCATGTAAATGCGAAATATATATTCAATTAATAATTAATTTTTTAACGTAGAGGGGTGAACTTTGTTTTTGGTGAGTTTCACATAGTTTGCCAATAAAGTTGGTGGAAGTATCTTCCTCTCTAAAATTGAGGAAGATAGCGCAAGTCTATTTAAAGTTGGAAGGAAAAAGGACGGTGGATGTTTTAATGAATTATTGGATGCGGAGGCTTATTTTATTATTATATATAAAAAAATAAAAAAGACTAAAAACAGAAAAAATATATTAATCTATTTACAAGATGGAAAATACCGGATTCCTTTTCTAAAAACTTGCACAAAAACTGGGAACGCTTTTTGATTTCATCAACTTTATAGTAACGTGTCTACGTGCTTTCGCATTAGGAAATTCCTAACGAAAATTTCGAATAGGTCTAAAGGTCCCTTTTAAATTCCAATTGCTTGTATCGATTGCACTCCTTGAAGCGGAAGATATATTCAAAGATAATATCATAACTTTTAATAAAATATTAATGACTTAAAATTTAATAAGTAGTAATAAATTAGAAATATAATTTTTAAATTTATATCAATTCATTCCCTTACTTTTATCATTTGCACTTTACTTTTTGAAATACATGGAATCTAATGCTACTCGTGACCACCCATTTAGGACGTGTGGATTCCCAGTAGGTGACTCGAACCGAAAAGAATTTATGAGCCAGCAATCATCAAAATATTTGTCCTTTTAAATGAACAAATTTACCAAATTTCAGAATGAAAAAATTAAATAAAAAAATATAAATCTCATTACAGAAAAATAATTTAATGATAAAAATATTTAATCTCTTTAAAGTAAGTCAAACTGTTTTTAGAGTTACCGTTTTTTAGCTTTAATTATTGCCTTTAAAGACTTCATATATGATCGTTCTTGCTACCTCATATTTTTACAGTCCTGAAAAACTAAGAATTTAATAATTAAAATTGTTGTTAGAAAATTTTGTGTAAATTTATCTTGCATTTCTTCCCAAACAAAACTGGCGGGGGAGACTTCGTTTTGCACACACGGTTCTTTTTCCAGCGTCAGTCAAGGTGAATAATTTCCACCGAAAAGAAAACGCGATACATATAGCAATTGCTAGGTTCTTAACCTAGAAAAGGTATAATCTTTATTTTTTGGTGGAAAGTTCAGTTATATCCCTCAAACTAGTACGTGGAATAATTGGGTCATGCTTCCATAACCACCCCCCCCCCCCAATTTCAGGTAAGATGCATACTACTTCATGCAATTTTGAATAGGGTAAAGTCGCCTGGTTTTTATTGGATGATATTATGGCAAATTTTTGCAAGGTCATAAATTATATGTTTGATCTGTGGGAATTATGACATGAAATGGTCAGCTGTATTAGATAATATTATATTTTTAAGTGGTAAAATAAATTCTATAATTGCATGAAGCATAAAAATTATAGTATTAAAGTATGATTTTGTTATATGATTTTAACATTGAATATATCAACCATATTTTATCATCTTGATTATTTGTTATATGATTTGTGGGAATTGAGTCATATTGAAGGAGAAAAACAACATCATCTTTATAAAAGTTAAAATTATTTTTTATTAAATTCATTATATTTAATATTGAATATATCAATTACTTTTCACTATCTTAATAGATTATAACTATATTTTTATGAAAAATATTTTTCATCCAAATAAATCGGAGTTAAAGTCAAAGCAAATTTTTCAAATGAATTGCTTCTCTGTGGAATCAATTTTTTATGGGGCCAAAATATAAAGTGAAAATTAGGGGGAGGGACAAATTTTCAATTATGATATTTTTAGTGTTTGAAAATTGTAGAAAGTCTAACTTCCTTTTATTGCTCATCAAGGCAAGTAGGGGTGCAAGTAGAACAGACGGCCTATCAAGAGCTTACGGCCTAATCTACTTAAAGCCTAGTTTAACCTGACTTATTTATTTAAATAAGTCAGGTTTAAGCTAATAAATTAGTCTATTTAGATAAATAAGCAAAACTTTTTTTCTTTAAGCTTGATTTGTAGACCTATCAAGTTAGCCTATTTAATTATAAATATATTTATAAATAATATAAATATTTTAATACATATATATATAAGTTTGGTTAGGTCATTAGGCAAATTTGGGTCTTAAAAATTCTTTAGTTCAATAGTGAATTTGAAAGCTTATTTATATAAGAAGATTTCTAAATAAGCTAACAAGCCTATTCAAGCTTTTTTAACAAAGCAGACTGAGCCTAAATTTTGTCTTTATGCAAGCTAATTGGTCAGGCTCAGGGCAATAATTAAAAAGTAGGCCTGACCTATTTAAAATAAAGTCCAACTCAGCCTAACCTATTTATACCCTTAGGGTAGGTCTAAAGGTGATAACATCTCACCATCCAAATGTAATATTTGTTGCTTTCAATTGAGCTTTTCCACATATTTCAATAAATATTTTCTTATTGGAAGTCTCTTATTAAAGTTTTCTATGTATTTTAAAGTCGTTAAAATATTTGTAATAATTGATTAAAAAATATATATTTGAAATGTATAATATTTTACTTTGAAATTTTGGAAGTGATAAATATTTCAAATATTAAGGAAACTAAATTGATACAAAGTCAACTCAATTTAGAAGAGCTAAAATAGGATTTTAGTCCAATAAATAAATACAAAGTACGGTACTGAAGATAAAAATTAAGATGTGGGAATGTGTAATCATAAGTATGTGATCGAGTGGAATGAACTATGGAAAATATAGCTATAGCGGTGGGAATGTGTAATCATAAATAAAAGATATTGCTAGAGCGGTTTCTTAGTTAGGAGTGAAAATAAGTCAAACCACTCATTAGAAACCTATAGCCTAATCTACTTTTGGCCTAGCCTAACTTAACCTAGTGTCATGGTCTAGCAACTTAGGTTGTAGAACGTGCGATACTTAGACTCTTATCACCTAAGAATAAATCAGTCAATCAATTACTCACTATTTGAGATTTTGAAAATGACAAGTAACAACCATAATAATAAGCACATCAAGTCAATTTCAAGACAACATATAGTATATAGTAACAGACAAGCAATCATAAAAATACATATTAAGGCAAGGATGAATGTTTGAGTAATGCAAATAAATGCAACAAAAAGTGAACAAAATTGTAGATCAATTTTAGTAGAAAAGAAGCTACTTCTTCTATTCATAATATGCCTTATTACATATTTTAGAGTGTGTAGGGGAGGTCATCAAGCCACACACTTTGACTCCTAAACTAATCTTAAGTGACCACCAAGGCCACGAAATACTCTCCCCTTAAAAAGCATTCTAAGCTAAAGCCTTACTAACAAGAATAGACATCTTTTCCCAAACTATCATAAGGCTTTTTCATAGAGTTCAAGAAGGATCTAAAGTCCTATATACATCAAAATGAAGATAATCTAAACATCATAGTCATGTGCTTATCTACTCACATTGGACAAGTTTCCTTAGTAAAAATTATAAAAATACCCCAAAATAGGGAAAAACCCTAAAAATTGTACACAAGTTGAAATCTTCCCAAATTTATATTATAAAATCTCTACATGATGCTTGATTTTTGTGCAAAGTTTTATCCCAATCAAAGCTTATTTCTCTTATTAACTTAGGTCACAAGGCTAACTTGTGATAGTTAGCCTAGTCTTTTTATCTAGCTAAGCTAAGTTAAGACTAATAAATAGGCTTATTTAAATAAAGGATTGCTAATCTTAATATCCATATGCGGAGGTTAGTAACCTTCATTCTCTCATTTGGGTAAAAGACTATGCTACTAATTTAATAATAATAAAATAATAAAGGTATTATAGTTAATTTGCTATCAATACCAATACTTCTATTAATGAATACATTTATTGTGAAAATGAAAAGAATAAGGAGATTTGAATTAAATGCCTTCATTAATAGAAATAGTTAGTATTGATGGCAAATTGACTATAGTACCTTCTATTATTATTAAATTAATAGCTTGGTTTTTTTATCCAAATGAAAATTTGAAAGTTGCTAACTTCCACATATGGATGTAAAGGTTAAAAATCCCTTTTAAATAATCATGTTAGGCCTTTGTAGGCTCAACTTGTAAGTTTATTAGATCAACTTATTTAATAATTAATACATTTATATGTAATATAATATAACATCATATATAATATATTTATTTATAAAATAAACATATGTATAATATCAATATAATTTCAATACATAGTACTATAAATATGACATAATTTGAATATTGGTTTATTTTTTGCATTCAAGGCCTTTGTTTATTAACTTATATGAAGACTAATTTATGTAAGCAGGCTTTTAAATGGACCTAGAGGGTAGACCAAACTTAAGTTTTAGCATTTTATAGATTAATAGGCCAGATTTAAGCCAATAATTCACCAAGTAAGCCTAACATATTTATGCTAGAGCCTAAACTATTTCCATTCCTAATCTAAGTACAATGAATTCATCTTAATTATTGATTTCTAATAAGAAGATCGATCTTGATAGCCATGATAGACATGTAACATACAACATTTTGGATAATGTGGGAATTATTTACTTTCCTTTTTATGAAAAAATGAAAGTAGTCATCTTTCTTGTAACACAAAGGATATAGAAGATTTACCAAAACAAAAAAGAAAGAATATAGAAGATATTTCTCTTTATCATAAACTATATTTTATATCTAAAAATTACTTAAATACATAATTTACATAATATGATGATCAAGTTATACTCATTTAGAATCACAAAATAAAAGTTGAAATTCAATTCATTTAGATTTAGTTTCATGTATGAATTTTACATAAATTTAATTTCAAACATATTAAATTCTTATTTTTTCATGATTCTAAACAATAGCTTGATATCCTAAAAAGTTTGCATGTTTCTTTGTTAGTTGGCTCCATCGAGCTTGATAATCTTGCTTACAATTCTTGAGATTGCTAGTTAGTAGCCTTTGTAAGCAAAAATTACTCATATAGGATAAAAACTTACATAAATCAAGAATATAAAATACATAATTTTAGAAAACAAATAGCATACATGTGTTTGCCACAATAAAATATGAATTAATTGATAAAAAGGTTTGATCTTCCTTGCCTTCTCTACAAGTTTATAGTCGATAGGGCAACAGGATTCACAAAGTATTTTATGATTATGATTAAAGTGCAAAATGGCTAGGGGGACCTAATATGATTAAATAAAAAATCTTACTAGGATCACCCATCAAAAGCCCAGTTAATTAAAGGTCTACACTTGTTACCAAACACACTAGCCCACAGGCATTTTTAGTCTACAAAAGTGATCATAAAAATTGGATCCAAATATTATAATTCTAGGGTCAAACTCAGGCTATTTTTAATAAAACAAAATAAAAGACCTAATTAATGGTACTCCATTAAAAATATTTTTATATTCTCCTACTTAGACAACATTAATTATAATTAATTTATTTTATAAAATATTTTATTTTGAAAAATGACTCTTAAACTGAGGAATAATTTTAAATACTTGTGGCCATAATTTTTAAAAATACACCATGCCAGAGAAAAATGCCTAAAAATTTAACTAAGTCTATATAGCCAATGATATTGAATCATGGCGACAATTACATTCTTTATTAATGTAAGACCTTCCATGACTATAAAATATCATGAACTATACATACTTAGTCATTAATGTGATAGTGTAGCATGAAATATGGCATTAAAATTTGTGATTAAATCATGCTTATCTTTCATGTCATTCGTCAATGATTTCTTTAATAAATTCATATAGCAGGAGAAATCAACTGGCAACATATAAAGCCAGATTGTCTCATAAATTTCAAAATGGTGTCAATTTTGAGACAAATAATTAAGCCCAAGAACTAATGACTAATATCAAGTCTTAGCCCTCATAAAAAATTATAACAATCTTGGCATATTATAATCAAATAATGCATGCATCAATAAGATAACATAAATTTATAATCAATGTACCCACTAGTATATAAGAAGATATAAGAAAGGAACATATGAAAAAATTACATAAAAGACAGTCATAAAAATAGAAACAACTCCCACTAACCAAAGACATCAAAAGAACCCACAATTCCTATATTCTCAACATGCTTTTGAAAAATTGTAGGTCCAACTCCTTTAGTCATAGGATTCACCAGTATAGCATCTATATGAATGTGCTCTACCACTATGTTCCTGTTCTTCACAAGATCTCTAACTATAAGGTATTTCAATTCTAAATGCTTAGATCCACTAGAACTTTTATTGTTTTTAGTGAAGAAAACTACAACACTATTGTCACAATAAATTTTCAATGGTCTAGTAATATAATAAACAATTTATAATCCTGAAATGAAAATTTTCAACCAAATAGCTTGCAAAGCGGCATCATAACAGGCAACAAATTTTGCTTGCATGGTGGAAGAATCTATCAATGCTTGCTTAACATTTTTTCAAGATATAGCACCTCTAGCCATCATGAAGATGTAACCTAAAATAGATTTCATATCATCAAATCATTTAACAAAATTTGAGTCTAAATACCCAATTAATTCTAAGTTATCAACTTTCCTATAAACAAGCATATAATTCTTGATTTTTTGCAAGTATCTCATAACTTTCTTAGCAACACACAAATGATCTCTACTAGGATTAGACAAATACCTATCAAGAACACTAACCATAAAATCCAAATCTATTTGAGTGCGAACTTGAACATACATTAAACTTCCTACGACACTTGCATAAGGAACATTTTACATTAACTATTTCTCTATCTCATTTGCTAAGGTACTGTTTGTTGCTAAACTTATCACTTTTCATAATTAAAACATCCCTAGCTTTACAATTTTGCATTTGAAATCTTTCAAGAATCCTATCAATGTATGTTATTTGAGACAACCCTAGTAAGTTACGAGTTCTGTGCATGTGAATTTGAATACCCAAAATAAATGATACCTCGCCAAAATCCTTCATGTCAAAAGCTCTAGAAAACATTTATTTGGTATCATATAATAGAGCTAGACTACTACTTGCTCATAAATTATTATCAACATGCAAGATAAGGAAAATAAAGCTGCTCCCACTAACCTTGAAATAAATACACTTGTCAAGCTTATTTTCTATAAAGTTTATAGACATAATTACCTCATCAAACTTCAAATACCATTGTTGGAATGCCTATTTCAAACCATATATTGATTTTTATAGCTTACACACTAGATACTTAGATCCATTTATTTGAAAACCCTTAGGTTGTTTCATGTATACATCTTGTACAAGTTCATTTAGAAAAGCTATTGTAACATCTATTTGGTGAAACTCCAAATTAAAATGTGCAACCAAGGCCATAATAATCCCTGAATGAGTCTTTAGAAGATATTAGTGAGAAAGACTTAAAGTAGTCAATTCCCTTTCTCTGAGTGAAAAGTCTAGCTACTAATCTTGCTTTAAATCGCTTAATTCTACCAATTGAATCTTTCTTAGTCTTGTACACCTATTTGCAACTAATTGCCTTATAATTTTAAGGATGCTCAATAAGTTCCCACATTTTATTATCGATAATAGGCTGAATTTCCTCATTCATAGCATTCAACCACAAATCAAATTATTGATTGTTTACTGCTTGATTGTATATGGTTGGATCAACAACATTCCTAATGTTATATTCACTCTTATTAAGATAGGCATAATAATCATTTCAAATTGCTATCTTTCTTTGTCTAATTGACCTTCTAACTAGAATATGCTCTATAGATTGAACAAGTTAATAGTTCTCGATGGGAACATCTGCAACGAGTTCTACAATTTGATCATGCTTTACAATTTGATCATTTGTATCTCAACGTGAAAAGATGGAGGTATAATAGTTTGACTAGGTAAAACTAGTGGAATGATAATAGAAGCTGGCTCATTTTATGTTTCAAGGTGCCCCAAATTTAGTGATAAATCAACAATATCAAGCTTAAGAAATTTTACAATCATGGACTTAACTATTTTTATACTTCTTGTAGGGCAGTAGAACTTATATTCTTTTGCATAATTTGGATAAAAATAGGAAGTAACAATGAACGGATCTTGGATTAAGTTTCTTTATTAATGGATCATAAATTTTCACTTCAAAAAGATAACCCCAAACTTGAAAATCATTTAAGCTATGCTTTTTTTTAGTCTAAAGCTCAAAAGTTGTTTTAGGTACTCACTTGCTAGGATTACGATTAAGGATATACAAAGCAATTTTAATAGCCTCACCCCAAAGAAATTTAGATAAATTTGTTCTACTTATCATGCTCCTTATCATGCCTTTAAGAGTTTGATTGTGCCTTTCAATGATGTTATTTTACTAAAGACTACTAGGCATTGTATAATATGGAATAATTCCACATTGCTGTAAAAACCTAACAAATGGTCCCATGTGTTATGTAGACACATCTTGCTTGCTATAATATTCACCTCCCCTATTAGATTTGTTTTTCAACCTTAGTTTTGAAATTTTTGAATTTCTCAAGTACATTAGATTTTTCTTTTATCAAATAAAGATAGCCATATCAAGAAAAATCATCAATGAATGTGACAAAAAAATGACAACTACAAACAGTGGGAAAGTATGATCTAAATATATCAATATGAATTATCTCTAAAAGATTAAAATTATGAGTAGTGCCTTTCTTTTTAGTCTTGGTTAACTTCGCCCAATAAAACTTACACATATGTCCATATCATCAAAATCTAGGGAAAGAAGAATGTTCTCTTTAATTAACCTCCCCACCGATTCCTTAGATATATGTCTTAATCTCCTATGCAATAGGACTGATGATGTTTCCTTAATTCTAAGTCTTTTTGGAACCACATTTTTAACATTCAAAGAAGTATAAAAACTATCAGAGGCTAATAGTAACCTATATAAACCATTATCATGAAAACCAAAACCAATAGACTCAGAATGCAATAAAATATTAACTTTTCCATTCCAATTATAAATTTGTATCCAAGCTTATCCAAAAAAGAAATTGAAATTAAATTTTGTCTAAAATTAATAACATAAAAGACATTATTCAATGTAATCTCAATAGAGTTTTCTAAATGTAAAATAACATCTTTTATGCATTTAATTACAACTTCAAGATCATTTTCTACTCTAAGTTTAGACTCTCTCTCACTTGGTTTCCTCTTACTTACGAACCCCTACAAGGTAATTACAACATGGGTTATGGAACCACTATCAAACCACCAAGAATTTATAAGGACATTAACTAATTTTGATTCAAAGCAAGCTAAGGATAGAGGTTTACCATTTTCATTACCCTTTTTCTTTTTTAACTAAGACATGGACCTATAATAATCATTCCTCTCATCATCTTTCCTATAACAATGATAACATTCTACATTCTTATGAATGGAACCTTTAAGACCTCACACTTGTGGTATATGACCGGTGTTATTATTATTACCATGCCTTTAGACCTCTTGAGATTTAGAAAGATTATTCCTTCAAGCATATGATTTAGGTTTTTTTTTCTTATGGGTTGGGTTCTTGCTGAGTAAGGATTTTGGTTAGGTTAAAAAACTTATTTCATTCTTTTTTTCCTTTAATTTTTCTTCCTCAACAATACACTTAGTGATGAGTTCAATAATGGTCCAAGGTGTATTCAAGGTATTATAGGCTAACTTAATTTAATTGAATTCTGGAGGTAAGGAACTCAAGGCATGTGGGACAAGAAAGATATCCAATAATTCAATTTTTAAGTTTAGAGGTGAATCATTTTGATAATAAACTCTCTTACACAACTAATGTTGTCATAGTTCGTGGTCATCAGTTCCTTCATCAAGTATCCAAATTTAGTATTATCAGATACTTGGTACCTTTGTCCTATAGCATCCATAAAGCCTTTAGCCTTGATTGTTTTTGCTAGTCCACCCAATTGATGTTTAGGAATAGATCTCTTGATTGCAATGAGACTGAGCCTATTAGATTTCTCCCATTTTGCATGATAGTCTTTTTACTCTTGAATACTTTTAAAAGTGAGTGCTGATAGTTCTAGCTTACACAAGGCTAAATCAAAATCTATAATACTAAGAGCAAATTCTATGTTTTGTGTCCATCTCATATAATTTGTACCATTTAACAATTCAATAGTTATAGTGTTATTCACTACAAAAGAGATTGTGAAAAGACAATTAGAAATATAATATGTTAGTTTTAGATATTTTAGATTTATCAATAACCATATATAGGAGTATATAAAATATCAGTACATTTTTCCCATTGGGCAGAAAATATAATGTGTAAAAAATCCTTTTAAAATTGAAGTCAACCAAAATAATATATTATTATTATAAAATTATCCCCCTTGGGCAGGTAAAATTTATAATAATAAAATAAATTCATAAATAATATTTTGCTTCAATAAATCAATTTCTAATCATATCCTATAATAGTCCCCTTTAGACAGGTTATTATATGAAATAATTAAAAATATATAAGCTCACTTTTAATTACAACACATATTTACCCCCTTTGGGCAAGTAACTGTGTAATAATTAAAAATCAATCCCTTAAATGTTTATCAATAGCTCAAAGGCTTATGAATCAAAATAAATAATTTCACTTTGGTAATAATTATCCATTTTAATCCTTAAGTCTCCCAAAAGAACTGAAATATTTAAATTAAGTCCAAAACTATAAATTAAAATAAAACACAATCAGTGTATTAAGAGGTGCTAAATTATATGCATCAATACTGATCATAAAATAATCATATTGCATCAAAACACAATCTCAATATATATATATTTGGTAGAAACTAAAAAGGATTTGCCTTTCCCTAATTTTTCTCCTAATTTCTTTAAGAGAATGTACATTTAGGATTGTAATTTTGGGAGAGTAAAATATGTTAGTATAAATATGAAAAATATATTATTTTTCCAAATTTTTATATTTTTTTAAGGAAATATGAACACATGATAAATATTTTATCACAACCAATATATATATATAATGCGTGGACTACATGCACATTGCATGTGTGTGGGTCATGTCTGAGTGATGCAGCATCTTCAAATTGAAGATGCAAGGTACTTGGGCAGATGCCATCAACCATGAAGCCTTTAAAATTTTTTGAATGCAACTTTTAATGATTTTGGCCATTCAAAATAGTTGATGGCATTGATAGTGAATGAAAAATTGCATACAAATAGAGAATGAATTAGAAACAACAAATCAAAGATTGATTACAAAGAGTGAATCAGCAATTTAGCAATGATTTCTAGCCAAAAACAAAATTGAAACTAAATTCGTGAAATTGCGTACAAAAAAATGATACAGGAAATTGAAGTCTAACAAATTATATATAAAAAACATAAAGACCTTTAAATAACATTCTCCATAACCCATGAGATCAAAGAATAAAAAAAATATTACAAATATTGAAATTAATAATAATACAATTCATGATATGCCTCACATATACTGTAATGTAATTTTAATTTTATAATAATGAAATCATTTGAAAATATATAAATTGATAGATTAAAAAAAATTACATCAACATATATAATAATTTTAAATAATCTGATAATAATAATCAAACAAGAAAATCAATGATAATAATCATCTAAAAATACAGATCACATATAGGGAATATGTATTTCAATTCTCAATCTATTGTAAGTGGCTTTGATGCCAAATGTCAACAAAAATTGTTTACACAGGACAAAAACTTATATAGATCAAGAATATAAAACACATAATTTCATAAAATAGATAGCGTACTTGTATTTATCATAGTAAAATATGAATTAATTGATGAATAAAGATTTGATCTTCCTTGCCTTCTCTATAAGTTTATAGCTCATAAGGTACTAGGATTCCCAAAATATTTCATAGTTTTAATTAGAGCGTAAAGTGATTAGGGAGACTTAACCTGATTAAATAGAAAACCCTACTAGGCTTACCCATCAAAAGCTCAATTGGTTAAAATTCTATACTTGCTATTAAACACACCAACCCACTAAGCATTTTTAGTCTATAAAGATGATCACAAAAACTGGACCAAAACATTATAACTCTAGGATTAAACTTAATCCATTTTTAATAAAATAAAATAAAAGATCCAATTAATAATAGTCTATTAAAAGTATTTTTACAGGCTCCCCAACTATGTTTGAATTGCGATTATATTTTTTTATATGTTAATAAAAAAAATTTGAATTGAATCTAATACTTAGACAGAAAATTAAATATCAATTCAGTATTTGGATCTTTATATTTTTATCTCATATAATTTAAAAGAAATATTTATATTTCATTTAAATTTATCCGACTGTTATTGATGGTATGAAATAACACTTTACCATTTTCTAAATTATCTAATTGTCTAAAAAATATGATTGAATTTCAAATTCAGCTCGATGCCACTCAAAATAATGATGATATTGATTCAAGAAAAAAAATTCAAACATTGCCAAATGGTATTGGAAAATTTATCACAAAATAAAAATCATATTAGAAGCTTTTATGATGGTAATTCGAAAGACTATAGTAGAGTAATTTGCACAACAAAAACGATGAATAACTAAAGGCCATAAAAAAATATATGATTGCATCAACATTCAAGTTAGATAAATTTTATGGCAAAGAGAAGATTTAACTTAAAACTAAGTACCTAACAAGTGACATTTAGAGTTAAATTAAAAGTTAGTCATTGAATGAACAAATCACACAAGTGTGAATGAGTGGATCTTCTAAATATTTAAAGTGACATTTAGAGTTCTCAACAGCATAGTGGTATTTGATAAGAATCAATGTTCTAAATACTTCTTCTAGATGTTTAATGGAACGATTCATATTACAAGTGATTGGAAATCATGGCCCGAGTGCCAAGGAATGATCCAATATTAATGAAGGTAGTTTTACTTAGGCAGGGATGTAAATTGCAATTCAGGTTTTGCTACACTTGGCAAAATTACGGATAAATACAAGAAAAAATGCAGCCATTATGATATGGAAAATTGCAGATAGTATGATCCGCAACTAAAATATTATATATAATATTATGATTCAAGGCTGCAGTTTAAATCTTTGTTAGGCATCATTAACGTCGAAGAACGAACAGTAGCCATAAATGTAAATTAATAAAACCTAAATGAATGAATAGCATCATATATATGTTTTTCCTTCTTTCGAAGACACTAGTGAAGTACAGTATTCTTGAACACACACACAACATAAATTAAAGGAAATTATATTTGAACATGAGAAATTCTTGAAATACGACCAACAAGACCCACATGAACGTAAATTCATTTTTTTGTCCATATCAAGATCAAACATCACCAAATGGTTGATGCACATCATCCCCACTGCCAATACTCATCAGACCCATAAGCCATTCCTGGAACTCCATATTACATGCTTGCCGGGTTCATGTTTGCAATCCTTGCTCCAGGCTTGTGCATTTGCTCCGCTTGAGCTACCCCCATCTATGGCTGTTGGAACAACTTCAGCTACTTGGTCTTGGCTTTTAGCTCACTTTTTCAACTTCATTTGGATATCCTGCATTTTTCCATCAATGGCAGAGTCCAAATCGTTTAACTCCATCATACTCACTTGAAACATAACTGCTTATCAGCACCTAGTTGCTCAAATACAACTAAGCTCTTTTCCATTTCACGATTTCCACTCTTTAGCTTTTTCAAATGCTCACTTTTCTTGGTGAGAAAAGTGAGCATTTGCCTCATGTGGCTTTCTTGGTTCAACATTTTTTCGTTTCGTTCCATCTCGTTCTTTTCACGAAATTGTGAGAATACACTTTGGAATCCCCCAAGGGATGGCCAAACATCTGGCACAGGATCATTATGGCTATATATTATAGCAGCAGCTTTAATATGACAGAGGGTACTAATTTCACTTGTCTTCTTCAACAAACTCCTCTTCCTGTTGTTGAAAGTTGTTTTTCTTATGGTCTCGTCGGTGATGTAGGCATGTTTCCTGCTCTTTTCTGGTCATGGTTGAGACAGTAAAAGAAAGAGAGAAGAGAACAACAATTGCAAAAATTGAAGACTTGAAATTTGGCCCTTCTTTTAAACAATCTGGTTTATATAGACCAATAAAATGGGACTCGAAGTAGTATTTTGGGCACCAAATTACTAGGTCAAAGTATTATGATGACTTACCCTTTTAATGGAGGATTTGGAAAAATCTGGCTATCATATATTCAAGTGATGAATTTTGCAATGTTTATAGATTTAGCTTAATTGGGATGGCTTGGCAGAGGAAAGGTTAATCAACGATGATAAGTTCCTTATTTGCTACATGTCCTCAACAGTTTAAAAAAATGGCTACGTTAAATATTCTCATCCATATAAATGCTAACTTTATATGTTCTCCCTCTCTACATATATATATATATATATATATATATATATATATATATATATATAGACACACACATACAAATAAAGGATTGGTTCAGTGAACAGCAAAAATTTTATGTAAAATTTAAATTCAAATTTAGCATTATTCCCTCTTTCTTCCCTTCATAAGATTTAAACAATTTATTTTCTTTAACTTTCAATAATTTTAGAATTTACTATATATATTTTTTTCTTCATTGATGTTATATGGTTCATATGGGCGCTACTTGGATTTGTAATTTTTTTGTGACATTGTACTATTTAATAGTTTTGTTTCATTTTTAACATATTGTATTTATTATTATATTTTTAAAACTTTCCATTTATATTCTCTTCTCCTTCCAAAATCTTAAGGTAATGGTTGTGATTTAGTAAGTATAAAAAATTACAAACCAGCTTTTTTTTT
Source organism: Sindora glabra (assembly GCA_020226215.1). Taxonomy (NCBI): domain Eukaryota; kingdom Viridiplantae; phylum Streptophyta; class Magnoliopsida; order Fabales; family Fabaceae; genus Sindora; species Sindora glabra. Next base: position 35,286,128 of record CM035236.1, on the reverse strand, counting down.
CATTCTTTTGTAATATTTTCATTAAATGTTTTGACTTAAAGTTAAAATTTTTCAAAATTTTTACACAAATTGGATGGAATTTCAACTTTTTATACATTAATTTTTTTTTATAAATGAAAGAATAGTTAAACCACTAGATACACATATACAAGTATTATAGATCAAACTTGGATGAAGTAAAAGGTACAGAACCTTTAGAGAATATTAGACATCACTTAAGCCAAAGGACTATTGGATGCCACTTGAGTCAAAGGAATATTAGCAATGTATAATAACACCTCAGTTGTGTGTACGCTAAATTGTATAAATTCACATGTTGTAGTCGATGACTGCTATACTAAAGAATCTCGTCTCAATATAGTAAAGAATCATATAAATGCTAACTTTTTGTTTATATATGTTCCATATATATATATATATATATATAGACACTTATGCAATAGCGTTAGTTCAATCAAAATATACATTGTATATAAAATTTAAACTCAAATATAACATTATTCCATCTTTCTTCCCTTCGTAAATTTAAAGCACAATTTATTTTCTTTAGTTTTTGATAATTTTATAATTTATGATACATATTTTTTCTTCTTTAATGCTATAAAGTAGCCCTACATGGATTAATACATTTTTTTTACTATGACATTGTGCTATTTAATAGTTTCGATTCATTTTCAACATATTATATATATTATAATATTTTTAAGCTTTCCATGTATAATATCCTTCTCCTTCCAAAATCTTATGTCAATGGTTGTGATTTAGAAACTATCAAAAGATTTCATACCGGCCTTTTTTTTAATCTTTTGTAAATTTTTCGCCAAAAATTCTGACTTCTGGGTAGAAAGTTAAAATTTTTCAAATTTTTTATACAACTTGGATGAAATTTCAACTTTTTATACACTTTTTAATATACATAAAAAAACGTATAAGATTGTAGCTAAAAAAATTAGAACAGTATATATATAAATTATAATTTATATATTAAATTTTTCATAAAAGATGACATATCAATAATAATAATAGAGTTTTAACAATTTTTTAACAATGTGTTAATAGAATGGTATATGATAGTGTGAAATTATATTGTTTTACATTGATAATGAATCAAGTTTAAATCTTATTTTATTAAAAATATTTATTTAACGATATTCAAAATATAATTTTGTATTCAATAACTACAACTTGAATTTAGATTTTATACATTTCATAAATATTTCTGGATACATGACTAAATACTAAGGGTCCTCAGAAAACTCACTTCCACCCTTCACCGGACATGAAAAATAATGGGTTTAGTTGGTTTGGTAAAGGAATGTGGGTAGAAATAATCCAAAATCTAAAGGTACTACCGAGTTTCAATCGATCTTGAGTGCCTACGCCCCTATCAAATTTAAATTGACATCAATCGAGATACTGCTTACATGAGTGAAATATTGTCATTTCATTTAGGGCTTTAAATAGCTTTCGAGGTTCTTCTTCCTTTCTCACTCTTGATTTTAGCTCCCCCTCTACCATTTGTGCCCTAACAAAACTTTGAGCACAGAGCAACCACCATCCTCTTCCTCTTCCTTCTCAACCCATTTACGAACTTTGTTGGTTGCTGGTTTGGGACAATGTCATGTTGTCATTGTGCTAGCGGATTAGCTCGCCTATATAAAGTTGGGGATCGCAAAGTTGGTTCCGGGTCTATTGTTTGAACACTCTTTTGTAAGGATTTTGGCTAAATTCCCAATGAGGAGACAGTGACGGCTTGGCTTTAAATAAAGACAAAATAATTGAAGTAATTTCATTTTGCCTTATTTTCATACTCTTACAATAGAACAACATAGATTAGTTATGACATGAGACAAAAAGAGTCAATTTGGTATCTAACTTTTTTAGAATTAATTCATTTTAATAGAAATGATTTCAATTCATTGATAAATGAATTATTTTATTTAGAATGTATTGAAAAATACATGGAATTCAATTAAAAAATAAGATGTGATGGTATCATCACAAATACAACATTAGAAAGAAAGAAAATCATTCTTATAATATACTTTTTAGATCAAATGAAATGAATTCTAGTGAAATCATTCCTTTACTGGATGAATTTCATAAAAATAGAAATTGTAAATGATATGAAATAGGGTAAATCATTTTTATAATATACTTTTTAGTTCAAATAAAATGAATTCTAATGAAATCATTCATTTATTTGATGAATTTTATAATGACACAAATGTAATGAAAATAGAAATTGTAAATGATATGAAATCTCTTTTTACTTACAACCAAACACCATTTTAAAAAGAAACACATTTCCAAATAAAATGAAATCTTGTTTTTGGTCATACTAAACAAGCGGATAATGACATTTTATACAACTTTAGCATAGATACAAGAATAAATGGGCAAATTCATCCCTTAAAGATTAGATTGACATCAAGTTAGTTCAAATTATTATAACATTAATTTAGTTTTATTCCATTGAATTTGACATCAACTTGATCCTACCATTAGAATGACCTCAAATTAATCATGAAAGATTATGTCAATATTAAATTAATCCTAAATTTTATTTTAACATCAAATTAGTTTTATCATTAATACTTCCATTAACAAACTTGAGTTATAGTTAAATCTTTCCTCCTCTAATTATTGATCAATAAAAAATATAGAATACTAAGTTAAGTTTAAAAATTAATTTTTAAGAGAAAGTATTTGTTTTGCTCTAAAAAAAGGATTAAATCTTAAATATCTAATAGTGATAATTGATTGAAAAAAATCAACCAATGAATCAAATAATAAGCAAATTTATCAAAAGGAAAAACAAGTGTTTGATCAAAATGGGTTGATTTTTAAGTCTTTATGTTATGATAACATAACCTAGAAACATTGGGATTCTAAGTGAGGTGCCTTAAACCCTAGTAGCAGCAACAAATAGCGTCAATCTAGAAAACAAAAGCACCAAATTTCAAAATGAATTGCAATCCAAATAACCAAATCAAGATCCAAATTGAAAATTACTAACTAAATAAAAAAGTTTTAAAAGCAAATCATTTTCATATTAAAAAATGGTGACATTAAGTTCATATGCTAAGAAAAATAAAAAAAAATAAAAACAACAAAGAAAAAAATAATAACAAAAAAATAAAAAAATATTGATAATGATGAAAAGAAAAAAAAATTTCAATGTGTCTATTACTTTTAATGATGCAGTTGCAACGTACGAAACACTATTTCACTTCAAATATTTTTATTTTTTATATTTCTTATTTATAAATGACAAAAAGTTTGAAACTTTTTATTGTTTAATTAATAACTTTAGTTTGAACCTTACTTTGTTTGTTTTGATTGCAATCCAATTTGGCACTTTGTGTTGTTGTTTTTTGGATTGATACATTTGTTGCTACTATTAAGGTTTAAGGCATCTTACTTAAAATCTCAATTTTTCTTGGTTAGTTTATTATATTGTAAGAACTTAAAAGCTAACACACTTTGATCAAATACTTATTTTACTTTGTGATGAATTTGTTTATTATTTAACTCATTGGTTGATTTTTAAAGAAAGAATTACTATTAGATATTCAAAATTCCTTTTTTTTCCTTTGACTAAAACATGATTTTTAATAAAATTTTTAACTTAACTCAGTATTTTTATATTTTTAATTAATTTATAATTAGATAGGGAAAATTTTAACTGCAACTTAAATTTTTAGTAGAAATACTAATGAGAAGATTAATTTGATGTCAAAATAAAAGTTGAGACTAATATGATATCAACATATATTTTTAGGACCAATTTGATATCAAACTAATGGAATTGGACTAAATTATAAAATTTTGAACTAATGTGATGTTAATTTACTCTTGCAAGGATGAATTTGCCTATTTACTATAAATAAAATTATGTTGAAACATATAGGTGCAATTTAAATGTCATAATTCCGTTTTGTGGGAATAAAATTAATATTTAAATTTATAACTATTTAATATCACTCAAACAAGGAAATAGATTGCAATGTGGAAAAAAAATAAAATTTAGAATAATTTTGCATTCCAAAATAAATTAAAATTTTTAAATGAGAGAAAAATGATAATATTATAAGATAAAGATAAAAATTAAATGTGATAAGTACTAATTCTCTTTTATCATTAAAGTCAGCTTTACTAATTAATTTGAATGTTATATAAGTCATTGGATGAGTTTAAAATTAATGGTAGAAATTTAGTGTAAATTTTTTAGGTTCACACTCTTGATCCCCTTCCTAAAATTATTTAGGAGACTAAGTTTAAATGAATTGAATTTCAAATTTTGTTATGTGATTCTAAGTGGCGGAAACTTTATCATCATATTATGTGAAGTATATAATTATGTAATTTATAGATATAAAATATAATGTATGATAAAGAGTGATATCTTCTATATTTTTTTCCTAGGTAAATCTTCTATCTCCTTTGTGCAAGAAGGATAAAGGCTTTCATTTTTTTTCATAAAAAGGAAAGTAAATAATTCAAACATTATCCAAAATGTTCTATGCTACATATCTATCAGACATAGACTGAATTATTGTGCCTGTCAAGATCAATCTTCTTATTAGTAATCAATAATTAAGATGAATTCACTATACTAGGATTCTGCTCTGTCAATATCTTGACTTTTTCCTGGTTTTGCGATACATTTTCTCTTAATTTTAATATATTTAGATGAATCTTAAAAATCAATCAACTCTCTCAAAAATGAAAATTCTTAACACAAGATGAATCGACTAAAAATCCTAAACCCTAAAATCTCATAAAAGAATTTGAATCAATAAAAAATGGAATAAAACAATAAAAACTTACCGATTAGAAGTGACAAAATGAAGAACCAAATGTTACGGTGAGTGAATTAAGCGATGACAGAAGAAATGAGCGCAACAATAACTGGGAGCAACAGCGATGATGAGGAACAGGGGTGAACCAAAGAGGAAAAGGAAAAGGGAAAAATGGGGTTCTGACATCGCAAACTAGTGTAAGTGCCTATTTAGTGATAGAAATTTCCATCAGTAAAACATTTAAATAAAATAAAAAAATTTTAATTAGCAATGGATACTAATACTTTTATCAATAATTCAATCACTAAATGGTAAAAAATTTCATTGCACCACCAAACAACTTTTAAAATTTTTGTGCATGGGTCCCTCCCTATGTCCGTCATTAATTAAAACTTGAAAGTTTTTATTCCGTCTTTAATTCCATCGGTAAGTTTTATTCATGGATTTTGAGATGGATGTGGTTATCAAATGGATTATTCTGGAAACCTCACAAATTAATGACAAAAATATCGATGAATATTCTAGCTCCCATCATTAAAGTCATGACACATATTTAGCTCTTCTATTCTCATTTACCAACAGATTTTTCTTCACTAAATTCAACTCTAAATATTCAATTCTAATGTTCATCACAAATTTTCTATGGTGAAAGCATGCTATCCATATTTGCATAAATATGATTGCACTAGAAATATGAGAAGTAAAAAATTCTAAAATTATTTGTTATAAAGTTTTTCAAGTAAATAAAAAGCGGAAACAATCAGAGTAAGTTCATTGGGTAGTAATACTTGAAATTGATCGCTAGTGCAATAGATTTTTAATATGAAAAGCTTAAAAAATGAAAGGAAAGGTAGAAAGGAAAGAGGAAATTATTGATAAGTTGGCATTTTGAAATATTAAAAAAAAGGAATCATGATATTTCGAAATAATTCATGTAAATACACTACAACAAATTAACACTTGTGGCACAAATTATCATGACAAATTTACCTCTTTCCATGGGAACAAAAAAATTCAAAAAAATGTCTAAAAAACTAAAAAATTTATGCCATAAGGAAAGTTTACCTATGGCAAAATATCAATTGTGTTACAAACTAAGTTATGGGAACACAATTTCCGTGGCAAAGTATCATTTATGCTACGAAAAAACTTTATTCGTGATAAAATATCTTTTATGTCACAAAACTAAGTTACAAAAACATATTCCTCATGGCAAAGTATCATTTGTACTACGGAAAAACTTTACTTGTGACAAAATATCACTTTTGCCACAAACTAAGTTATGAGAACATATTCCCTATTATAAAGTATCACTTGTGTTATAAACTAAGTTACAAGTACGTATTTCTTGTGACAAAGTCTTACTTATTCTATCATATAAGTCAGAAAAATTTATCTGTAAGAAAGTATTACTTATGCCACGAATTAATTCTATGAATAAAACCATAGTCAAATATATCATTTTTGGTAACTATACATATAAAAAAGATTATTTATAATAAGTGCAATATACTACAATAGACAATAAAAAATATAAATATTCATATATTATGGGTTTTAGCAAATAACTAATTCATTAATTGATTAGCCCCTATCAATCAAAATAAAAAAGTTGTAGAACATAACATTTTCAATTAACTGATTCATAAAATATACATAAAAAGATAGAACTATCCACAAATTGTATAGTTATATACTTTTATTATTTTTTTAAAATAATTTAGATAGGAGTTGAACCCCAAACCTTAAGATATGTAAGAAAGAGTTGAATTATTAAGCTCTAAATATTTTTATTTACATGTGTACCAAATTTAATATCTATTAAATTGTAATAGTTTTTCATAAATAATAAATAATTATTTAACTTTTCATCAGTTAAATTTATATAATAAAATTAATATACATCAACAAAATAAATAATATAATATAATAAAGATTGTATTATATAATTATTTAATAAATTTAAATTCTATACATAATAAAATTAAAAATTAATAGGACTAACATATACATATATAAACTACATACATATACAAATATTTTTTCAATTTGTTATGCAATCCATTTTTTAAAATATCAGTTAAATAAAAATAATTTAAGGTATAAAATTTTATAAAAAATTATTTTTTATTACTTCACATTATTCTTAAAAAATGTATTAACAAAGAAGATATATATATTATGAAAATACTAAAATTATTATATTATATATAAATAGTATAATTTGTAAGATAAGCTATAATAAGTTTTATTGTAGAAATATATAATAATAAGTTTTAAATTCATCACTGTAATATTAACAAAACTTTCATTAAAAAATTAAAAATAATAATTGTGTAAAATTATGTATAATTTAATAATAATTAAACTATTGTACTAAAATTTTTTAAGTAAATTATATTTAAATGAGTGATATATATAGAATAATCTAAATTTTTATTTTTATTCATTATTAATTCCGATTGTATTAATTCATTTCTTACAGATACTTTGTATTAATTTCTTTTCTTTTAAATAATAATTTAATCAGTTTGGTCTATTCATTTGTAATTTTATTGATAGGTTAATGAATTGATAAATGGAATGATAGAAATTAAATATAAATAACATAGAAGAGATGAAATTAATACAAAAAATATGTGAAGGTTCAAATAATTTAACTTATATCTATGAATGATAAAAATAAGTATTATAAATACAAAATTCAAAGTAAATAATTTATAATTTAAATATACATAATAATTCAAAGTTATGATTTGTATGGATATCTATTTTATATAATTCAACATTTATTGAAGGAATTTTAGAAAATAATAAAAAATTGCTTGAAAGATGTAAAATTTTTATTTTTATTTTGTAATAACTCAATTAATAATAATTAATAAAAAATATTAATAAAATGATAAAATTAACTAATTAATTATTTATAAGAGATAAAATTGATATAAGAAATTTGTAAAGAATAAATTTGATACAAGTAAAATTAGTAATGAAACAAATGGGTTAGTTTATAAAAAATAAATTTTAAAATAAAATCATAAAATATTTTAGTATTAGTTTATTTTTATTATATATATTTATATAATATTTTATTATTATATAATTAGTATCACATGGGTATAGTTTTATTTTTGAAGTCAACTAATTAATTAAAACTTTATATAAAATATACTATATTATAATACTAAAGAAGTAAACTAGCACAATGGTAGATCATGGCATTACTCAGCTTGGAGATTCAAGTTTGATTACCCATAAATACAATTTACAATTTCTAGATAAATAAAGTTTTAACAATTTATCCTAACTTGATATGAGTCAAAAACATTAACAAATTTCTGTAGAAGTGCAAATAAAATGATAAGATAGTACCCGATTAAATTGGCTAGATAATCGATAAAATTTATATATATAAAAATTATTTTAGCTAATTGCATTAGTTTTTATAATTATTTTATTTTATTTTTTTCCATGATTTTATTTGTGACAATATAAGTTACTAGCCATGGATGTACCTTTCTTGTCACATTTGTACTCATGACTAGAAGAATCTATTAGCCATAAGTGAACCTATGGTAGAAAAAATTATTTATGTCACAAGGCCTTTTTTTCCATGATAATTTTCTTGTCATGCTTACTTGTACCACGAAACTATTCAATCAGTATTTTCATAACTAAATAGTATAACCACAAAAATTTTGATCTTGTGCCACGATTTTAATTGTAGCACAAGTGTTGATTTGTGTAGTAATATTGAAGAAATTTATCCATTAAAAACAATAAATAAATTGTAATGTGTAAAAAAAATCAAGTTTAGAATAATTTTGTATTGCAAAATAAATTAAAATTTTAAACTGAGAAAAAATGAAAATATTATAAGAAAGAGACAAAAATTAAATGCAATAAGTACTAATTCTCTCTCTTTATTAAAGGTAGCCTCAATAATTAATTTAAATGTATTATAAGTCATTGCATGAATCTAAAATCAATAATGATGATTTGGTGTAAGTATGTTTAATTTACACTAATATCAATTGATCCTTCCCATAATTTTATACATAAATTTAATTTCAAACAGAATAAGTTCTTGCTTTTTCATGATTCTAAACAAGAGCATGACATCTTAAAAAATTTACATGTTTCCTTTACTTGGCCAGGTTGAGTTTGATGGTCTAGCTTGTGATTCTTAAGTTCATTGATTGGTAGGCCTCTTTACTTGAATTGTGATTAGATTTTTTTTTATACACTAATCAGAAGAGAGTTTGAATTGAATCTAATACTTAGACAAATAAAATTAAATATCAATTTAATATTTGGATCTTTATATTTTTATCTCATATGATAGAAAAGAAAATTTTATATTTCATATAAATTTATTCGATAGTTATTTATGGTATGAAATTAGACTCTTTTATTTTCTAAATTATCTAATTTCAAATAAAAATATGATCCAATCTCAAATTCCTAATGTCTCTCAAAATAATGATGATATTGATTCAAGAAAAAGAAATTCAAACATTGCCAAATGTTACTAATTGCAAATTAAAAATTATATTGGAAGCTCTTGTAATGGTAATTTGGATTATCATGATAAAGTAATTTACACAAAAAAAATGATGAATAACTAACGGCCATAAAATATATATAGGACTGCATCAACTTTCAAGTTAGATAAAGTTTATTGAAAAGAGAAAATTTGATTTAGAAATGTGTACCTAATTGTAAGTGACATTTAGAATCAAGTTAAAAGTTTATCATTGAATGAACAAATCACACAAGTGTGAATGAGTCTATCTTCTAAATATTTCTTGTAAATGTTTCATGGAACATTCATGTTATAGGTGATCCGAAATCATAACCCAAAGGGCAAAGATTGGTGCAATATAATAAAATATGACTATTGTTGTAATCTCGTGTTGTATTCTAATAGCATATGTGTACAATATATATAAGTCATGAAAAGAACAAATTTCTGAAATTTCTTATTCCTAGAATCATTCCTGATATGCATTAATCATGATTGATCATGATATCTACAAGATTTCTTAAATATCAGTAATGAGATCACAATGAGATAATTAACATAATTAAGATAATTCTCCTAAATAATTACTATAATTAATATGATTATCTTAATACTGTCCCTCAAGTTGGCGCATGAAAGTCTTATATGTCCAACTTGCCCAAAAGAAAGTCAAATTGTCGTTTCCCAAGAGCTTTAGTTAAGATATCTGCGAGCTGGTTGTAGGTCCTTATATGCATAGTAATAGTGTTGCCAACTTGGATTTCATCACAAATGAAATGATAATCTACCTCAATATGCTTGGTGCATTCATGAAATACCAAATTAGCTGCAATATGAATGGTTGCTTGGCTATCACAATAGAGTTGCTTAGGTTAAGGGTATGGTACCCATAAGTCATTTAGAAGAGTTTTAAGCCATTTCAATTCACAAGTTGTAGTAGCCATAGACCTATATTCAGCCTCTACTAAGAACGGGAAACTGTGGCTTGCTTTTTGGTTTTCTAGGATATAGGGGATTAGCCTAATAAAACAAAATATCCTATCAATGAACGTCTACTAAGAGGACAACTGGTCTAATTAGAATCATAATAAGCATATAACTATAAATCACTATCCAACTGAAGAAAAATCCCTTGTCCTGGATTAGCTTTCGAATACCGAACCACCCTTATTGCAGCATCCTAATGTTCCTGACAGGGACAATGCATGAATTGAGTTAGAATGTGCACAAAGTAACTAAGTTCAAGCTAAGATATGGTTAAATAGATAAGTCTCCCAATGAGATGATGATATTTCTTAGGATCCTCCAAAATAGCTCTATTAGCAAGGGCTAATCCATGATTTTGATCAAGAGGAAAACCAGTCGATTTGACTCCTAACAACCCAATTTTTGAGGTAATATCTAAAGCATATTTGTGTTGACACAAGAAAATCCCTTGAGGTCCTTGGGCCACCTCAAGACCTAAAAATTACTTCAGAGAGCCAAGATCCTTCATGTAGAAGCATATACTAAGATACTGCTTGAATCATTCAATCACATCTGTATTGTTCCCTGCAATAATAAGATCATCAACATACACTAGAATAGTTAAAATCACATTCCCTTCATGATAAGTTAAAAGTGAGTAATCGGCATAAGATTGTTTGAACCCATATTTTTTCAATGTAGCAGCAAGTTTTGCAAACCAATTTCATGGCACCTACTTTAAGCCATAAAGGGACTTTTGGAGCTTGCACACTTTCCCAAGATCTACACTAGAAAAGCCAGGAGGTAATTGCATATAAACTTCCTTATCTAGATCACCATGCAAGAAAGCATTATGAACGTCCATTTGATGGAGTATCCATGATCGAGCAGCTACAACAACTAAAAGTGTTCGAACTATAACCATCTTTGTAACTGGTGCAAAAGTCTTATTATAATCAATCCCTTCCTTCTGACTATCTCCTCGAACAACTAGTCTCACCTTATAACCTTCCATGGTCCCATTTGATTTATACTTAATCTTGTCCACCCATTTGCAACCAATAGCTTTCTTTTCTAGTGGAAGTGTTGTTAATGTCTAGGTGCCATTCTTTTCTAGTGCATCTATTTCTTCTTTCATGCCTTTGCACCATAAAGAGTCTCGGATAGCATCTAAGAATCAAGATGGCTCATGCCCAAAAGTCATTGCTACAAGAAACTGTCTATGTCTCATGGAAAAATTATTGCAAGTTACATAGTGTGTAATAAGGTATAACATACCTGAGGATTGTGATGGAGTGAGTGCCTTAGTAGTGAAGTCATTAGCACAGCTCACAGTGTGACATAGATAATCTTTGAGCTTGCTTGGTGGATAATGTTCTCTATGACCTCGATCAAGAGGTTCGTTTATGGGCGGTGTTGGTACAACATTCTCATCTAAGGAACTTGGATTCGAACCACCCTCTTGTACGTCCCCAATGTGTCCCTCAACTTCACTATTTCTTCTTACACTAGGCATACTTATGCTAAATTCATCAATAAAAAAGAGATTTGTCATTCTATAAGGTCTATATAGAGGCATAAGATTTATCTAATATAGAGGAATGATCAATAAAAGGAAACTCATTTTCACAAAACATAACATCATGAGACTCAAAATATTCCCCGCTCTCCAAGTCATACAGACACCATCCTTTTCTTCTATAAGGATATCCCACAAAAATGCATTTTCGGCTTCTCTCACCAAATTTGTCCTTTTGGCGAGGTCGATTGTGGGAATAATATAAACATCCAAAAATATGAATATAAGAATAAATAAGGGTCTTACCAAACAACACTTCATAAGGACTTTTACCTTTATGAAGAGTAGGAGGAGTGCGATTTATCAAGTATCCTGTAGTAAGAACACATTCTCCCTAAAATTCTATAGGTAGATTAGCTTGAAAGTAAAGAGCTCGAGCTACATTTAAAATATGCTTATGTTTTCTCTCCATATGGCCATTTTGTTAAGGGGTGTCAACCATGAAAGTTTAATAAATTATTCCGTGTTCAATGAAATAGGATTTCAAAGCTTTGAATTCAACTCCATTATCACTTCTCACAATTTTCATAGACTTGTTAAATTAAGTGTTCACCATAGCATGAAAATTTTTAAGAATGTTCCTAACTTCACTCTTTTCCGCCAATAAATAATCCACACAACATGAGAAAAGTCATTCATAATGGTTAAAAAATAGGAAGCACCACAAGAAAAGCAAACACGATAAGCACCCTACACATCATAATGTATTAAATCAAAGGGTTCACTAGCTTTATTTTGACTTAGAATAAAAATATCGCTTGTTGGCTTAGCTCTCAAACAAATATCACAAACTTTCTCATGTTTGTCACTAATTTGAATACCAGGAAGTAAATTAACTATTTAACTTGCAGGATGTCCCATACGCCTATGCCACATGGTAAAGGAGTCAGTTCCACTTGCTTTATACACCTGCACAAAGGTCACTACGCAAAAATGATAAACCTCATCCTGCTATTCACCCACACCAATCACTGCCCTCAAAGTGCGGCCTTGTATTACACATAATTTATTAGAAAAAGTGACTACACAATTTGAGTCATATATCAATTGAGAGACAGAAATAAGGTTACCCTTTAAATTGGACACATATAACACATTATTCAAGATTAGGCCTTTCGCAAAATTTATTATTCCTTCCTTGTCTGCAATTGCATTTCTTCCATTTGGTAGCTTAATGGGACAAGGTGAGACATCAACTATGTTTGTCAACAAATTCATATCACTTGTCATATGATTTGAAGCCCCTGTATCCAGCAACCAAGAATTTTTCACTTGCTTACTAGTGAGTTTTTCAATGGATGTAGTGTTTCTTGTGGCTATTAAGAATGTTTAGTAAAGCTGTCCATTGATTATCACTTAGCCCAGGAAAGGATTCATGTTCATCAGTGACTCCCTCTATCTGCATGGCTATTGTACCATGAGCTTGTTGCATTTGTGCGGCATTAGCCTTTTTCATGTCTTGCCCAACCATGATCATGCAGTGATCAGGTTGCCTTGTTGCTCTGATACCATAATAAAATATGACTATTGTTGTAATCTCATGTTGTATTCTAATAATGGATGTGCACAATATATATAAGTCATGAAAAAAATAAATTCCTAAAATTTTCTATTCCTAGAATCATTCTTGATATATATTGATCATGATTGATCATGATATTTATAAGATTTCTTAAATATTAGTAATGAAATCATAATGAAATAATTAACATAATTAAGATGATTCTCCTAAATAATTACTATAATTAATATGATTCTCTTAAACAATAGCAATGAACGATGTTTTACTTAAGCATCCAAGATTTAAATTATAGTTGCAAATTTGTTATTATTAAACAAAATTGTAAATAAATATGAGAAAATGTGGTCATTATGATGCAAAATTATGAAAAATCTAAAAATTACAAGTGATTTATATTACACGCAATATTGTAGTTGTAAGCTGCAATTTAAATTCCTGTTAGGCATTGTTAACGTTGAAGAACTAAGAATAGCTATGAGATTAACAGAATGATTAACATCACATATATGTTTTTCTTTCGAAAACACCAACGAAGTACAGTATTTTTGAACGCGGACACAAATTAAAGGAAATTGTACTCGGACATAAGAAATTCTTGAAATACAACCAACAAGACCCGGATGAACATATATTTACATTTTTTGTCCCTGTCAAGATCAAACACCACCAAAAGGCTACGGCACCTCATCCCCACAGCCAATATTCAATTATTCATCTGACCCATAAACCATTCCCAGAGCTCCATACTGCATGCTTGCTGGGATCATATTTGCAACTCCTTGCTCCACATCGGATGTTTGTGCATTTGCTTCGCTTGAGCTAGCCCCATCCGCTGCTAGTGCAATTGTTTCAGCCACTTAATCTTAACTTTCAGCTTTCTCCTTCAACTTCATTTGGATATCTTGCATTTTGCCATCAATTATCGACTCTGGATCATTTAACTCCCTCATACTCACTTGATGCATTTGCTGCTCATCAGCACCAAGTTGGTCAAATATAGCCAAGTTCATTTCCATTTCATGATTTTCATTCATCAGCTTTTTCAAATGTGCTCTTTCCATGGGGAGCCACTCACATAGATGCCTTTCTTGATTCAACATTTTCTTGTTCCATTAGGGCTATATATTTCTTGTTCCTTTCTTGATTTCACTTATCTTCTTCAACAAACTCTTCTTAGTTCTTTCTGTTGTTGAAAGTTGTTTTTTCTCATGATCTCAGTCATGTAGGCGAGTTTTCGACTCTTTCCAAGCAAGGTTGAGACAGCAAAAGAAGGAGGAGGGACAACAATTATGCAAATTGGAGAATTGTTACTTGGCCCTTACTCCAAACAATCTTGTTTATATAGTCCAATAAAATAGGACTCAAATTAATATTTTTGGCACCAAAATATTGAGTCAAAGTATTCTAATAACTTTCCTTTTTAATGGAGGATTTGGAAAAATCTGGCTTTGGTAGATTAAAGTGGTGAATTTTACAATATATTATAGGATTCGCTTAATTGGGATGGTTTAGGGCGAGGGAGGTTAATTGGATGATAACAAGTTCCTTATTTGCTGCATGTCCCGAAGAAATTATAAATATAGCTATATTAAATATTCTTATCCATATAAACATTAACTTTATATATATACATACATACACACACAAATAAATAAAGTGTTGGTTCAATGAACAGTATGCACTGTATGTAAAATTTAAATTCTAATGAAACGGTATTCCCTCTTTCATCCCTTGACAATTTATTTTCTTTAACTTTTAATAATTTTAGAATTTACTATATATATATATATATATTCTTCATTAATTTTATAAAGTTTATATGTGTTCTATTTGGATTAGTATATATATATATTTTTCAGTATGACATTGTACTATTTTATAGTTTTAGTTCATTTCTTAACATATTTTAAATATCGTTATATTTTTAAACTTTCTGTGCATAGTCTCTTCTCCTTCCAAAATCTTACATTAATGGTTGTGGTTTACTAAGTACTAAAAAAATTTCATATCGGCCAAAATTTTTTTGAATCTTTTGTAAGTTTTTCGTTAAAAATTCTGACTTTTATGTAAAAAGTTAATATTATTCAATTTTTTATACGATTTGGGTGGAATTTCAACTTTTTATGAACTTCTTAATATACATAAAAACACGTACAAGATTGCAACTAAAAAAATTAGAACAATATGTATATAAATTATAATTTATATATTAAAATTTTCATAAAAGATGATATATCATAAAAAAATTAATAGTAACTAAGAAATTTTACCAATATTAATAGAGTTTAATTTTAAATGACATCTAAACAAAAGGGTATATGATAGTGTGAAATTATTTTACCTTGATAATGAATCAGGTTTAAATCTTATCTTATTAAAAATATTTGTTTAATAATATTCATAATACGATTTTATTTTCAATATCTACAACATGAATTTAGATTCCACACATCACTACTAGAAAAATGGCCTATACAAACATGAAAGTTATTGGTATAGATTTATTTGTTGATGTTAAAGGTAGTCCAAACGATATTATTATTTGTATTGAGTTATTGGTATAGACATGCGGATGTTACTACTTATATAGATGACTTTTAAAGTCACCACTATAGGTTGCACATGTATAGATGATAATGCCATTTGTGTATTGTGCCAAATTGGTCAATGTTAGCAACTCGATCTAGACAACATGTCATTTGTATAAGTGCTAACCTATTGAGATGATAATTGTTGTTTATGTAGGGTTGTTTTCTTTTTTTCTTTTCCTTATTGAAAAAAGTGCACATATTGAGGTAACATTGTTGTCTATATAGACCATTTTAAAAAAAAAAAATTCTACCTATTTAGATGACAAATGTTATCTATACAAAGTTTTTATATTTAAAAAAAATTATATCTAATTTTTAGAAAGCAAATTTCAATGACAAGCACTATAAAGAAAATTAATAACACGATTAAATATTTTTTACAATTATTAATTATTAATAATTTATAAATATTATTATATCAATTAGAATACTAAATA
This sequence comes from Sindora glabra, assembly GCA_020226215.1. Classification (NCBI taxonomy): domain Eukaryota; kingdom Viridiplantae; phylum Streptophyta; class Magnoliopsida; order Fabales; family Fabaceae; genus Sindora; species Sindora glabra. Next base: position 35,269,703 of record CM035236.1, on the reverse strand, counting down.
GGACAAAAGAAATTATATAAAACAAAATTGTGAATAATATATAAAAATTACCATAACATCCATACATAATAATATTAAGTAAATAAGAAAAAGTGAATGTACAATATAAAATATAGCTACATAAGATAATCATTGGTGTCATACTTGGCATTATCAAAAGGTGAACACAAGAGTTAGGGTGGAGGCAAAGGCGGCTACAAATATGGCTGTGGAGCAAAGGGCTACTATAACTGCTGAGCAAATCTAGTCAAAACTCTTAGGGTAAGGACATCCATCATCTAAGGAGGAGGAGGCAGTGCAGGAAAGAACAATTAACATCATAAGTAAAAGTGAATCATTATGTTTAAAAAGGCAAAAGAACTTAAGGCATTAGTTTTTAAAACAATCAATGATGAAATTAATTGCTTAGTGGTATTTTTATAAATATCATCTTATTTTAACAAGTGACAAAAACCTTAGTGCAAGCACTAAGTAAGTAAACTATCTTCTAAAATAAAACATTTTTTATTGAAGATTACAACCTAGCTTCACTCTCTTGCAATTACATTTTAGTTTGATTCACTGGAATAGCACATAAGAGAATATACAAGGAAAAATTGAGCATTAACCAAGAACAAAGAAGTGTACCAGTGGTGAAGGATAAGAAAGTCCCTCCTCTGATTAGCCTTATTTGCTTTGGAGTTACTCTCTAATAGACTCCAACTAGATTTTTTGCATCCTATCCTTGTTAGCTTTACCAACTACCTATTCTAGCAATATAATGTAGCATATCAATCCCATTCTTCTTTGTTTTTTCAATCCTATTCTTTGTTCTATAATAAAAATCCCTTTTAATAAGGCTTGTATAGGGGCACTCACACTTTTTGGCTTACCTAAAATCAAAGATTTTGAAGTTAGTAAAGATTCACATGTAATAACCTTTCTAAAGGTTTAGTACACTCAAGTGGGTAGGTCGTGCTAGCTTTTGTGTCCTTGGCAAGCTTAACTAGAGAGAGAGGTATGGAGGATAGAGGACTAAAGAAATTTATTTGAATAGCTACCTAAATCCTAACCCAACTAAAGGCAAGCATTGAACTATAAAGTGGTTCACCCAATAATAATAAAATAAACAAGAGATAAAAAGTTATTTCTAGCTCTGAATATGACCAGCCAGCTATGTATTGAGTTTGTAAAGTAAATAAAAAGGACTTCTTCCATTATTGGAACTAGCTCGTTTGGAAATTAGAAAAGACTAGGCCTTAGCCCTTTTCTATTATTATTATTTTCACTACATCAAGAATAACCTTTGCCTGCCCATTATTAATGGCATTTCCACTACAGATTTAATCATAGAGGCTCTTAGTTAACTCTCGCACAACTATTGAATCAGTTATTGGTGGGAGTTTTAATGGAAAAGAAGAAATCAAATTGAAATAAGTGTGCTAGCATGCTTATGTTAACTTGTTTTTGTTAGCATGGTATAATGGAGCTTTCCAAGCATGTCATTGAGGAATAGGGCATGTATCTTCTTTTAGAGGGTATGTGGTAAAAAGTGCTTCCTTACCACTACTTTTAGCTTAGTTACATTAGCCTGCCATTCCTCTTCTTCATTTTTTCTTGGATTGATAAGTCAGTTATGGGTAGAAGAAGAAGAAAGAAAATCAAAATCTAAGTTTTTATCCTACACTTTAAAGCTACCAATCTAATTAAAAACAAGCCAAAAATACTAAGCATAAACCAATTTCTTTTTTCTAAGATAAATGCTCTTTAGTTATAAGTAAGGGAATGACTAAAGAAGAACTATAAGAAGGTTGCCTGATATAATCTCTATACTTAAGTATAATATATTAAGAAGTTTAAAGAGCTCTATAAATAAGCACTCTATTGTTCGATTAACAATAACCATGCAAGAAATAGTATGCTAGTATTTACATCCTCTAAGAAAAAAAAATAACTCATATATTTCTCTAAGAGTAGGTTGTGGGTATTACACTAAGGAGAAAGTAAGGAAGTTTCTTGAAGAGTTTTTTGGGAGTTGACAAGATTATAACTATTATGGTTATCTTGGAAGAGGTTAGACTCGTTAAATTCTATAGGATTCTATTTATTTTCTTAAAATCTTCTTATAACTCTCTACTAATTCAATATTATTTTGGATAATGTATCATCGATATTATATAAGGAGTAAAAGTTCTACTAGTTTCCAAGGTGAGTAAATAATGTGTATTCTAACATGTTTTTATACTTTCCAACTACTTTTATAATTTTTGAATCATTATTTTTCATTATTTATTAATTTGCTATAATTTATTCATATTTACTTCCTTGTATATGGTAAAGCTTTAGGTACTCTTAGGATAAGCTTTTTGGAAATCTTCATTTAAGTTATGGTACAAGAAATGTGGTTGAAATGATGGTACAATGATCTAAATGGTTTATATGAATTGTTTTATTAAAAATGAGATGTTTATGGAACATGCTTATTTAAATATATTAAAAGGCCATAATTTTGAAAAATAACGAAATGGTTTTGAATTGAGGAATACAAAACAATTGATATGTTTGGAAATAAAGGAAATGTTTGACAAACAACTTTTCCATTAGCTGTTAGCTGGTTTGACCAAAATCAACTGGTTGACTTAGCAATAAGTTAATTTTGGTGTTTGGTAATCAGCTGATTCTTGAATCAGCTGATTGTCCTTAAAAAGCTGAAAACGAAAAAAGTTGAGGGGAGTAGCTTTTTCAATTAGCTTATCTAAAAAATGACCAAATTACCCTAAATGAATTTTCATATTTTTCATTTTGTCCTTTCTAAAAATTCTTAAAAAATTTAATAATTATAAAAAGTAGATTAATTTAATTTTAAAAAATATTTAATATATAATAATATATTATTTATAATATATATAATAAATTATAATAATTTTAAAAGTTATTTAATAGAATAAATATATAATATTACTTATAAAAACAATTTAATTTTAAAAATATGCAATAATTTAATAATAAATTATAATAATTTTGAAAATTATTTAATAGAATAAATATATAATATTATTTATAAAAATTATTTAATTTAAAAAATATTTAATAATAAATTATAATAATATATTATTTATAAGAAAATTTAATATATTGACTAATATATAAATTTTAAAAATATTAAAATAAAAAATACTCAGATAATTCATAAAATATACTCATACCCTTATATGTCATTTTACATACAAACAGCTAAAATAAACAGCTGATTTTATTAAACACTCTTATTCAAACAGCTAATATAATCAGCTAGTCAAATCAACTAATACAATCAATTATCAGCTAACCGCTACAGTTATCAGCTATTTGCCAAAGAAGGCTAAAATATGAAATGGTACGATGATTGCAAGGTTAGAAGCCTTGATAGATTGTTTAAGGATGGTTCATGGATAGAACTTATATAGCTTGTACGAAGATATAACTTTTAAAGTGTTGAAATATGTTTTAACCATAACTAAGTTACTTGAAACTATTTACAAAAGATTTTCTTTTGTAAAATTGTTTCCTTGATTTTTATTTCTATAAACTTGTTTTACAAATTTATTTTGGAAGGAGATTAGTTGAAAAACTATAATGGGCAATAGTGATAGCATCAACCTTAATGCACCTTGGTTAAAACCTTAATTAGTAGGGGCATTGTCAACCCCATGTGTTAGCTAACACATATGAAATGGAACATAGTTAACTTGATGAGTTGCAATTAATTGAGATGAGAGCTCCATATCTCATATCAAGATGAGATGTGGTAGGTTAATTAGTTTACCCTATGAGAGATATGCTTAATAAATTAGGAACCTCAGACTAGTTTACTATTTTATTATAAATTTTTAAGTGTTATATTTTTAATTCCTGTTTATACTAAAACTTCATATTTATTTTTATAATTTGAATACTTGCATTTATCTTTCATAATTGGAACCTACTTATATTATGAATGGATAACCATGATCTTCCTATTGTAAGTTGTCTTCATTATAGTTGAGTTAATTGTAAATTTTAAGATCTCTATGAAAAGCTTATGCCTTAACTTTTCCCATTTCCATTAGGGTATGAGTTATTTGCTCATTAAATTAATGATTCACTATTATGTTTTCTATGTTTTCAAATGGGAGTAAAGCTACAAGTTTATTATCCTCAACATCATAGATAAATGAATGTTGTATAGTGGCAAGCCACACACATTGTCCATGTGAGTAAAAGAGTTGAAGTTGTTATTTTAGAGCTTAAGTTTAAACTTTTAAAGTTGTTCCATAACTAACAAACAAGGTCTAGTTTTTGTTATGTCAAAGACTATTTATATAAATGTAATTTTCCATTGAAATATTTTAATGATGACTTTATGATGGAAGTCCATGATAGGAATATTGACTATGCTAATAATGCAAATATAAAATTGATGGTAAAAAGTGTGATGTACATGTTGGGACTATTAGATATACATAAATAAGTATATGTGTAACAACTACCAAGTTAAAGGTTTCCTAAGTGTTATAGAAGGATTACATGGCCTAGTTTATGTATGTTTCCTTTAGGGTCATGAGTAGGTCATGGCTTCTAAAATAAGTCATGATAAAATTGGTATTAGAGCTTAGGTTTTTTTTGTTTGAGCATAAAAAACTAACCCTTGGGAACTCTCACATATGAATAGTAATGAAGCCTGACTTCCCACCTAATGGCTCTTTCTTATGTAGGTTAGAGTTATTCTAGTAGGTGCTTAAGGTTATCACCTAAAATCGATCTCATACTAGGCACTCATCATATCAAGCACTTATTTCTTGCCAAGTGTTTATTTAAGTTTAGGAGTAAGTAGGGAGAATACACCAAGTGTCGCTAAGTGCCATGTCTTACCAAGTGCTTAAAGAGGAATAGGTAATAATGAGTATGCAAAGTAGGATAAAGGATTAGTTTCATACTAGTGGAAAAATCTCCTAATACTGGTAATGATCCTTAGCACTGAAGCTATGACAAAGTTAACATCAAAGTTATAGGTTTCCCCATGGTTATTGGAACGAGGGTCCTTTAGTGGGCTCATGATTATGATTATATTGCTAGCCATTTTCATAATTACATCACTACTAAAGGCATAATAAGTTATTTGTCATTCCCTATTATAGAAATAAGGTTAATTAAGTTATTGTGAGTTAGGAACTCTTGATTTGATATGGTTTATATTTTCAAATAAGTGGAGATGCTAACTAGGACTCATGCTTGAGTTAGAAGAAATGATGCAAATGATATATGCAATGAAGCATCTGCTAGACCTCAATCTCATGCTTTTTGACGTGGTAGTTGTAACGGCCATGGTAAACCCTATGGACATTGAAGATGTACTAGAATTAATAAGAATAAAGATTGTAAGGAAAAAACTACACTAACTTCTACTATGGATGAATTAGAAGCTAGCCTAGAAAAACTTTAGAGGATGGCTTAGACCTTACTTAAATTAATTGTAAGTCAAGGTAGATAAAAGGGTAAAGTCCATGTTGATAGCAGTCCTTGGGGTTGTGAAACTCAAGTTGGACAACAACCACTACCTAGTGTTCAAGCATCATATTATGAATTTGTTAAGTTGCAACCTCCTATGTTTGTATGATCTAATGTTTCTAAGAACCATAACAATTCCTTGATGAAATTAATAAGATTTGCAAAGTAATTGGTTGCTCCTCACATAAATTAATACAATTAGTAGAATTTAAGCTGAGCAATGTGGCCTAAACATGGTTTAATACTTGGATGAGAGAAAAGTCTCAAAGATCACCAAATGTAACTTGGCTAGTGTTTATTGAATCTTTCATGGAAAAGTTCCTTCTAGAAAATGTAAGAAGGCTAAAGGTTAAGGGGCTTGAGACATTAAAGCAACTCCTTAATATGATTGTGATAGAATATAACATTTGTTTCACACAAGTTTCCCATTATGTTCCACACATGGTTCTTACAAAAAGCATGAGAATTAAAGGTTCATAGATGGATCAATAAGGCCTTTGTATCAAGCTATGACATCATAGATGAAGATTTTTCCTTCTTATTCAATTGTAGTATATTGTGCATAAATGATAGAGATAAAGGAAATGGAAGGATGAACAATGCAAGAAAAGCCAAAGAAGGTAAAAATCAAGGATAATTATAGTAAACAAAGAATAAAAACAAAAGACTAAAGCCTTAAGCCTAACAAAGGCTTCTACAATTAGGCTCAGGATCCACTAAACACAATCTTTGATTACTACATAGAAATCAAGACATAATCATATAGGACAAAGACAAATGAGCCAACCAACCTCTAGTAATATAACAAAATAAAGGCCCCATGTCAAATTTATAGGAAGCTCTACTTTTGACTATGTCACTAAAAGATAAGTGCTTATTTCTATTATGATCAAGTTAGTCATCTAAAGAGAGATTTCCCTCAATTATTAAAAGGTTCTAGTTAGGGAACAATGCATAATGCATTATCACCAACACCTCTAATAGCTCAACTCGTGAGATAGCTTCTAGCTTAAACTAGTAGAGGTAGTGGGAGTAAAGGAACCTAAGATGGAGCTCAAGGACAACAAGATAGAGGTCAAGCATGTGACTTTGCTCTAACCCCTCAACATGCTTAGGCATCTAATGTCATTGTGATAAGTATACTTCTAATTTATTTTCATAATGCATATGTGTTATTTGATCCTGGATCTACACATTCATATGCATCCCCTTATTTGCTTCCCAATTGGGTATATATCTAGTATTATTAGACTAGTCTTTCTCTTTACTACATCTATTGAGGAGCTTATACTTGTTGAATATATACATATGCATTGTGACGTAATGGTGGCTGATAAGAAGATAATGGCCAATTTTTTATCGTACTAGGTATAATAAACTTTGTTATAATTCTAAGCATGGATTGATTAACCACCTATCTTGCCACTCTTAATTGTCACATGAAGGTGGTTAAGTTTGACCCTCTAAGAGAATCATCCTTCCTAATTCAAGATGGTCAAAGTTTTGCACCATATAATCTTATTTTTGCACTAGCTACATAAGAATTGTTAAGGAAGGGTTGCCAAGGATTCTTGGCATTGGTTAAAGATGTTGAGTTAGAAAAGGTAAGTCTTGATGTAATTCCAATTGCAAAAGAGTTTGGTGATATTTTTCTAAATGAGTTACCTAGTTTACCTTCAGAAATAGATTGAGTTTTGCATCGATTTAGTTCCAAGCACATAACCTATATCTATTCCTCCATACCACGTGGCACCTATAGAATTGAAGGAGTTAAAAGATAAGTTGAAAGATATGTTATGTCAAGATTCTCTATAATGAGTAAATGCTATATGTACATTATTATCACTAATGAGTTACTATGCTTTAATATTTTAATTAGTTTATGAATTATTAGGTTTATTACTATTGAAGTTCTAATATTTACTATTTAGAATAATTCTTTGCAACATGCTTATCTTTTAAGATGTATATACTTGCATTTTTTTTATACACATGTGGAAGCTTTAACTTTTAATATCTGCTAAATTTACATTAATTTTGCATAAGATTATTATTTAGTCTCCTAAATCTAGCTACTCTTGAAATTGTTAATTATTAAGTTAATTAATTTGATGCACAAAATTATAGAAACCATGTGCTTTAGAATTATCCAAATATTAAAGACATGATGACTAATATATACATTAAATTAAATAAGGAGGTGCATATCCTCAACTTGCTTCCATAGTTGGTGGTTGATGGTGAGTTTAGAAAAGAATTTGTCATCAATTACCTTTTTCTGTATTCCTAAAAAATAAGTGTATTAATCGATCTTCGCTAATTATGAAAAATATGTTGCAATTAACACAGAACAATCATAAGTAAAACTAGTTAAACTATATATGCAGTTAATTAAGAAAAAAAAATGTTAAGCCAACGATATATTTCAAGTTCACCAATTAATTGTTTTAAACTATTCTTTCGTAATTATAGAAAACAAAAGAGAATAAAATTAAATTAAAGGTTATCTATTTATTATTCAATTTTTAAGAATATTATTTTCTTCTATCATTCTTCATCTAAACATATTGAAATTAAGAAAAATTATTTTGCAAAATCGTGAATATATATATATATATATATATATATATATATATACACATATATATGATATTGCTCGAGCAGGATAGTGAATTCATCTTAATTATTCCTAATAAGAAGATCGATCTTGTTGGCCACGATAATTTAGTCAATGCCAGATAGACGTGTAGCATAGAACATTTTGGATAATGTGCAAATTATTTACTTTCTTTTTCATGAGGAAGGTAAAATGAAAGCTATCTTTCTTCTCACACTAAGGACATAGAAGATTTACTGAAAAAAGAAAAGAATATAGAAGATATCACTTTTTATCACACATTATGTTTTATATCTAAAAATTACATAAATACATAATTTATATAATGTAATGATTAGGTTATGCTCACTTAGTTTCATAAATAATTTTAAGAAGAGGATCAATTGACGACAATATGAACCTAAAAAACTTAAACCTAATATTTACCATTGATTTTAGATTCATCCAATTGCTTATATAACATTTAAATTAATTACTAAAACTAATTATAATGATGAGAGAGAATTAGTACATTTAATTTCTATTTCTCTCTTACAATATTTTCATTTTTTTCTCTCACTTGAAAATTTTGATTTATTTTGAACATAAAACTATTCTAAACTTTTTTTTTACTAATATTACAATCTATTTCCTTGTTTTAGTGATAGCAATTAGCTATAAATTTAAATATTAATTTTATTCCATGACCACAGATTTGTGACATTTAAAACTTACCTATAAGTTTCAGTGTAACTGTATTTATACTGAAGTTTCATACTTACAAAAGTTGTATAAAATATAATCATATATCTCATGACATAACTAATCTATATTGTTCTATTGTGAGAGTATGAAAATAAGGCTAAATGAACGCATGTTATCCATATTCACATAAATATAATTACACAAGAAATATGAGAAGTAAAAATTTTGAAATTATTGCTTTATATATGTGCGTGTGTGTTGAAAGACAACAGGGCAAAGCCTCAAGATTACAAAGAAAGGCCATTGACCATATTAGCATGCATTAAGCCCATGCATTCCTCCGGAGGGTGTCCCAATCGCAACGCTATTTTCGCTAAGCCATCAGCGACTTTGATGCTCTCTCTGTACACATGATTAAGATTGACACTCCAGAAGCTATTTAGCTATCCCATTACCTGCATAACCAAACTATAACAAAAGTATTTCCTCAGACAACCACCCTGTATTAAAGCTTGAACTTCCTCACAATCAGATTTCACAACAATATTCTCCAAGTTCAAGCTTCTAGCTTCCTGAAGATCAATACAAACAACCAACAATTGAGCTGAGAAAGCACTACCCAGGCCTGTGTTATAAGCATAGGCCCCTCTCCATTTACTAAGGCAATCTCTTATTACTCGACTACAATATTGTGCCCACCTACAATACAAGTTCCATCGATATAAACCTTAAACCAACCATTTGCATTAGTTTGCTTCCATGAACTACCTCCTGGACTTGTCTTTCCACCTCCATCACGACTATTGTTATATAGTTTTTCAAGTCAATAAAAAGGCACTACAAGAATAAGAAGCAACAATAATGATGCTTTTAGCGATAACAAAAATTCGGTTGTCACTAAAAGTATTTCCGACAACATTGTCGTCGGTGAAAGTCAAATGAGTTCTAGAGGGAATCGAAAAACTGTGATGGGAAAGAATTAGGCTTTAGTGATGATAAAGCCTAAAAGAAATTCGGCAAGAAAATTTAGCTTTCAATGACGACAATCGGCGTCGCTGAAGGTTGCCACTTTCAACGACGATATTTGTCGTCGCTGAAGAGCTAGCCTCGAAATTAGGCAGGTCTTCAGTGACGATTCCATCGTCCCTAAAAGGCACAGCCTTCAGCGACAATAAATGTCATCACTAAAGGTTTGCCCCAAGTTCTGAGGATCACTATAGTCGTCACTGAAGGCCTTGTCCAATTTTTGAGACAGGGCTTCAGCGACGACAGGTGTCGTCGCTGAAAGGTCAACCTTTCAACGATAACAAATGTCATAATTGAAGGCTTGTCTACCAAGAAAAAAAAGGCATTTAGTGATGATAAAGTCAACGCTGAAAGCTGACCTTTCAACGACGACCCTTCACCAACGACCGAGTTTTTTATCGTCAATGAAGAGTCTGCCTATATGAACCTCAGTGCCTCCTCCCCCTATCATTTGTGCACTTGCAAAGGAGAAACAATGGACCTGAGGTAAGTTCCTCAACTTTCTCTTTCTCTTATAATTTTTTCTATTTTAGTATATTTATTTTTATATATGTTGATGTGTATTAATTTTGTATATTTCATATTTTAATTTGTTAGTTATTATTAGCACTTATCTTTGTTTATGGAGAGTATTCAGAGTTGATCAATAGATTTTTGCCATTGAGGTACATGAACTAAAATTTATAATATTTTTATTGTAAAATATTATATGTGAGATTAATAGTTTGTAATGAATTAATAGAGTTGATAGTATGTTTAATTTAATATGAAACTCCGTATTATTTAGTTTTGCATGTTGTAAATTTTAAATTTATTTATGTAAATTTAACTTAGCATAAAATTTGTAAATATAAATTTTATTGTTATTATGTATCCCTTAAATTATAACTTTGTAATATATAATATATGTGTAGATTATTCAATTAGACTAATGTAAGATAAAGTAGTTATGATATTTTATCCCTAAAATCTAAAATTTATGACATAATTTAGGAAACTTCAAAATTATTAGATTTGTTGAAATAATGTAAGATAGAACATTAGAATAAGTATGTAAATATGGCTTAGAAAATAAAAGATTATAATAATATAATCTTTTTTTTTAATTGAGATTGAAACTTAACAATTCAAATTATATTATTTACACTATATAATCTCTAGTATATCATCCACTAGCTTGCCTGCGACTCCTGTACAGATAGATGAGGTTGCCATCACCGATAAGGTGCTTGGCACTCGTTAAAGGTACAGGAGGGATGTTAAGCATGTGCTTGCTGGTCAGTCCTATCATTCAACAGGGACTTCTAGCACGAGGACGAGCTCACAGTCCGTGTCTTAGGTCGGTGAGTTGCAGGAGCAGTTATAGCAAAGTCGAGAGCAGTTCTAGCAAAGTCAGCGGTTGATTCAAGAGCAGTAGCAGCAGCAGATTACACAGCAATAGCAAATGCAGTAGCAACTTGAGACTTACCTTACTGATATGACCTCGATTCTTAGATAATAGGGTATTGTCCTACCGCCGCCTCCATTTGCTGCTGCTACACCACTTAGGCGGAGAAGATTTATGCCTGGACCTGCCGCTCAGCCCCCTGGTCCATCTCAGCCGCCACCATCGTTTTATCGTCCTCGTTGCCAAGATGATGATGATCATAATGATGATGGTGCATCGGCATATTTACACCTCCCTTCCCCGTAATATATTTTGTATATGTATCTTTATATTTTTTATGTGTACACATTTACATGGATTATGTATATATAATTTATTCATATAAATATTGTTTTTACAATTGCTTTATAAGTATTCATTTTTTTATGTTAGAACAAATTGTTAGACATTATTATTAGTATTACTTATGTATTATAATTGTATAATTTACATTAAATTAAATTTAAAAAAGATATTGGGCAATTTAAATTAATTAAAATAAAGAATATTTTAGATAAATATTGTTAAATATAATATATTATTTGAAATATACTTAATCATAACGATAATTTTAATTTAATTTTTTTTAAAAAAAATTCAAATAACCTTTAGTGGCGACATTGTCGTCGCTATAAGGCCAAAATGTCATCGTTGAAGACGACTTTCATTGATAACACTGTCGTCACTAAAGCTAAAACTTTTAGCAACGACAATTTTCGTCGTTGAAGTCCGAACTTTTAGCAATGACAGTTGTCGTTGCTGAATTCAAACTTTTAGCGATCACTAACATCATCACTAAAGCTTGGACTTTCAGTGACGACAATTGTCGTCACTGAAGGCATAACTTACAGGGACGACAATGTCGTCGCTAAAAGTTAGCTTTAGCAATGACCTTTTTACTATTGTCGTCGCTGAAAATCAAATTTCAAAATTTTTTAAATTTTAAAATTATTTTCTACGATGATATTGTTATCGTAAAAGGCCATACTTTTAGCAATGACATTTTGTCATCGATGTTGATTGTTTCAGGTATGAAACTATACCGATGACATTTTCAATGATGACTTTTTTCTTTTAGCGACGACCAAGTGCTCTTCAACGATGATAAATATCGCCGCTAAATGTCTTTTTTCCTGTAGTGAGGGGAAACAATTCGAGTAAATTTATCTGGTAATGATACTTGAAATTGGTCCTTAGTGCAATAGATTTTTCATATGAAAAGCTTAAAAAAATTGAAAGGAAATGTAAAAAGAAAAGAAAAAATTATTGATCAGTTAGCATTTTGAAAATTTCAAAAAAAAAAAAAGGGAAGCATGATAGTTTCAAATAATTCATGAAAATACTAAATAAATTTTTCAATTAAAAAAATGAAATAGATTGTCATGTGCAAAAAAAAAAGTGAAGTTACAAAATAAATCAAAATTTTTAAATAAAAAAGAAAATATTATCAGAAAGAGAGAGAAATAGAAATTAAATATAATAAGCACTTTCTCTCTCTCATCATCAAAACCATTATAGATTTGGTTTAAGTCTTTTAGACTTAAACCAATATTAATTGATCCTCTTCCATAATTTTATACATGAATTTAATTTCAAACATATTAAATTCTTTTTTTTTTCATTATTCTAAACAAAAGCCTAATATCTTAAAAATTTCACATACTTTCTTGTCATTTAGCTAGGTGTCACAAGCTAGTGATTATGATAATCCAATAGCCAAATATGCTTTGTTTAAGATGAAATTTGGTGGAAAAATTAAGCATGTTATAGTGAATTTGTTGCTAAAATTTGGGATTAATCTAACTTATATAATATTTTTCCTTATTTTCCAAAATTTATGGGTATTTGATAATTTTGGCATGGTTTGAAAATTTAAAGGAGTTCAAAAAATTTATATTTGTGATCTTCACAGTTTTATCTTTATGTTAGTGTTTTTTGGTATGAATTGAACACTTGGAGCATTGTAAAAAGGATTTATAATGACTTAGAAAAAGTATGTCTATTTGTGCTAAGTGAACTTTTATTCAAAATGTTCTTTAAGAGAGTGGAGTAAAAGGAAAGCTCGGTGAGGTGCTTTGGTACTAAGCTAGGGAGTCAAGCATGTTAACTTGTGGCTATCTCTACACACTCAAAACTATAGAATGAGAGATAAACCAAACAAATAAAATATCCCTCTCCCTATTCAAAATTATCCTTTTTTAAGCTTGTTGTACTTAGAGGTTTCATGTGTAGGGTGATCTTACGAATTGATATGTGTGGGTGCCTTAATAACATTTGATTATGGCTTGTGACATGATGTATATAGGATTTTATTAGATAGGTGATAAATCTTCAATATCCTACTATCTACCAAACATGCTATGAAAGAGTTTTAATAGGAAGACTTGCATGTTCACTAAGATGGGCAAGCATGCACTACATTATTTCAATCAGAAAGTTACCAACCCATGACACTAGGTCAAGTTTGATGGTCTTGCTTGTGATTCTTAACATCATTATTTGGTAGGCTTTCTAGCTATGCTTGACTCATGATTAGATTTTGTTTAATATATTAATTAAAAGAAAATTTAAATTAAATCTAATACTTAGACAAAGAAAATTAAACATCAATTCAATATATGATTGAATCTCAAATTCCTAATGTCGCTCAAAATAATGATGATATTGATTTAAGAAAAAAATTCAAACATTATAAAATGTTATTGGAAAATTTATTGCAAATTAAAAATTATATTGGAAGCTCCTATGATGGTAATTCTAATGATTATGATAAAGTAATTTGTGCAATAAAAACAATGAATAACAAATGACCATAAAAAATTATAGGACTAAATCAACATTCAAGTTAGATAAATTTTATGGAAAAAAAAAAGATTTGATTTAAAATTGAGTACCTAATAAGTGACATTTAGAGTTAAGTTAAAAGTTAATCACTAAATGAACAAATCATATAAGTGTGAATGAGTTAATCTTCTAAATATTTAGTATGACATTTAGAGCTTTCAACAATTGTGTTATAGTGGTAATTGATAACGAGTCAATCTTCTAAATATTTCTTCAAGATATTTCATGGACCAATTCATGTTATAGGTGATCAGAAGCCATGACTCGAATAATAATGAATGGTCTAATCGTAACAAAGGATGTTTTACTTAGCAATAGATATTTAAATTCTAGTTGCAATTTTGCTATGATTAACAAAACTACAGATATATGTGAGAAAATGTGGCTGTTGCAATGCAAAATTAAGAAAAAAATTGTAGATGTAGTGTAGTTTGCAACTGAAATATTACATGTAATATTATTGTTATGGATCACAACTTAAATTCCTACTAAGCATTGTTAATGTTAAACAATCAACTATAGCTATGAGTTGTAAATTAACGGAACCCAAATGAATGATTAACTCCATATTTATGTCTTTTCCTCTTTCGGAAACACCAGTGGAGTATAGTATTCTTGAACACGCACACAACATAAATCAAGGGAAATAATAATCAGACATGAGAAATTCTTAAAATACGACCACAAAGAACTGATGAACATATATTCATCAAGCCCACAAGCCATTCTTGCAACTGCATACTGTATGCTTTTTGGGTTTATGTTTTAGCTCCATGCTCTGCATCGGATGCTTGTACATTTGCTGGGCTTGAGCTAGCCCCATCTAGTGCTACTGCAATTGCTTTGGCCACTCGGTCTTGGCTTTTAACTCTCTCCTTCAACTTCATTTGGATATCCTGCATTTTCCCGTCAATTACCGACTCCATATTGTTTCACTCTATATTGTTTAACTCCATCATACTCATTTGATGCATAAGCTGCTCATTAGCACCAAGTTGCTCAAATATAGCTAAGTTCATTTCGATTTGATGATTCCTATTCTTTAGCCTTTTTAGAATCTCTCTTTCCTTAGCAAGTCTTTGGCTCAGGTGGCTTTCTTGATTCAATATTTTCTTGTTTCACTCTGTCTCATTTTTTTCTCTAAATTGCAACAATACACTTTGGAATCCTTTAGGGGATGGCTAAACATCTGACACAGGATCATTAGGGCTATATATTATAGTAATAGCTTTAACATCACAAAGCGTACTAATTTCACTTATCTTCTTTAGCAAACTCCTCCTCCTATTGTTAAGAGCTGTTTTTCTCGTGGTCTTTTTGGTGATGTAGAAGAGTTTCTGACTCTTTCCAATCATGATTGAGATAGGAAAAGAAGGAGAGAAAGGGACAATAGCAATTGCATAAATTGGAGACTTATGACTTGGCCTTTACTCTAAAGAATTTGGCTTATATAAACCAATAAAATGGGACTCAAGGTAGTATTTTAGGCACCAAATTACCAAGTCAAAGTATTATAATGACTTGCCTTTTTAATGAAGGATTTGAAAAAACCTGGCTTTGATTTATGCAAGTGATGAATTTTGCAATACGTTATAGAATTAGCTTAATTGGTGTGGTTTGGCACGGGAAAAATTTATCAGCAATGATGAGAAGTTCCTTATTTCTTGCATGTCCTAAATATTTACAAATATGACTATGTTAAAAATGCTCATCCATATAAATGCTAACTTTATATGTTCTATAAAAATGTATACATACATACATACATATATATATATATATATATATATATATATATATATATATATATATATATGGATAAAGTGTAGGTTCAATGAACAATATACATTATGTGTAAAATTTAAATTCAAATATATTCCCTCTTTCGTCCATTCAAAATTTGTAAACAATTTATTTTCTTTCACTTATAGTAACTTTAAAATTTATGATATATATTATATCTCCATTAACGTTATAAAGTTCATATGCGCGCTACTTGGACTAACAGATATTTTTTTGACATTGTACTATCTTAAAGTTTTGGTTCATTTTTTAACATATATATATATTATATTTTTAAACTTTCCATCTATAATCTGTTCTCCTTCCTAAATCTTATGGTAATGGTTGTGATTTAGTAAGTATTAAAAATATTTGATACAAGCTTCTTCTTCTTTTTTAATCTTTTGTCACTTTTTCATTAAAAGTTCTAAATTTTATATAAAAAGATTAAATTTTTCAAATTTTTACAATGTTTTATACATTTTTTAATATACATAAAAAATTAGAATAATATGTATATAAATCATAATTTATATAGTAAATTTTTTGTAAAAGATGACATATCGTTAAAAAATTAATAATAACCAAGAATGTTTACCAACATTAATAGAGTTTTAATTAAAGCTGTGGGAAAAGTCCATAAATAATGGGTTGGCCCATTTGTCCACAAGTTTTTGTGAACCCAAGCCTTTATTTTAGAGGCCCATTTAAATGCAGTATAGTTTCAACCTAACCTACGTAAAGGTACAAATGAGTTAAGTCAAGCCCAATAACTATATGCTCATACTTAAATTCACTAAAAATAGACAATTGCAAACTCAAATCAAACATTATTAAGTTTGATAATTAAAACTCGAGTTCAAGCTTAACTCAAACATGAGCCTAAATGACTTTTCATGGGCTTATTTGACTAATTTGAACTCGAGTTCAAGCTTAACTCAAACACAAGCCTAAATGACTTTACACAAGCTTATTCAAGTAGTAAGTTATTAAATCTTAATTTCTTATCAAACTTGAATATTCAAATTTGAATTTAAGTTTTTAAATGAATATAAACCTAAACAAGTTTATATAAACTTATTCAAATAATTTATTATTTCACTTAAATTTTATCATATAAAATCTTATCTTTTACAAATAAATTAGATACTATATATTTTTTATCTTATTTTACTTATCAATATAAATCTTTTATAACTATTAAATTTATTAAAAAATATCTATATAATCATCACATAATACTTAGTGAAAGCTAATTATTTCAGTCAAAGCATCATTATTTTTTATATAACTTCAACAATTACTTGTGTGATTGAATTTTTTATGCATTTTTTATTCACATATAATATTAAAATATATATATTATTATTACTAAGTTCATCTAAGCTCATAAATAGTTCTAATCAAGTAATATAAAACACAAACTTAGCTCATGTGTTAATCAAACTTAACTCATTCAAGTTTAACTCAGTTAAAGTCAAAATGAGTTCAATCTTTTTACTAGTTAATTTCAAGCTACTCATGAGTAGTTTTACTTGTTTATACCCCTAGGCCCACATGGCCTATGGACTTCATAGGCTAACCCTTGATCAAGCCAAGCTAGTTTGCATAAATTTTATTTTTAAAATTTTTATATTTTTATAGAAGCCTAAATTCTCAATTTGTACAAATTCACATTCCTCTCTTTCACTTTTAATTATGTAATGTTATGTTATGAATTATTTGCAAATGATATTTTCATTTTTGTGGATATTTTATGACTTATATATGTATGCATAGTATTTTTTAAGGTTATATAGATATTTTAAATTTGTTAAGATTTACTTATAAATAGATATGTGATATTTTGGAATGGTTTTAATTCTCATATTATTTAAAAATCCAAAAATATTAAATATTTTAAATTAAAAAATAAAAAAGCCTGCAAGCCAACCTGTTTATCTTGTGAGCTTTTGTGGACTAAACTACAACCTTTATATTAGAGGCCCATGCCCATGGAAAATGCAAGCCAACCTATAGAAAAGCGCAATCCAACCTATTGACAACTATAATTTTAATAATTTTTCAATGACATGTTAAAAGGGTATATTACGGTATGAAATTGTTTTACACTTATAATGGATCAAGTTTAAATCCTATTCTATTAAAAATATTTATTTAATAATATTCATAATATAATTTATCATTTACAGCTTGAATTTAGATTCCATACATTTCTTGAATATTTCTGGATACATGATTACATACGAAAGGTACTAAAAAAACTTCACATCCAACCTTTACCGGACAATAAAAATAATGGGTTTAGTTGGCTTGGTGAAGGAATGTGGGTAGAAGTAATCCAAAATCTAAAGATATTACCTAGTTTCAGTCGATTTCGAGTTTGACATCAGTCGAGATACAGCTTACATGAGTGAAATGTTGTCATTTCATTTAGGGCTTTAAATAACTTTTAAGGTTTCTAACTTTTGATTTTAACTCCCTCTCTACCATTTGTACCCTCACAAAGCTCCGAGCAAAACAGCATTACCATCCTCTTCTTCTTCCCTCTCCATCCATTTATGACCATTGTTAGTTGTTAGTTTGGGACATTCTCTTATTTCCATGATGGTAGTGGATTAGCTAGGCTTTACAAATTTGGGGATCGCAAATTGGAAACTCTTTTACAGGGATTTTTCCAATTAAGAGGCCATGACGGCTTAACTTTAAAATGGAACCAAAAAATAGAAGTAACAAATGTAGTATCACCTTCTATTTCTAATCTTTGTCAAGCTTAAGCCAGGCCAAGACTGTAGCCTGACTGATTGACCATTGTTTAACATTGTGCACTGACTAACTAAGACAAGAAGCAACCCCATAACGCTCTCCAAACAATGAGCTTTCTTATTCTTTGGCCATAACAAGTTTATAAGGGAAAAAATAAAAATTACACGGAAACTTGTTTGGAAATCACACTACTAAAGAATTGCAATTCTATGTTGGTAAATAGATGCTAGTAAAAGGAAAAACTAATATCTATATTAATGCAGTAGCAATTTCAAAATTATTAGGACTAATAAGATGATAAATTAGTGAGTACAAAAATATCTATTTTGATATGATAGTATTTTTAAAATTCTTGAGAAACTTAAAATGATTTTTTTAACTTAATTGACATAATAATATATGTATGAAATTTGAAGGTTATTGGGAAAAAAGACATTAGTTTTAAAATTAACCAATATTTATTTGGATGCAATAATATTTTTGAAATTATTATGAAACTTAAAGTGTTAGCTTTCTATTTAATTGATGTCATAATGTATGATATTTAAAGGTTGTTAGAAAGATGAAGAAACTTAACATCAATTTTAGAATAAATTGATATCTACTCAAATGCAATGACATTTTTGAAATTATTAAAAAATTTAAGATATTAATTTTTTACTTACTCGACATCATAATGCATGGCATTTAAAGGTTGTTGGGAAAATGAGAAAACTTAAAATACTAATATTAGAATTAACCAACATCTATTTGGATAAAGTGACATCTTTTAAATTATTAGGAAACATAAGATATCTATTTTTTACTTAACTGACATTAAAATTTATAACATTTGAAGGTTGCTAAAAAATAAAGAAACTTAAGACATTGATTATAGAATTGAATAATGTCTAAAGCTCTGAGGATTGTTAGGTTTTTAATTGGGTTTAGGGGTAATCTAGGGATTTTCCAAATGTTAAGGGGGAAAATTGGAAAGAATTTTCTAAATTTCCTCCATACACACTTATTTAATTCTAACCACATATTAGTGTCACTAGTACAAAATTGATAATTTACATTAGTCAATAGATGTTGATTTATAACAAAATCGACATTTATTTTGATGTAACTCCATTTTTAAAATTATATGAAAACTTAGGACGACTAATAAGAATACAACCAATGTCTAAAAATTATTGAAACTTACAACATTGGTTTTATACACGACCATCATCTAAAATGAACATCAAAACCCTCATTGCAAACTATAAAATTATAAAACATTGGTTCTAGTCAATAGCCATCATTTAAAAGCTATTTAAGGAGTCTTGTTGGAAACTACAAAATCATATGACATTAGTTTTATTTAATAATCAACATCTTTTTTTTTTTCATATAAACCCTCGTTCTAACTGTGTCTTTTCATATGAACTCTTCTAATATCTCTCCAATATATTCTCTCAAGTATAATGAATTTGATACATAATATTAATACTAATCTCTCACTTCACTTTCATTGAGAGAATTTATACTCTCTCATTTCTTATGTAGTAAAAGTGGAATGAAAGAGCAAGTGGAAGATTTGTTGAATTCTCCCTCCTCTTTCATCAAAAGAGTGTAAAATAAGAAAACCTTAACATTTGGTTCTCTCCCATTATATACTCTTGCATTTCTCATGTAGTACACAAAACTAGAAAATTTTGAGCAATAATGCTAAAGTTTACATTAAGGATGAAGATTCCAATTTCTGTTATTTTTGTGTATTCATATGTAGATGCATAATTTTTTTTATTAATGATTTAGTATACTTATTTTATATAAATTTCTCAAGATATTATTTCTCTTTACTTATTTATTTGTACTATTATTATGAATAAAGTAATAATAATCACAATTTTTTGAATTTATAGAATTGTTCTCTTTACTCATTTATATGTTGTTTTTATTTCAAACTCTATACTAGACATTTGGATTACACATATTAAAAAAGAGAAAAACATATCAAAAAAATATAATATTCTTTGTAAAATTAGTTCAAAAATAATTTTCTTTTCATATTTGGTTGTTTACATGATGGAAATTGTAATAATGATAAGGAAATAGAAAATATAAAAATAGTATTTTTAGGTCTAATCAATATCTAATATGATAACATTTTCTCGAAATATATGAGAATGTCTAAATGAAAGCATTTATGAAAAAATTTAAATAAATAAAATTAAATGCATCTAAATGAATAAATTTATGAAAAAATTTAAATGAAAGAAACTAAAGAGGTGTAAATAATGAATTTATGAAGAATTTTAAATGAATGAAACTAAAGAAATCTAAATGAATAAAAACGGAGATAACTTTAGCAACAATATTTAATGAATAATGTTGATTTTTTATGGTGACTATCATGTGCATCCATTTCAATTGTCATAATTGTTCATCACAATTTACAAGTCATTTTATTGCTTAACTAACATCTTAAGTCATTACAATTATACATATGGCTAAACTTATTATGTCAATTTTTAATTAATAACTGATGTTTAATTATTTTGCTCTTAACCTATAGATAGGGCTCCTTAACAACAAATCATTCATCTTTCAAGATAGATCTTCTTCCATAAAAAAATAGGACTTCTAAGTTACGGGTATATATTGCCATTACCATGGCTATTTGGAATATTTAGGGAGCTTTTAAAGTTTTTTACAAGAACTTGTATCCATACCATGGAAGGAGCCCTAAAAGATTCCTAAATTTTCTCAATAACCCAAATAATATTAATATTACAATCTACACCATTAATTTTAGAAGCCTTCTCTATTGATAAATTCTAAAAACTAATCCTTTTAGAAATTTCTAGAATTGATATAACTTCCATCCAATAACTTATATCAAAATTTAGCCATAAATATAAGAATTCTACAAAACATTTGTAAGGACTACAAACAAAAATCCTTGCAAATTCTTAATAGAATTTTTATGTAAATTACTAAAGCGTGGACACAATTCCTTTAATTGAAGGAACTTTGGGAGATTCCAATTACTTTTCAATATTAAATACTAAGATCTACACCTTTCATCTCAATCTTAGAAATCATTCTTTATGGTATGGGCATTACACCAAATCACAATTATCTTCTACACCTAAATAGATGGTCATAAGCATATCTGTGATTCAATATGATTAACCTGATTATAAAATTTGAAGCATTTCTAATTATGTGATATTAATGGTGTGTGTTGTCCTCTAATTGATGCTAAGGTGGTTAATTTCTTCATTTGTCATATGCCTCTCATGTTTCTTATGTTTCAATATGAAAATCTATATGTTGCTTGCTCTATGTGTTGCATCAAACTTTAATACACAAAGTAAAAAACATACCCATTTTCACACTAAAACACAAGAACTCTAGGTGGTTCATAGCAAATAAAGCAACCAAGTACCTCAAGGTTAATATATACAAAATTGATTGAATTAAACACCTCAAAAGCTATCAAACAATATAGAGGAATTATGAGCAAATGATAATCACTTTTTCTTTTAATTTTTGTAAGGATACCATGTATGTTTACTGTAAATATAAAGTTTATTGTTCATTATGAATAATAATTTTTTATGTTTATAATATATTGTATCCTTTCTCATTTTTGGATTCATTTAGATTCAATATGTTGTTATCCTATTTAATTCTATAATAAGAAGAAAAGAAATCTATTTTTTAAAAAAAGATATTCATCTACTAAGACATCGATTTTTTTTATTGTAACCAATGTCAAACATTACTTAATAAAATGACATTGTTATATTAAAAAAATGGTGGTTTTTCATAACTAGCATACAATATAAATTTTAAACATTGGTTATTACATAGTAACCAACATGGAATCTTCAACCTTAGGCATAAATTGAAAACGAAAAAGATAAAGTAGTATAAGAGTTGAAAATAAAAAGAGTCAAGTACAATGCTATCAATAAATTTCATTCCAAAGTTGTTCCAACTCTAAAATGATTCTTTATCTAGCAGGGCATGTTCTTATTCCAACTTCAAGATGATTTTTTTAATTGTATTTTTACTCACTAATTATTTTATAAGATTGAAAGCTCAATTAGCCTATAACTAAACATATGAGATTTAATGCTCATTAAAAAGGTGCAAAAAAAATTTAAGGATATTTAGATTTCTTGTATTTATTCTTGCAATTTAATTTCTAATTTTCTAATTGATCTTATTTTATTACTCATCATTTTGATACAGCTTTTACGGGCTTGTACAAGTACAAATTTTGATTTTATTTATCTTCCTTGACATTCTTTCATATTATTGACTATTTATTCATATGAAAATATATAATACACTAATTTTTCATCAATGCTCACTGCATGTACAAATATTATATTCAAAAGCTTTGCTAGGGAATGGAAACCTCACATATTAAGCAATAGGTATTAAGACAAATTTAGTAATGTAGCCATCTCTTCTCTAATTGTGATATCTTATACAGTCTTTCACTATTTTCAATCTATTATAACTTAATTTATTCTTTATAGTTGTTTGCATTAGGATTTTAAAAGGTAATAGGAGATGTTGGTTTCCTATATCTAGTTAGGAATATAGGCAAAATAGGAAGGATAAGAATATGAGAGTAATATAGGGATAAAGTTAAGGTTTAGGACCAAGGAATGAGGAACTAGAGGATAGGATTTGGATAATCGAGGTTGAAATATACAATTTTGGTTATTTTAAAAAACCAACGTGGCATTGCGGCTATTAGATGTCAACTTTTAAAAAGTAAATGAAGTTTAATGTTATTTTCTAGAATGATGAAAACATAAATGATGTTGGTTCTTTCAAAATAAAAGCAAATGTTATTTTTATATTTTACAACAATATGCTAACTAACATTAAAATCACATATACTACAATGCTCAATTACATGCGGTTCATTTATAGAAGTGTAATTTCCTAAACACTCAACATCTATTAACTATTTTGCAGTAATGTCTTTACATAATTTATTTCCTCCACTCATCCCATTCTACCAAAAAAATCCCATTATTTTCTATTAAACTTCCATTCTAAAAATAATCATAATAATTAAATAATTATTTTCACACATAAAAATATTTTTAATCATTATTTATTTCATAAGGATTGTGATAAGATGGAACTACTCTAATACTATATTAAGAAACATGATTAGGGTTTAGAAGGAAAATTAGTAGAGAAAAGCTAGAAAGAGAATAAGAAAGAATATTGATATATTATAAAATGAATAAGAGGCTGAATTGTTACATAACTCTAACAAGGTTTAAATCAAGTGTAAACATAATCCAACTTGAAGAGAACATTGACTTTTAGTGCATCAAGATAGCTAAACTGGATGCAATAATCTTTGAGGCTAATTTATTAAGTTATTGAACTAAGCTTAACATGACATTGGTTTTATTGTTGATGCATTGCTAGCTTCTCAAGGTTTAACATTCAATAACCTACAAAATAGAAAAATTAAGGACTATCAAAACAAAATAATTATAATAAATTTTGATGCAAGTTATTCATTCCAAAATTATTGTTAAACTACTCTAGCACATAACAAGGTGAGTCTTGGTTAAACCTAAAGGAATAGAAGTCAATCTATAAAGATGAGATGTGAAAATTAAGTGCAGTTTTGAATTAAAATTTAGATGGAATAAATAAGAAAAAAATTGAAAACAAAAATACTAAAATATAAGAGTCTAGTCCAAGGAAAATTATACACCAATTTTTAGATTTATCATAAATATCTAATAGATTTTACTAACCAAATATAATTCCAAAGTTGATAATATTTAAGTTCCTAAGGTTAATTAATTCGAGTAAGCATCAAACTAATTCTTACTACCAATTCAATTCAAAACAAGCACCAACAACCTAATTAATAATAGCATTAAGTAATTAAAATAAGGTTAAAATTGAATTACTATTTTTTCAAGCAAGAACTACTAACCCATCCTCTATTTCTTATAGGTTACTAATGATTCATCTAAGTGTTAAGTTATCAAAGCCTAATTGCTAGTAATTACAATTAATTACAACTAACCTACAAACAAAAATTAAATGTAATTAATTAGTTAGCTATAAATTATAACAAATAATTCACTAATCAACCATAATTAGCAAACTATCTAAATAATTATTCATAATAAAGAGCAATAAAACAAGAGATAATCAAATTAAAAAAAATTAAGAGTAAAGTCTTAAAATTAATTTAAATTGAAATGATAATGCTTTAAATTCTCTAAAAAAAATAGTCACTTATAGTGTTTTATAAAAGAGCTTAAAAAAAGAGTATGTACTCTAATGTTTGAATGTTGCCTTTGGAGACACAAAACCCTATTAAATCTAATCACTCTTTGAGATTTCCATTTTTGTTAGTCATATTCGGTTCCTCCTTCCCCTTAAGCTCCTAGTCTTTAATTCAACAACATTCTTACATCTAGTGCCTTGATCTTAAAGATTTCTTGATCACACTTCCACCAAAGTAAGGGAATCTCTCCTAAAATGAGCTACTAAATTAAATTTTCCTTATGGGATTGGATGATGGAAAGAGAAATTATAGATTTTTGAGTTGATTATGATATTTGTGTGTCTAAGACAAGATTTTCCTTCCAATTGTTCATCCTTTCATCTTAACTATTTTTCAATTTAAGGTAAGTAGATAATCTACTTGATTTATTTTACAAGCTAGTTATTTATAGGATGTAACTTAGAATATGGGTTCATTTTCCATTGTATATGTGTATATATATATATATATATGTATATATATATATATATGTATGTATATATATATATATATATATATCATAATAAAAGGGGTGAGAAGTAAGTGTCGTAATAATTACAAGAAAGATTATGTGCAATAAGTATATTTAGAGGTGGACATGATTGGTTGAATATAAGGATTTTCAAAATTTTTGGCAAATTCTATATAAGAATCAAGTATGCAATCAATTCTTATTGTCCAAAAGCATATAATAAGAGAATCAATTGTACAATTGATTCTCAAACTCCTTAGAAATTGTTCATATGTGAATCAACTACACAATCAATTCCCCTTATCTAGAGGGGAAAACCTAAGGAAAGGAACTGATTGTGCAATTGATTCCAAGGCCAAAATTGAAAACGCCTATTCATAATTAATTACTCAATCAATTCCCACATTTTGTTTTGCATTTTTAATCTTTAATCAACATAACTTAGCTTTCTATTGTATATTTAGTTGTAATAATGATAAATAAACATCTTATTAAAAATCATTACCTCTTAATTTGATGCACAACTATTTTGTATTACTTTATGTTAAGGTTGAATTATTCCTTAAGTATTGACATATATTAATGATGGATGCAAATGATGATAGGAAATTGTGAAAAGTTGTGAAATGATGTGATTAAATAGTGAAATGTTGATTTCATATTTAGATTTCATAATTATGATTAATAAATACAGGAAGGAATAAAGTTAGGGTAATGTATAGATAAGGTTGAACCCGAAAGAACAAGGTGAGCTAATTATTACTAACTATTATTACTTGTCTCTATTATATGCATTTATTCTATGTATAGATGATTTAAATGGTATTGAATGGTGATGTTTAAACATGGTAAATATAACATGCTATACTATTGCTATAGAATTTGAAATATTAGTTAAAGTATTCTTTATAAATATATTAAATAAATTATCAACTTACGAGGAGTTTAAGTTTCACTATTTTCCTTTAAATGTTTTTAGATGCTCAGGTCAAAGCTTTCCAACCACCATCTACAATACAAGAATAAAGGTGTCATGAGCAGTCACTAGTAATAGATAGGAAGATAAAATAGAGAACCATGGGAACTTTTAGGAAAAATGTGTTAACGTTCTAAGTAAATGACAATATAACATTATGTAAGTATTATTTTGATAATAAAATGTCATAACTTAATTAAATGAGACTTTAATTAACATTATGTAATAATTCAAATTAGGTTTGGATTGGCATATGAATATCAATAATGGGATTTATGCCAGTCATGGCTAGCCAAGTCATGATAGAAAGATTAAGTAAATAATTGATAAAGGTATGTAATAAAGTGCAAGAAATAAAATAGTAGGAAAAAGAGAAGATAACATTGGTGTATGATAGTTCAATTGTCCAAAGGAAGAAACCGTTCCTTTAGGTCTACTCCACTCTCCTAAGATCAAACCAATCTTAGTAGTTTTCCATTAAGACTTTCCTTTTTACAAGGCTTAAGTACACCTTTCCCACTTTATCTTTCAAGGACTCAAGCAATTATACTTCAACACTTAAGGATTTCTTTTCACAATCTAGCCACAAGATGACTACAAGTGTTTCTTTCACACTCCATCCTAACTAGTGAACCTTTAAAGGATAAGATTTTGCCTCTTGAAGAGACTACAAGGTTTATACACTTTAATAGTGTAAATTTGCAAATTTTAGCAAAAATAAAAAAGACCACAAACAAATTAGAAGCTTCTAAAGAGATAATCTTCTAAAGAAAAGAGGATTCTTTGTTGTATATCTTCAAATAAAGTAAAGCTCTCTATTTATAACCAAAGGAAGGGAACTGGTTATTAGGAATACATAGATTCCAATAAGCAACCATATTCTAAAAGGCTTCTTCTTTTACTCTTTAATCTTCTAGGAAGCTTGCTCTTTCCAATAAAAAGTGGTCTTGTCATAATCAAAGTTGACTTTATTGAATGTGTAGAGCTTACTCTTTTGCTAGTTAGCTTGATGTGTCACTTTCACTATGTACTTTAAAAGTACATTTAACTTACTCTTTCGTATGCTATCACTATCATAAGTATAGTACTTTTCTAATTTTTATCACATGTGAATGTACTTTTGTTGACTCACCATGAGTTAGTAATCAAAGGGCAATTTTTAGAAAATTAGAAAATGCTATAAAATAATACAATACAAATCTAACAACAAAAGAGCAATTAAATATAAATGATTATTTTTGTCACTTTAACAACACAAGAACCTAGTATATAATCAATATAGAAAGTAGCTATAGTAATAACTTAATTCTAATCCATTTTAAGTAATAAGACATGTCAATACATTGGAACACAAAATTGAGTAAGCATAATGCAATTAACAAAAAAAATAGACAAAAAAGAGAATCTTCAATAGAAACATTTTTCCAAGTTTTCAACACGATGCAATAACCTATCAAGTCTTATCTTTGTATTAAAATATTTAATTAATTTCCACATTAACATTAAAATAAAATAGAAGGTCTAAGTAATCATTAGGAGTCCCACTTTCCATATACTGAGAGGTCTACAAAAGGATAGTAGGATCAAGTGAGAGAGAAAAAAAAGGTGAAAGTGTTGAAAGTGACATCAATGAAGTTTGAATGATTTTCAAAGAAGGAAGGAGAAGAGAAGGACGTAAATGGATGAGATGAAAGAAAAGAAAAAGGAGGCAAGGACAGCTAAGATTTGGAGGGAAAAAGAGGAGAAAAGAAAATTTATGAAAAATGAAATTTTGAAAATGATATGTGGCACTATAAGTAGAATTTGTCACATGGAAAAGGCATGCCTCATTAGAGATAACATTATTATTATTATTATATGACAAATGCTAATTTTAATCTCAAAGGCTATGCTTAAAAATTAATAAATACTTCTCATTTATTGTAATTTTCAATTTCCAAAAGAATCTTATAAATAGTATTAATTAATAATTTGACTATTAAATGCATTATAAATATATTATAATTATTCTTAATTAATATTATCCTATAAAATTCTCTTGAAAATTGAAAATAACAATAAATAATGAGTATTTGTTAATTTTTATGCATAATTCTTAAGGTTTCTATTAGCAAAACTCTCATATAATGAGGCATGCATAGTGCTATGTATACAACCTCTAGTTGTTGCCATGACCAAATTGCATTTCTAAAAAGATAATATTATAAAAAGTTCCACCTCTGAATAGATTGAGTATTTTATTATTGGATTACCTTTTTTTCAAATCTTAAAACAAGTGAATTAAAATTAAAAATATAAATTTCAATACATTAAATATAATCCAATGATGGAAACACTTAATTTCTTAAAAAGTTTAGCTTCATATAACATTACCCTTATTGAAAAATAGAAGCCAACTAAGACTAAAATAATGGTGTTTAGGTTAATATGTCAAAATATACACAAAAGCCCGTAATCTTTCAAAATCCAATCTTATACCCTTTTCTTTTTTAGAATTTTGTGCATCAGTTGGGTTTTATTTTAATTCTTATATACTAGCCTAGAGGTTTTCATTTAAAATTATATATACTTTACCTAAAAATATCAATTATGTTATAAACATATTTTATAACAATAATGCTTGATATATCATTAATTATAAGCATCGACAATAAATACATGCTAGCCTTTCCAGACATATTTTTTTATGTGCTTAAGGCCTTTCTATCTCTTTAAAGAAATTAGAAATTCTAACCAATAGTACTAATTATTTTCTATTAGTTTATTTAATATTAATTTTACCAGTGTCTTTCAAGATCTATCATACAATAAGGTTGATATAAACTTAAAAGATATAAGATTTAAATATTTATGCAATTAAATATGAAATAAATAGAAAAATAATTTGATTTACTACAAAATATGAGACACTTTAGTTTTAGGAAATAATAATCTCTATATGCAGTTGCCTAAGGTTTTATCCAATTGTTGGGACACAATTTCCAAAGTTGTCAAACAAGCAAATTTAATTCATTTGTGGACCAACTCACACAATCAAACTATAAATAAATTGACCCCAAAAGATATAGATATTCAATCTTTACAATTTAATTTCAAATATAAATGCTTTGTAAAACCTACAGATCATCCTTATTTTCCTAAAAATATGATGTTAAATTCTTATAAATCCTTTTTAAGTCATTTTAATTTTTTAATTAAAATAACACTTTTGGACTTAATAAAATTTAAAATCATATAAGTAAATAATTATGATTATGATTATCTAGTACATAAATGTGTAATTTAAGGACAAAACTTAGGTAAAATTCCTTAGATGATTGTCATAATATTCTACATTCAAATTACAACATTTGTATTTGTTACTTTATTATAATTACAATATTGATAATTATTATAATCATTAAATTGTAGTTAAAATAGTTAATAAAGTAATTAATAAACATGTTATAGTTTAAATGGAGAATCATACAGTAAACAATTAAAAAAATTTACTTCAATTTTACCTATAATTTAATATACATAATGGATAATGGTTATTATGATTAATAGTATTTAACCACATAATTATTAGGATTTGATTAGAATTTAATCTCATACTTAATAGGATTTAATTATATAATTAACAGAATTAATTCTCATAATTAATAGGATTTAACAACATAATTGATAAAATTTAATCCTATACTTTATAAAATTTAGTCACATATTTAATAAGATTTATTTTCATACTTAATAGAATTGATCCTATAATTATAATTAATAGCACACTTTTATACAATTATAAAGGCCATCAATTCTAACATCCTCATGAGTAATCTTAATCTTAATCTCCCTAATATTATATTTGTCGTAGCTTTCCTTTAAGTCTATTAATGGCTTATTTTTTTCCTGTAGGCATCGTATGACACTCGCCACTACAGATCACGAGAACTCACGTACATTGACAACACATTCTCGGGCATTTGTTTGCCCCTAATTTCCTGCATTTTAATTATGGCTTTTTTTGGCATTTTCCATTTTGAGAAATTTCCTTGATTGTTCCTTTCCTTCTCCTTTTCTGGAAATAAGCTTGATGTATTCTTAATTCTCTCCTTATTATTGCATCTTTCTTTGTTTCAACATAAGTTGGTTTCTTAATAGGGTTTCTTAATAGAAAAAATATAATATTGTCTGCAAAGTTATAATATATATATATATACAGACACTCACACCCACAGTCAAGCTTATAATTTATGTTTTTATTTTTTCAGCTA
Organism: Sindora glabra; assembly: GCA_020226215.1. Taxonomy (NCBI): domain Eukaryota; kingdom Viridiplantae; phylum Streptophyta; class Magnoliopsida; order Fabales; family Fabaceae; genus Sindora; species Sindora glabra. The sequence continues at coordinate 35,239,051 of CM035236.1, read as the reverse complement.
AGCTGTCAAAGGCAGAGTTTGTTGTAAAATAAATAAATATATATATAAATTTAGCGTTAATTATCTAATGATAAACTAATGGTATATGATATTTTATTTAAAAACAGAATAATTTTTATAAACTTTTATGTAGGTAGTGTAATTATCATCCATGTGAATAAATTTGCTTCAATTACATATACTTTTCTTATAAATTATGTAAAGAATTTTTTTTTTTTCACAAACCTATGCTTCAAAGCTAGTATATTATATTAAGCATGAATTCGACATTTGAAATTTTCTATCCCAATATTATATATGGGCGTGTCACTATTCACTCACTCAAATAAAGCTATCTTTTAAAATTCAGGCTGTATGATTGATCCATGTAATCTACCATCTCCTTAGCCTTTCTTTTGTTTTAATATTATTTATTATATTATATTCATATTATTATTTTTTCTTTTCTCCAACTGCCAATTCCACATATCATGTTGTTTCCATCCTTTCATTTATTTTAATTTTAATATTATTCATATTTATATTTATATTTATATTTATATTTATATTATTATCTTTTCCTTCCTCTAACTTTTTCAATATTAATTTAAATTTTTGCTTTCACCTGCATTATGGATCTACGAATTAATTTTATTTTTTATTTCATACATACTTTTACTATAAAATTTTAAATCTTCTTTTAATTTTTATCTTATAATTTAATTTATTTTTTATTTTAGGAATATTTAAAATAAGTTAAGGGATTAAATTAATAAATTTAATTAACTTATATTTTATTTTTAACCATTATCATTTTACAATTCATATATTGTATCTCTTTATTTTATTTGTTCTATATCATTTTTTTAATTTTTTCTCATATCCACTATTTATTAATTGAATGTTAATATTATTAAATAATATAAATATAATATGACATATTTTTGTAATTATAAAAATATTTTAAATAAGTTAAAATTTTAATTTAATAGAATTACTTAATTATGTGTGTTATTTTTAAACATAGTTTTTAAAATCAAACAAGTCATTGAATCAGAAAATTCAGTGGTTCATTAATTCAACCAGTGGTTTACTAGTTCATTGGTTCAACTAGTGGTTCACTAGTTGAACCAATTTTGAATAAAAAAATATAAATTATATATATTATATATAATTTACATTAATATTATATATATTTATAATAATAAATTATGTTAAAAATAAAAAAATATAATATAAGTTAACAATATAAACACATAAGTAATAAAATATAATAGATATGCCAATAATTTATACTAAAATTATTTTTATAAAAAATATAAATTTAATTGATATGAAATTATAATGGTATTATATTTAAATTATTATAAAATTATAATTTTTTTATTTTTTACAAAAAATATATAAATTTATGAAAAATCGATTCACTCACCGGTTTTGACCGATTCACACCAGTTTTGGCTAATTTTGACTGATTCATTCCAGTCCATATGCATTTTCGGTCTAATGAAAGTAACCAAACCGACTCACCGGCCGGTTCACCAATCCAACTGGCCAGTCCGGTTTAGTTTTAAAAACACTATTTTTAACTATTATTACTTTGTGACTCACACATTATTATCCTTTTTTTATTTACAACAATGTGCATTTTTTATGTTCATTCCTTTTATTTATAATTCAGACGTTAATATTATCAAATAATATGAATACAATTTGATATATTTTATTTTTATAACAAAAATATTTTAAATGAATTGAAATTTTAATTTGATTGAATTACTTAATTACATATTTAATTTTTAACTTCTCTTTCCTTTCATATATTTTATTCTTTCAAATACATGATTTTCTTTTTTTTTTTTTACCTTATGTCTACTTGTTTATAGTTCAAATGCAAGTATTTTTTTCGACACAATTCTTTTTAAAATTTTTGTTATACAACATATTATACCTGAAATACTCTTATATTCAAATATAAATATAAACTATATTTGATTATACTATATAATTATTGAAGAAGTTTATAAGCAAATATTACATCTAAAATTGTCAATTAATCAATTTTTTAATATAAAAAATACTTGAAATTTTTAATGAGTGTAAATTTAATTTTTAATAAAATATTTTAAATTTTAAAAAAAATAAACGTTTCTTCTATTAAAGGTACTTAAGTGGTTTAAAATAATGATAATCTTTCATTGTGTATATGTATAGTATATATATAAAATAGGAATCAATTAAAAGCATATATATATACATTACATTATATGCTATTTTTCTGTATTGGTTAAAAAAACTTTTAAATAAAACTTTTCTTTAAATATATTTACAAATATTTTTATTATAAAAATAATTTAAAATTTTAATATAAAAATTGAATAGGTCAATTACATTCTCTATTTTTTTATAAAATAATTTAAAAAATTAAAATTAAATTTATTTATTTAAATTTTTTAATATTTTCTTGATACTATATATTTTCTTTTTGCCTTTGTAGGAAAAAAATTTAGTTTCAAAAATATATAATGGAATAAATAACAAAAGAAACAGTGTGTTAGAATTTTAAAGTAATAAGAATAGGAAATAAATCTAACTTAGAATATAGCATTCAAAATTTTATATTAAGAAAATAATGATAAATTTTAAATAAATAATTTTTATTCTAATTTTCAATTATGTTAGAAGTAAAATATATAATGAATTAATTCTTTTTGTATAGAAGTTTTAACTTATTTAAAATATTTTTAATAAAAAAATGTTATATTATATTTATATTGGTTAGGGATATTAGTGTATGAGTTATAAATAATAGAAGTAAATTAGAGAAAAAAATATAATAAAGAAAATAAAAATATGAGAATAAAATGTGAATTGTAAAATAACTAAAGTTAAAAATAAATTACATTTGTTATTTTTATAATAGCATAGCATGTGAGCAATTTTGAACATATTTTTGTTTGTTGTGCTAGATTCTTTAATGAAAAGTAATTTGATTACATTTAAGCAAAAAAAAAAGTAATAATGATTTTTATAAAGAAAAAATTTTCTCTACTCTTTAGGTCAATTATTCTAATAATTATTTTAGAATTTATTTTTATTAAGGAGGGAGGTGAATTCATCAATATAATAGCTTATATTTATTACTTTTGAATTATTTTTTTATGTAAAATTCAAAAAAATAATATCAAAATACATTAATATAAAAAAACTTGAAAAATGGAACTACCTTAATTGATTAAATAGTGTCATGTATAACTAAATTAATTTGATTTATAATGAATTGAAAATCATTTATATTATTAGTGAATATGAAGATGTTATGTTATTAAAAAAAAAGGTAACTAAAATTTTTTATAAAAAGTAGAAAAAAAAGACATTTTCTCATAACATAATAATATATGAATAAATAACATAATAATATATGAATAAGTGGTAGTACAAAATTTACTTATATATTTAACTTTATTCATTTTATAGATCTAAATAAAGTTGTAAAGATAGATACTAAATTTTTGAATATATAAAATGAACCAATTACTATAACTCATTTTAAACAAAACTCATTAATTACGCAATGTGTAGGTGGAAAAAAATTCTCTAGAAAAGCAAAAATGTGAATGCAACGTAGGTTTAACTACACTAATTCTATTCATTGATGAGAAAATAAAGTGATATTAACAATTAACCATTTATTTGATGCTAATATATAGTAAAACTAGAATTTAATTAACATTTAATTAAAAAATAATAGTTTTATTTATAATGTTCCAAAATTATATTTTTATTAAATATATTATTTTATTTCATTCTCATTCTTTTTATATTTATTTTTATTCTAATTCCATCATATCAAATACATATAAATTCTTTTTTTATCATTATTTTTAACTATTATAATTATATTAGATACATAGCAGGATACTTAAAGTAATAAGAAAATACATATATAATTTAAATTTTTAAATTTTATTTTTCTTTATAAATTGAATAAAATATTTTAATATATATTTAAGTTATTATATTTTTTAAAATTTCATGAGTTTTTAATTAAATGTTGGCCTATGCGTAGCACAAGCTTAGATTCTAGTGTAATATAATACTTGTCAAAGCACTAACTAATGTAATGCAGCAAATTGAAGATACAAACTATTGAAAAAAGTTAGTGCATCAATAAACAAACCATGAAAATGAAAGAGTGAAAAAATTGTAATTTAATATAAATCACATAATAAGAAGACAAAGTCACCATTATTACCTATTCACTCAAATACTATATAATAAAAAAATAGATAAATCAAATACTTCACTTCACAATTATAAACTAGACTTACAAAAGCCAAAAAAAAATGAATCATAAGGAATTAATTAAAAAAAACAAAAGGATATTTTAAAACACATAATAATTTGATTCATACATATAATCTTCATTGAAGAAATAATATAGTCTATACTAGAAGGATTTAAAACATTGCATAATAGTCTATTTTGTAAAATTCATTTTCTCACAATAGGTTTATATGATGTTGATTATGTCATATATATAAAAAGAAAATAATTATGAAGAATGATAATCAATCTTGATCATAAACATGCTAAATGAAATAATTGGATCACAACCGATTGAGAAAATAAAACATTGCACAACAGTCTTTAAAGCTCATTTTCTCATAATAGGTTTACATGATATTGATTATATCATATATACAAAAAAGAAAAAGAAAAAAATTAAGAAAAATAATAACCATTCTTATTCATAAACATGCTAGATGAAATAGTTGGATCATAATCAATTGAGAAAATAAAAAGATAAATAAAATTAATATATCTCAAAATAAATAGAAAAAATGAGTCACATGAGAAACCAATCAATAAGGGATGAAAGTTATGAGAAGTTCAGAATTTCAAATTTTTTAAAATTTGTTTAACAATTTAGAGATAAACAATAACTACAAGTAAATTTATTAGTACATAATTATTCTTATTTATATTAAATTTGTAAAATTTTATGTAGGATATTTTTGAAAAATGAAGAGTGAACACCAAACTCATCGATACTCTTTATATTATAGTACAGACTTCAGATACATGCGCACTGTTTCTAAGCATGTGCTGCTGTTCAGTATATACTTTCTAATTTGTTTTTAAGAAAATTTGTCTAATTTTTTAAAATATATAGCTTGGACTGTGTTGCCCGTGGCAATTGGCAAGGTTACGCATTCCCATAACATCAACACCTTGGTAATCGTTCCACTTCTAAATTTTTTTTATAAAAATTAACTCTATCTAATTTAAATGCAGTTAAGTTGAATTTTAATAATAATTTATTTAAAATATTTTATTTCACCTATCCTAAATCATTAAAAACTCTAATTTATTTTAAAATAAAATTCATTTACAAATTGGATAAGTTTCACGTTAAAAATAATTTAAAAATTTACTTTTTCCATTTTTAGCTAAAATTTTAAAATTTTTAATTTTTAAAATTTTTGAAGAAGATATTTATGATATTTAAAATTCTAGCAAATTAGATATCACTAAGGATATAAACAAATTAGGACAAATTAAGTTTTACCTTAAATAAACTAAATTTACTTTCTAAAATATTAGTTTAAGTATGGATTAGCATATTAAAAAAGCATGATTTAATCTATTAACCTATTTAAATATACTATTGTTAACAGACTAATTACCACATATATATATTCTTAAAATATTATATATTATATATCTATAATTTATATACATATATATTTTATCTTATATTATATTATTTACAAATACATTAATAATTAAATTAAATAGGCCAAGCATAATAAGCTTACAAACCAAAGCTAAAGAAGATAAATCTAATTTATTTATTTAAATAATCAAAGCTAAAGAAGATAAATCAATTCTAGCCAGATGGTCCGTAAGAAAACATGCTTAGTTCCATATCAATAAATTTAAGAAAAAATCAACCATCAACTATTGGCTATAAAGAATGACTTTCACTTTTGAAATTGATTTTTTTTTCCTCATATTGTGACCGAACATAATAAATTTACTCGTGATCAATTATTCCAAAATCAATTATACTCAATCAATTTTCCCACCACTGTACCCAATACATCCAGATATAGTTTGACTCTATTTCTATCACACAAAACATATAGGAACCAGCATGAGGAATATAAAAATGCAAGTAGCACTACCCGAAGGAGAAAAAATTAAGTGTCATTCTATCGGCTTCTCAGCTGACTGGACACTGTCAATCTCGTCTTTAATTTCTATAATCATAAAGCACAGTTAGTGTGGGAAAAAGAAAAAACTTTCCCCATGGATTGATCTCCGCTTCTACCTTTTTTACCTCCGATATTTTCATGGTGTAAGAAAATAGACATCCGTTAGTGCTGTGGTTATTTGCCACTGTCCTTCAAACCGGCTTTGTTATGTCACTGTCATGTATGGTGAGTCAGAGCGAGCTTAGTTATTTCTATCCAATTATATGCAGCAGCAGGCCAATGGCGCACTGTATAGTTTATGGCAGGAAGACTGAATAATCAAATTTCAACCTTCATCAGAGCTGCCAAGAGCACAGAAAAATGGATTTAGCTTGAGAATATGTTACATATTAAAGATTTACTTGTTGGGGCCAATTACCATCTACAGCTGGGCTACTTGGGGACAGTAAGGCTGAAAATTAGGTGGTTAGGAACAGTTATTGACCCCTAAATCAACTACCCACCCAAAATAGCATGTTGTAAAATTGGATCCACAACTACCTGCAAAAATTATGTTATCCAGTTGAATCCACACTTTACGGATACCAATAAATATTATTGGGTGTGGGTGGGTCTATGGTACTTTAAATAAAAATATCCTATATACCAACCATTTTGTAGACTAGTTCAGCACTACTTTCTTGTATATAACATTATCATAGAACAATTTAAATCTACATGAAATATTATTGTTTCAACTGACAAAATTAACATAAAAGAACTAACAAGCATTCTCCCATTAAATGGAATTAGCTACACATAAATCATGATTTTACTCTATTAAAGAAATTAATAGAGTTAAAATTAAAATAAGATATAAATAGAAATGCAATATATTTCAGAGACTAACATTACTAGTTTTTATTTTAGTTTGTATAGACGAAATGAATAAATGAATCTAGTGTATTCCCCTAATGTATAGAATCCTTAGGTAAATAAATTAGTTATACATAAATTACTAAAGTTGGGTTGCTTTCTACGGATGGAGTCAAGGACAAAATCTTTGAAGAACAAAAGGTTAGGTTATATTTTTAATATTTGTCATTTCTGTCTAATGAGTAATGATAAGAAAGAAGCTAACAAATTTTTTTTAGCAATTAATGCCTAAAATAATATTGTCCTTCAAATATTAGTGGACGGATTGCAGTTGGTATTGGATAGTAAATTTTAACTCACATCTGCTCATATAACTAAAATCTTTTTTTAAATTTCGTCCGTTTCTACCAATTACAATATTTAAACCAACCTAAACCGCATAAATTTGGATTTAGGCGGATGGTTTGTAGCGGTTGGGCCCAAAACTTTCAGCCCTAAGGGCAGAGTTGCTGCAAAGCCAATCTGTGCAGTATTGTGAAGCTCATCCTCCCACACATCAGGCAACTAATGTAAGTTAAATAAAGATGGGCGCAGAAAGAATTGTGAAACTGAATCAGACGAAACATGTAGAATGATAGGTCTGCATTTGCGAAAGTCTAGTGCAGAAAGACATTAGAATTGTTCTCCGGTGATTTTTCGATAGTCAATCTTCATTTCTATTAATTATTAGTGCTATATATAATTTAAACATGAGTTGTATAAAAGGGTGAAATACCTAAGTCCAGCTTTAAGGGAAATAGTTCTTGCAGGGGATTAAAACCTGACTAGGCTCCTTGAATCCACCATTTGAGGGTGTCACTTGGGAACGAATGGTCCTTGTTAGTATGTCAGATGAATTGGCCGGGCCGGGAAGATTTGACTGAATAAGTCCCAGTTGAGATGGATGTAATAGAGGAAAATCCGTAGGCATTTCCAGAGGAAACTCCATTGCAGATGAATGACCCAGCCGTTGCCAAAGAGTCTGATGAAATGTTTAGATTGTATTACAGTCAGGTGGGCACCTATTATATAGTAAAAAGATTTATCTTGCTGGCATGGATGCACACAGATTAAAAGCTTACATTTTTAGCAGTAAGTCTTCGAAGATTAAAATCCAGCGGTGGATTTACCGTTGCAAGTTTCATGGACAAAAACTGCCAGGAGAAAAGAAAATGGGGTCAACCTAAGTACAAAAAAATAAACAGACAGTTAAAAGTATAAGCATCAGCTGAATTCAAAATAAAATTAGCAAAAAGTATATCTTGTTTTCATTCATCTTCACCCAAGATGGCAACAAAGATGACTAATCGAATAATCATTCATTTCCAATGGTAAGTTATAATGTCAAAGATGCTAGTGATAATTCCACAGCAATCTAAGTTTTGATGCTGTGCAGAAGAATCACTAAAAGATAAAGGAAAAACAGAAGATGTTATAATTATCATTGGCTGGGGAAAAGGGTAGAGAACATATGATCTCATCCATACCTCAACCTGTTGTTGAAGCGACTGTACATAGTTAATGATTTCGTCAAGCATCACTGCCTTGCCAGTGACCTAAAATCAACAAATTTCATGTTAAAAGAAAAGTGATACAATAAAAGACTTATAACAATGTGACTTGGTGAAGTCTTTTAGCTTCAAATCTTAGGAGACACCTTGCTGCATCCAGGTACAAGTTCTTGAAGATATTTCATCCTTTCACTGATCTTTTCCCTCCGTATCTGCAGTTTAAGATTAATATAATTTAAATTCATCACCCAAAAGAAGTTCTCTTTTTGTTGAAGTTTAATTTCTTCCAAAATCTTACTCTTTCTGCAAGGCTATGACTACTAGTCGCTTGACCCCTGCGAGCCTTGACATGTGTGCACCCCTCCTTTGCCTGATCAGAAGCTTGCAACCCCTGCTTTGCATTCTTCCCAGAAGTCCTGTTTGTTGAAGGTGGTGGCTGATCTTTCAGTAGACTCTCAGAATTATCCTTAGCATCCCCATCGGCTCGCTCAGAAGCTACTTTGGCTTTAAACTTATCAGAATCCTATTACCAAAAATAAAATAGGTGACACATATGTCACACCATGAGTGAGCCTGAAAAAACAACCGTAACAACTCATAGCTGCTGGTTGATTTTTCAAATGGGATCAGTTATATCTTCAATTGTAATGCAAAAGCCATTTCGGGAAGTTTACCCAGGTGCATAAGTCGGGTTATTTAGCCTTAATCACAAAAAAATTCACAGTTAAGAAAGAAATACGAGCACAAAGACCATGGAACACAATTCAAATCATACCTGCATGCTTCTTTTCCTCTTGTTTATCCCTCTAATAGAAGGTTCACCAGTTTTACCCTCCAACATTTGGGAATCATCCTGACCACTGGATTCAGCTCCATCAGACTTTGCTTTATCATGCAATGATGCCCGGCTTTGACTTCTTTTCTCATTCTTTAGCGAGCTTCCTTCAGTAGCATTTTTCACAGCTTCACTTGCATTCAGATCAGCTTCTTCAGATTTTCCTCCAGATGCTGGTTCTAATCCAGGGCCTGACATGGCATCTCGTGCTCCGTGGATTGTTCCTCCACTCCCTCCATACACTCCCATGGATTGAGGAACCCCAAATGAGTTCAACATCTCACCAAAGTTTCCTCCATTTAAGCAAAAAATTCTCGGGGCATGCTCAATAAATCCAGAATCAGTAGGAAACTGAGAAAAACTATAGGGAGAAATTCCTGGTCCATTTGGTATGAAAACATCTCCTTTCAACATACCATAAGTTGGGTTGCATCCCATTTCAAGTGTTCCATCAATACCAGCTCTTGGAAATACAAACGCTTCTTTTCTGATTCCAGTTGTGTTTAAAGAGCTTCCATTGTTCTGACCATTAATCTCAGAAAGTCCTAAATTTTGGGAATTGATGGGATGATGATCCCAGAATTGTGGACCACCATAGGACCCTACCACTGATGCAGAGGAACATGATGAGGAACCAATTAACTCCCCTCTGCTGGCATTTATTGAATTTCCCTTTGGAACCAAACCCAGAGGAGTACTAGGAAAATCGGCACCCCCAAATCTCCAATATGAAGGCGTAATAGTTGAATAGTTCACAATATCCTCATTCCGGTCAAATTCAAAATTTCCATTGTCGCCCATTTTCAGCTCTCCTTGGCAAGTAAGACAGAGCAACCAATGCCAGATTCTTCCCTATAATTTCTTTGGAAAAACTAGCAACAAAATAAGACAAAATCCCACAAAATAACCTTCGAAGTGACCAGATAATAGGTTGTAGTTGTACGGTGAGGAACAGTTATCAAAAGAGGGTGAAAAACTAAGCTCAAACTAAATTGAACAGAACTCTTTCACAATCTTCAAGCTAATGCTCAAACCCAGGCCCAGCATTCTTGAAGGAAAAGGAAGAAGAAAACTTGAGACAGAACCTTGCATACCCAACTCAGTATAAATTCATCCAAAGGAAAAGAAGGACAATGGAACCATATGAAGCCAATTTACAAGGAAAGCAGGCAACTTTGGAAGCAAAACAGAGATACCAACTTCACATAATGAAGCAGATATATTAAAAAAGCACCTTAAAACTAACCCAAGTACCCAAAAAGCTCACACGAGTTTTGCAGCTACCATTTCCAAAGATACCACAGAACTTTGAAGTCCCAAGTATCATAGAGAGGCCTCCCAGAGAGAGAGAAGCTTAAAAATCGATTGTTCAAAGGAGAGCTGGAAAAAGTCTATAGAAGCAATCAATTATGTAAAGAAACATTGATTTCAGTATAATAAATACTTATTCAAACCCTAGTCAGAGTTGCAGAGCCCAACTCGAAGAGAGAGAAAACCACAACCAAAAGTGGCAATAGAAAGATGCCCATTTTTTATTCTGTGCTGCTTTTGGTCCACTGCCTTCCATTTAAGCCTTTCCCTCAGAAACCTTCATTGAATTTGGCCCTTGTTCAAGCTCCTTTTCTCGCTAACAAAACTACTACATAAGAGAGAGAAACAGTAGAGTTAGAAGTTAAGATTTTTAGAGACGGAATGCAGAGATTCGAAGAAAAATGCAGGGAACAAATCAATGGGTATTGAAACAGATTGTAAAAGAAGTGAACATAGGGAAAGTCCCTGCACTAGTACTCACGCTTACATAGGAGAGTGAACTTGATGATTAACCACTGCTGCTGCAGCCTAAAAATAATGCATACTAGATTAGATTAGATTAGATAGGCCTATGCTTTTGCTAAAAAAATACTATGATAATCTTTTTGCTTGTTTATGAATTCCAAAAACTTTGGCTTCCTTTTTAATTCATTAATTAATCATAACAGTTTGATAGCAACTGGCATCTCTCATATTGATGGGATTTTTCTTTTATCTTATTGCGTTGTCCTTTATTAAACTTTGCAATGAGAGCTTAATTAGTAAGTGTTCAGTTGCTTTTGGATTTGAATGCAGTGTACTTATTAAGGAATATACAGAATGGATTTTAAAAAAAAATAAATATCATTTTTTTAAATTGTGAATTTTAATAAAAAAACAAGTTGAAAAATAAAAATTATATTTTTATATTTTTAAAAATAATAATTAAAAAAAGAAGGAGGGTATCCGTTGTTTTTGGTCAAAGTCACCTGCCCCCAAAATCTGGCTGTAGCAATGGATCAACATGTTTTGCTTTGTAGTTTTAAAATTGCAAATCATGATTTTAAATTTGATTGTATTGAAATTACAATTTTAATGTAATTAATAAAATTATAAATAAATGTAAGAAAATGTGATTGTTATATTATAAAGTTACAAAAAAGTATGAATAGGATTCCGCTTGGAACAATATTACACACAATACTACTATTGTTGTCAATCGTAATCTGGAACCTTGTTACAAGCTATTAAATTTAGATTTTTTTTTAAGCATCAAAATAATAAATCAACAAATATACACAAAAATTCTGTATATGCTTTTTTTATATTAATTAGAAAGATACATATAGAGTTGTTTCATTTAAGAAAATCATTAAATAAAGAAAATCTTAAAAAATAATAGGAAAAATATAATTTACCCCCTGAATTTTTATTGGATGACAGAAACAATATATAAATTTTAAAATCTTATAATTTATTTTTCTAAACTTTGATTGAATGATAATAATGTCACATGAACTTTAAAACCTTAAATTTTACCTGCCTAAACTTTAAAAAAAATTGAAATTATTAATTTTGGATTAAGACTAATAATAACAAATGTTGATCTTATTTTTTTTACTGTGTCAAAACATTCTTTAGTTTAAACAAATGAAAAAAACTCAATGTCAATGATAAATTCTTTAAGAAAATCAAAGAAGAGCTGAGATATCAGGATTCAAAATTACTTCTAAAATTTGATGTAAAATTTTCTCTAAATATATAATTTATCTTAATTATATCAATTTGCTCAACTTTTTAAGAATGTGTATAATAAATTAAATATTAGATCTAAAATCTATTTTGTTTCTACCAAACCAAAGTTTTTATTTGTACACTAACCTTTCAAATAATAATTTACTAGAAATTTTAAACAAAACTTTTATAATGTTAGTAAACTATGTTAGTCAAATAATTTGATTTTGGTATCTATAAATTAGATAAAATTCATTAGGTTTTATCAAATATAACTTTTGGGGACCTTTCAAAAAGAAACTTCTATTAAATATAAGTTGATCAAACTTTAATATTATATATTTCTCAAGTTTCAATGATTGTCCCAAAACCTTCATTATTTCTAGATGACTTATTCTATACACTATCAAAATAGTCAAATTAATAAGGTCTAAATTTAACTTTAAGCAATGTTTTCACATTTTTTATAAGTTTCAAGGTGTAACATTTTAAAATTTATATATCATTTTTAATACTTAGTTAAAGTTTAGAATATAAAACATAAGATTTTAAAATTCAAATATTATTTTCGTTACTCAATCAAAGTTCAATAAGGTAAATTGTATTTTCCACAAAATAACATCAAAGACCCCATCATTATATAGTTTGGATAGGGAGGAATGCTAATACTATGAATGTGCCAAATGGATTTTTAAAATTATTGGGAGAGCGCTCAGGTTAGTTCGAAAGGTTTCTCTGGCATGTAACAATGGTTTGCAGATTAGACATGAGTAATGGAATTTTTTTTTGTTTTCAAGAAAAAAAAATTTTAAAAAAATATTTGAGATAATAATTAATTATATTATTGATAATTCGGTTCCTGGTTAGCATGGCTCCCCTTTCGGGAAAGTTAAAAATTAACAACTAAATCCCATCCAAATCAACTTGGGATAGAGTTGATAAATTGAGATCTTTAAGCAGAACACAGGAAATCTATAACCTAAGTCAAAGTGCTACTCCTATGTATAATTTGATTAACACTACGTCTTTCCTGATAGCACATATAATAGAATCATATAAAACTACAGCAATTGTATACTATTAAGAGGTAACGAAATCTCAATTATCTATATAGTCATTTTAACAATTTTTTGTAAAAATAAAAAGAAAAAAAATGTTATACAAAGTCATCTGTATAACATTTGGCGGGAAACTTTTTATCTATGAATTATACAGATAACGTGTTATTTACCTACTCTGAAAAGTTTGAAAAAATAAAAAATAAAAAGCTACACAAACAACATGCATCATCTACATAGCTTTTTTTTTTAATTTTAAAAAAGCTATATAGGTGATACCTGTCATTTGTGTAGTTAGAAAAAATTTTGAATCATATGTATAGTTAGAAAAAATTTCAAAAAATTTAAAATGATGCACCTTTACTTTTATCTATTCTGACAATATGGTTAGGCCTACATAAACGACCAAGAATTTGTCATCTGTGTAATCCAAGGCCTACAAATTCCCATTAATGCCCAGGTAAAAGCACTCCACACACTACTTCTTTTTTCTTTTTGTTATTTTTTACATTTTTATGCTTTAATTTTGATTTATTCTTACATTTATTTTGTTAAATTATCAATTTATATTACTTCATTGATAATTAATATTTTCAATTATGGCTTCACTATTCCATTGAGGTAGGTTAAAAACCTCATACATTCTTCTTTTTGCAATGGTATATTGATGTAAAATATAAAAATGAATTTTGCTTCTTGAATAAATGTAATAAAATTATTATTTTGTGTATGTTAATATATTTATTGTTCTAAACATTTGATGTATAGATGTTTCTAATTTGTAAAATTTTTAAAAAAATATATATAATAACCTCTATATAAGCAACTTTGTCATTTATATAGATTTGAACTTATACAAATAATAATATTATCTGTATAAATAGCCTATATTTAACCAATTTTATCCCTTACATAGATGACTTCATCATTTGTATAAATCCAATATATTTAAATAACATTGAAAGTCATCTATGTAGGCGATAATACATATGAGTTTATATAAACAACTTATTACAAATGACAATATTGTCAGGAACACATATACAGATAATTGAACAATCGTATATAGACAATTTTTATTATCTATGTAACTCTTTTTTTATTATTTATTTAGTGATAGCATAGTATTGGAATATTATGTCCTTAAGGCACTAGGTTTATTTTGTTTAAAAAAATTATACCAATAAGTATTTCTAAAAGTTTTTATTACAAATTATAATTTTTATTGAAATCTAAAAAATTTTAATTTTTTGTAATTTTGTAATTTTTTATATATTTATTATAAATAAAATACATATGCATTTATAATTTTTTGTAAAAAATAAAATTTTATATAAAAATTATTATAAACTTTATGATTTATAATTAAACTTTCATAATTAATAACTTTTTCCAAGCATAGCAAAATTCCAAAGTGTACTTATGTTGTCTTTTCTATGTTTTTTTAATTAATTGCTGGAGTAACTAACTTCTTAAAACATATATTTAAGAGAAAAATGAATATTATTCACAGTGTTAAAAAGAGTCCAGTTGTTATTTGTATAATTAACACTTTACCCACGTTTGTTTTGATTCGGTCCGAATCTAACAAAAAATTATTATATGCAAATCACATATTACTTTATCATCCTTTGTTTAAATTAATTTCATGCTAATTTGTCCTCAATTTCACCTATTATTCATAATTTATTCTTATAAGATTAGTGTTACGGGGGTTTAAATTTGAAATAAAATAGAAGAAATGATGATATAAATTAAATTTGGTAAACTCTATTTCAATTTAATAAATAAGAAAAGAAAAGAGTACATGAAGATATGTGTCAAATTTTATTACATTTAGATAATATATATATATATATATATATATATATATATATATATATATATATATATATATATATATATATATAATAAAGGTGGACAAAGTGTCAACTATGCAAACCATTAACATTTTATATCACAAGTGGACAAATTACTAATAGGGTCATACCATAAATAAGTAAAATATATTTTTTCTTATATTTAATATTGAGTTCAAACATAGAATATAACATAAAAAAATTCCTAAATCTATATCAAATATTATTACCTCACTTAGGTGACGTTTGATTTACAGAATGTTTTTAACATTTTCGGGAATGTTTTAAGGAAATATTACATTTTCATATTTAGTTCAAAATTTTAAAAAAAAAGCTTAAAAATATTACATTTTTAAGAATCTTTTTAACCTAACATTCTCCCAAAATATTTTCACAGAAGAAGGTGGGTATCTCAAATTTTTATGTAATAGAAATATGATATTAAAATATTTTAAAAAAAATTTATAGTGAATCAAATGTAGGAATGCTACATTACCGTCAATTAAATTCCGAGGAATTATATTTTCAGAAATATATACTTTCCTGAGAATATAAGATCCCACGAACCAAAGGCCACATGATGATGAATGAAGCAAAAGAAGCATCTTCCAAACTTTCGGTTATGAACTTATGAGAGAGTCATGATATACTTTTGCCTGGCAACCCTATTAAATATGTACAACACTAGAGAGGCATGTAGATGTAGCATTTCTATTAAATATTGATCTCCGAGCCTTGATTTCCAAAACTAAATTATGGATGTGAATAAAATGACAATATTCACTCGTTCCTTGTTGAAAACAAGAAAAAGGTAAAATTTGCTATATGTTGATATATTAATCTCTAATTAAGAAGACATTTAAATAATTACATATTTAATATTTTATCTTTAGAATTACATGTTTAAACTTTAAAATTAGACAGAGACAGGCATATGCATAGGGTTTAGGAGTGGCCTTGGTATAACTTGATTTTTATAAATTTTTTCGGGGATTCTTTTTTTAGAAAAAATTAAACTTTGGCAACCCAAAATTTCTTATGTGTTCAAATTGACCCTCCACCATGCACCTTTCTTTGATCCATCATTAAAGAATAGGTGCATGAAAAGGGATCAAACAGATTAATCACATTGTTCCAATGGAACAACATTAATCTTCAATCTCTAATAAAGACATGACAACGTGATTTTTTCTAAATATTTGTTTTAAAGCCTTATACGTCATTAATTGGGGAAGGTTTTAAAGCCTTTTTTTTCTTTATTGCGGATCCTCTCCTTTTTGTAATGTTAACATGACAACGTGATTTTTTCTAAATATTTGTTTGTTCTATTAAAAAGTATTTTTTAATAAGAAAATATCATATATATATTAATGAAAAAGTGATATGCCACTTATATTTGTTGTTAAAAAATGATACCTAAAATTATAATAATAAATAAAATTAAATTGTTACACCCATTAAAAAAATAGGATTTATTTTATATAATTGTGTTCGTGATTACTTATGTGTGGTAATTATTAATTGTTGTGAATGCAATTAGGGTGAGAATTTAATTGAAAAGAATATGTTTTATGATGAAAATAAGTAGAATTGATTTAATTAAAGGTTAGTGTATAGATAGAATTAGTAGGTTGCGTATGGAGGATATTTAGGGATGTATTTTCCCATTTTACCCCCAACCCTCTAGAAATTTATCAAAATACCCTTTAGGACATAAAATTATCAAAATCCATTTCTTTCTCCATTTTTCTACCTTCAAGATTGGCTCCCCCTCCTCTCTTTCTTCTCAACTCCTTTATCAATCAATCCTAGCAACAATCAACCAAGAAATTCAAAAATCACCCATAATCTTCAATCAATTCAAGATAATTCTTCTAGGCTTTCCACTTTTAGGGAATGATTTGTTAAGGATTGAAAGCTGGGATGAAATTAGGGATTAGAACTTCTAGTTGAACCTTCTTGATTTTTTATGTTTGCTAGGGCAATTCAACCATTTCTTTAGCTCTTCTTTATCTCCTTCAAGACACCAAGTAAGTAAATAATATACTTAAATTGTTAATTTATACGCCTTATTTTTTAATTAAACCCATGTGATGTTAAAAAGAAGATTTGATGATTTAAGTATACACTCTTGTTGTCAAAATAGACTATTTGTTACTATGTGTTGGAAATGTTGAGGATTGTAGGTAATGTGATGTATATTGAGCTACGAATTGTGCATGATAGTTTGCGGGTTAAAAATTGGCATTTAGGTTAATAATTTCACAAGGAATAGGAAATTTTCAATTTATATTTGAGTATGGTAATTGAATATTATCGTATAATAGGCTATATTCAACTATTATAATCAAATATCCCAAAGAAGCATTGCCTCTAGATGCAATTACTCAACTATGCCCATAGGAATTCACTTCTAGGAGCCACACTCAATTATTATATTTGAGTATCATAAAAATCAATGGCCTCAAGTTAAGAATACTCAAGTGTAGTACTTGAATGTAGACTTTAGGTTTTGCCTCTGAAGTGTCATATTTGATTACCTTACTTGTTTTCTATTTTGACATATATGTTGACATACTAAAGTAATACTACTTTATGTAATGTACAAAGACATTTAGTTCTTGTCTATAGATGTATGTGTGATAATGATGATGAAATTGCTAATTAAGAATGTGATATTGTATGTAAATGTGTTTGGGGAAGAATAATATGATGAAATGAAAATAGTATTGAATTCGAGAAAACATTTATGAAGGGCTAAGGCTAGCCTTGAAGAAATGCAAATGAGTTTATAAAAAGATAAAGTTGGCCTAGGAATCATAAGATGGTTTATCTATTTATTTGTTAACTTTGATATTATATGTTAGTTTTTTTATGAATTTTGTGAATATAAATATTGCAAGGTATATGCAAGAATCTAATGAGAAAAATGTATGAGTAAATGCTTATTTTTTAAGTAGATTATTTACTCACTAAGTTAATAACTTATTATTTTTAGTTTTTAATATTTTAGAAATATGTGTGTTGAAACTCCCTTACCTCCACCAATAGCCCAAGAGTAAAGCCTTCTTGATTCTTGTATGGTGCAATCATAATCAAAGACAATTAGCATACTAGAAATGCAGTTGGGCTTGGTATTTGATTTTGAACTTGCTACTATGTAAAGTCTATTTTAATACTTTTGAAAACATATATAAAATCAATTTGCTTGTAAATAATTGTGTAATGATACCAATACTAGGATTAGAGCAAACTAGTGAAAACTAGAAAATAAGACCTATCTCGATCATGTTTAGGTGAGTCATGACAAATTCTTCTTAATTTATCTTTAAAAAAATTTTTTTTTTAAATCTTCAAATTTAATATTAATCTAATAAAATATTTTTTCATCTTATTATTGTATAATTATATTTTACAGAACACATTTTTCATTAAAAAAAGGGAACATAAATATATATCTATATCCAAAAGGAATCCTTAGTATTCTATAGTCTATCAAGCTATGTTAAGGCCTTGGAAGTTTTCTAAAAGCTTTATCCCAATAATCTCGTACATTGGCTAAATTTTCTCCAAAAAGAAAAGGGGTTTATGATATGATAAAATTGGAAAGTGAAAAACGTAATTTATGTATTTTGAATTACGAGAGAATAACGAACTCACGTGGATCTGGCTCTTCTAAAGGATCAAATGCATTATAGAGAATAAAATAAAATATTATAATTTTAATTAAAAATTCAAATTTTAAAATAAAATAAAATAAATAATAATTAATAAAAATTTAAATTTTAAATTTATAGCTATTCACTTTTTTTAATTTTCTTATTAATAATTGTAATTTATTCTCTAAAATGCGTTTTACATTTTAAAGAAATCCGATTTGAGCAGTTAATAAGTTACAGGAGGCTCGTTGTTATAAAAAGTTCTAAAGGATGACATTAGTTAATTAGGGATCTTAGATTTAATTATGACAATGGTCTGAACGATCATTGGAGCCTCATGGCGATCCTCGAACTCTTGATTTTATTTGTTCCATTATTTCCTCCGCAACATTTAACCTAAAGCTTTAGCTAGTTTGATGGAATATACTCCTCGGAAGAATATTGTCATTCATTCGATAGATTTGGCTAATTGATATCAACATATCAATTGTTAGCGGTCAACTAAGGTTGAATTTCATCACGTTTTAAGGATAACTTGTATTAACACAATATATAGCAGCGATTACTTTATTTAGCGGTGAGTTAAGGTGGTTGTTTTTTCTTTTCTTGTTAAGTGAAAGTTTTAATAGCGATTACTCTGTTCAGTGAGAAGTGATCGCATAGTTGTTATTATTTTTCTAAACAAAACGGAAGGCCGACAACATTATCTGATACAATGAATTCAAAAATATTTCAAGTGCGATTAGGAGCAGGAACCGAAACTGTTGTATACATTATCACATAATTGCTGATTTACATCATATGTTTAATAAATTAGACCTTAATTTTCAACCGTCATCTTGACCTTAACAAGCGTCATAATAAATATTTTATACCATTAGATACAAAATTATTATGAAAAATAAATATTACATTAATTCCCATAACAAATAAATCATCATTGTATTTTGAAGATCACAAAATTTGATAATGATTACAGTTAAACAAATCAATTTTTAGTAAAAAAATGATATGAAATGTTTTCCTAATTTTTTAAATTTTTTTTTACTTTCCTAACATAATATTTATTGTTAAAATTGAATAAATTTAATATCCTAAAAAAATTATATTTTGAGTTAAAAACTTTAAAAGGTCATAACTTCATATTTAGTTACTCATTTGAGGCAAATTTTATGTTAATGTTATATAACTTTCCAAGATTTATATATTTTCAAAAGCCAAAGGTGTTTTGTTTTTCACAAAATCATAAAAAATGGCTATTTTATAATTTTTTTTTTACTTTTTCTACATATATAATCATCATTCAACTAGTTTTGGTCTCCACTACAATATTTTATCAAACGCATAATAAGCATCTAACACTAATACAATCTCAAAAATTATAAAAAGGAAACACAAATAAAAAATTCATTAAAAACATGTGCAAAAATTGGAAAAAAAATGAAAAAAAGGTAAAGATCTAAAAAATAGAAGCAAGAAAGGTACATCTTATAGTTTAAACTAGTATCTTGGATTATTAAGGTATTTCTTTGTATTCAATGTTAATTAAAAGAATATCAGTAACCCACTAATATGTGATGGAGGATGAAGAGATATCTAGGATTTTGCAAAGGAAGTTAAACAGAGATGGAGATTAAGTCCAAAAACAAATAAGAGGGAGAATAAGAGTGATAATTAAAAAATGATGTACTTAATTTACAGAATGAAAATATTATTGGATCTAGAGTTCTTACCAAACTTTTGTAAAAACCTTTAGATATCAATTGATTCTAAAATTAATATTTTAAATTTCTTCATTTTCCTAGCAATCTCAAGTGCCATAAATTTTAATGCTAGTTAAGTGAAAAAAATTAGCATTTTAAATTTTTTAATAATTTTGAGAATATTATTGTGTCTAAATAGATATCAATTAATTCTAAAATCAACATCTTAATTTTCCTCACTTTCCTAACAACCTTTAAATGTTGCACATTATAACATATGTTAAGTAAAAAACTGTCATCTTAAATTTTTCAATAATTTTAAAAATATCATACATTCAAATAGGCATTTTTTAAAACTAGCATTTTAAGTTTCCTTATTTTCTCATAAACATTTAAGTGTCAAACATTATCACAATGGTTAAATAAAAAAAATGACATCTTAAATTTTTCAATAATTTTAAAAATGACATCACATCCAAATAAACTTCAATTAAACCAATGTTAATAGTTTTTTTTTTATTTTTTGAACAACCTTCAAATGTTATACATTATGAAATTAGTTAAATAAAAAATTATCAATTTAAGTCTTTTAATAATTTTAAAAATACCATTGTGTTCAAATAAATATTAGTTATTTCTAAAATTGACGTCTATATTTCATTATTTTTCTAATAACCTTCAAATGTTATCATTATAATGTCAATTAAGTAAAAAAATTATTATCTTAATTTTTTTGAGAATTTAAAAAATATCATTGTATCAAAATAAATATTGATTATATTCACTAATCATCATCTTGTTAGTCTCAATATTTGAAAATGATATTGTATCAATATATATGTTAATTTTGTTTTTACTGACATCTATCTATCAACTTAGAATTGCAAATTATAATAGTAATAATTACAAAAAAAAAAATATGCAATTGGCTAACTAATTATAGACCAATCAATTCCAGTTATGAATTCATAACTCCTCTTCAAGTTATTAATCATTTGCTTTTGGCTAATATTGTAAGAGTTTCTATGAATTAATTTAATCTTTAGTTTTATCCTAGTCTTTATTTTTGTTTCGACTTCTCCTACCCTTTTGATTAAAAAACAAAAAAAGAACTATGGAGAATAATTCCTCCAATAATGATTTTTTTAATAATTATTTTGTCATTCTTATGAAATTTTAATCAATAACTTAAAATTATTAAAAATAATTTTTAACATAAAAATGTTAGATTAGAATTATTATAGATTATAGATATTTAAGGAATATAATAACGGCTATTTTGCTATATTAGCGAAATTGAAGAAGTTAATAGAAGCTGTATCTATATATATATATATATATATATATATATATCAAATTAATGAGATTTTGGGTGATTATTCAGGACCATTGGATTGGAAAGTATAGACAGGAGATATGGAAATCACGACACAAAACATAATTTACAGAATTCTGTGCTGTCGCACTCTGTTGCTTTACATTAATACAATTTTAGGTGCAGATTTTTTTTTGGCAAGAGCTCCGGTTGTTCAATTTTTTGTTGTCCACCTGAATTTGTACCCATATAATGCAACTTTATTACTTGTTGCAACCCAAATTGGACTTAGAACAAGCATTCAAATTCTTTGATAGTTTCTTGTGAAGCATTTGCCGCAACCGGCCAGTGCTTTTGCGCGGAAACCGGTACGCTTGGTCTTGATTTCTCTGAGCATGGTGGAAAGGAATATTCCCCCTGCATATTCTTCCATCCGAATCGGATACGCCGTCTGCGGGAACACCTGATGAACGCAGCGGCCTACGAACGGTGGCACCATGGAATCCCTCCGGCTAGAGCCAAATCTAGAACTACTAGCAGTAGCACAACGCTGGGACGGCGAAGAAGAAGACGATGACCACGCCGACGAGAATGAGGACGATCTTGACAACGGCGAAAGGAAGGCTCTGATCTTCAGCGACGACGGCGGCGAATCAACTCGTTCATATTCCTCCATGACATTTGCCAGATCCTCATCGGAAGTGATGGAAACCAATGCATCAAGATCTTCGGTAGGCATTTGACAACGAAGGCTCACAGCACTGCCACAAAGCTCTCCAACCATCACCAGCAGCTCTGCATGAACACAATCTTACTGTCAATCCGTGGCTGAACATATCAATCGCACTAATCGTGCAGTGGAAAAGCAGAATCTGACTAAAATAGCGTGAGGGAATAAGAACACATACTTACCGGAAAATGGAATTGACTGGTCGATGGCAAGAATGCGGGTATGGCCGCCGCGGTAGCGGAGCTTGCCGTCGGGGTAACGAGGGAGGATTGTGCCACCGTAGCTGCAGAGGAATTTGATGGTGGATTTGGGAGTACATGGTGCTTCCATGGTTTGTTCGGATTAGAAAGAGCAACGGGGAAAAAAATGAATGAGGAGAGGAAGATGGCACCAATTGCCGCTTATTTATAGGTTTTTCTGTTCTAAGGGGAAAACGGCAGGGATGAAAATGGTGAGAGTGTATTTCCTTGCAAGAGAGTGTGATTGCTCTTTCACGGTTTACTTCTCTCTTTAGGTGGTCCCGTCTGTTTCGATTTCAGGCAAACAAGGTTTGTTAATGTTGAAGATAAGAGGACATAATTTGAACATAGAAAGTTAGTGAAAATAAAGTTACAACAATTAATCATGGTTACCAACTGTGACCATGATAGGAGGAAGGGGTTGCACTGCAATTCTTTTGGCAAGTATTGCATGTGTTCTCAATTGGAGGCTCTTTTACCAGTAAAAGTGCCTACTTCTATGAAAAAATTCCTTCAAATAAGTCCTTTCACAAGTAATAAGGAGTATCCCAACAGAAAAATTCATTAGAATAAAAATGTCTCCTTTTGGAAGGGTTGGTTCTTGTTTGGTTTATGCCGTTAAAAATCAGTAAAAATCAATCAGTTCTTAAATGATTTAAAATAATATGAATTAGGAGATTAAAATTTGCTAAAATAATTTTAGAAAATTAAAATGAGTGTGACTAATATTATTAGAAAATAATATCAATATCTAAGTATTATTATTTGAAAAAATAAGAAGGCATTATATTTTTTAACGGTTGCATAATTGCAATTACTTTCTCGGTGTATATACAAAAATTATAAGAGTTATTATCATTCCTCATTTTAGAAAAAAATAGAGAATATTAAATTTTTAATTTTCCTTATGCACTTTTTGTTTATCCTTTTTCTATCTCCTAAAGAGAGGCATTTTATTTATTGGCAACAAAGTATTTTACATAGCATTAGACAGAATGCTCTAGATAATCAATGTGTCCAAAGTAAGGGGATTTAGGATGATAAATGCCTTGTACCAATCCTAATGCACTAACAACCCATTTTATTACCTCATAGGCAACAATACTATAATCCTGGGGCGCCACAAAAGGTCGATATTCTAAGAGATTGCTGGCATATTCTTGACCATTTCAAACATAATCAACACTTTCCATGGGTGGTCAATGATACCAATAAAGATTCCACCACTACCTTACTATTATTCTCCACTTGAATCTTTTTTTTTTCTTTCTAGGAAGTTATAAAACATCAAAATAGCTTTATGGATAGCCAACAATTTTGTAGTCAATGTAGATGAGTATTTGTAGTTGTCATACCACAAGCCCAGCACACCTCCTTTTTTATTTTAGGCCAAAATTGCATATTCCCTAATCCATAAGGCTTCAATATTCAATTTCACTATTCCTACTAGTGGAGGCTTCCAAAAAATTAAGGCTAGCATAAGAAAATATCTCAAGAAATATATGAAGATCAAACTAGGTCTTAACAAGAGAATGGTTTTTTAGCCTTTAGGCTGAAGGCCTAGCACCCCCACATCTCAATTGTTCCTTCTTTTCTCCAATCCATCAAAATTTTTGGGTCTACTAGATATCCTTCATGAATGACTGCATTTTAGATTTCTCAAAGTACTCTCGTGGCCATTCCAACTAGTGATTCTTGATCATTCCCAAGAAATGAAACCAAGAAGAATGGCATTGAAGAACTCAGCTACATATGATGCTCATAGTTCCTTTATACACATATCTTTTATCTAAAACCAAATAAACCTAGTGAGAGAACATGATTATGATAGATGGATTTCTATTTCTAGAGTTGTTATGTATAAAGGACATAAGGTGTTGTTAGAGCTAGTAAGAATGTCGATTCTAGACTTAGTTGGGAGAATGCCATTGACCATTGTCCAAAGAGCAATATTGTAGCAATTTTGCATTTTGAATTTCACAAGTAACTCCACATCTCAAATGGATTTTGGGGGAGTAGATGTTGGATGATAAAGTGATAGGCTAATTTTAGTGTGAATTTACCTTTCCTATTTAATCCCTAAACCAATTCATCATCACTATTTTGCCAAGTTTGTAATTGTAATATTTTTAATGCATCATCAAGGAAGAATAATTCCTTGATTAAATTGTGGTTCCATGCCCTTTGGTTTTCATTCATCAATTTGGCCATTAAAAGTGCATATGATTAACTTACAACTTTAATTTAGGGATAAAATTCTCACATTTTAGGACTTATGTTTTTGTTAGCACTTTAATTGCATTACCATTGCCAATAATAAAGCATCTTTCATTTTTTGATAATTTTCTTTCCATCCTAAACACTTTTCTAAGCTTGGGAACCAAAGATATCTAGTTGTTCCACTAAGCTACCATTCTTAACATATTTTTCCTAAAAACATTTAACCCAATGTTTCTTTAACTCAATTTCTAACTTTTAAGTGAGTTTAGCTAATAAAGCCATATCTAAGTGATGAAACCTTTTAAAACCAATACTACCTTTTGATTTAAGGAGACATAAGTCACACATGTCCATACTTTTAGGCTAAAGTAATGGGTTTTATTTGAACTTGCCCCCACCAAAATCACCTACATATTATGTCTAATATATTGAACATTACAATTAGTATTTTTAAAATGGATATTGAGTAGATAAACAATTATTGTAACACTAATTAGACCATAGTCATATGTCTCGCCCAGGAAAAAATGTTTCTTCACCATGTAGCTAATCTTGCTTAGGCTTTTCCAACTAGCTAGTGGAAATCATATGATTTAGATAGGATACAAATAAAGGAATCCCAAGGCATTTAGCATCATTCTAGATTTAGTCTATACCATAAATCTTAAGATTTCTTCTTGTGCTTCTACTCTAACATTTTTGGAAAAGAAAATACCTAATTTTGTCACATTCACTTTTTGGCCTATCCATAATTCATAAGTTTCTAAAATTGAATATAACATAGTGGCTTCATAAATATTTGACCTTAGGAATACAATAGCAGAGACGTACTTGGATAGCTTAACTCTATGTAGCTTATTCTTTATTTCAATTCTAAATAGCATGCTTGATAGTACTTTAGATACTAGTATGTATAGGTAGGGTGAGAGAAGATCTCCCTATCTCAATCCTTTTATTAGTTGGAACCATTATATGAGGCTTCCATTAAGTAGAATTTGGAATGAAACTATAATGACACATTAATTTATCTATTGTATGAATATAGGTTTAAATCCTTAAAGCTCATGAATGTTGAACAAAAAATATCATTCAACCTTGTCGTATGCCTTCTACATATCTAGTTTAATTCCTATCTAACATTATTGTTTTTTTATCTTTGAAAAGGTATGAATGATATCTTAAGCTAGAAGGTTATTTTTCATAATTCATCTCCTTAGTACAAATGTTAATTGGGTTGGAGAGATTAGTTTATTCATAACTTTCTACATCCTATTAGCAATTAGGATATCATCTTGTACACCATATTGTATAAGCTTGTGGGTTAAAAGCCATTGAAATTGTTAGCTCTTTTTTCTTTACAATCAAGATGACAAAGGTTTCATTTGGTCTTTTTGAGTGAAATAAAAGCTTTGAAGGAAAGAATGCAGTATATCGCACAAGCAATCCATATAAAACATATAAAAGTCATTGAGAACATAGGAAAGCATATGGATCTAGCCTTACTATAGAAGGGAGATATAAATTTAAAGTCCTCAATACATCTGATAGAGTAATACATTACAAGATCAATCCATCAGGAATGGAAACTAGGAAATTTATGGAAGTGTATGGGAGGTGTGGAGCTAGAGTTTGCCAGCTTGTTGTACACCTAGGACAATGGAAGAATTAGAGATAAAGGAATACAAGAAAAACTAAATAGAGTGGTGTACAGTGCCTTAGGAGAACCTTATTCTCTAAAGCAATGGTAGCCTACTTACTATGGATAGCCTTTGATCATTCACCAATTATTCTAGACTTATATCATGACAAAGATAACAATCCAAGGCTATTTAGATTCTTTGCAAGCTAGTTAAGGGATAATACATGCAAGAATTTCATTTTACAAGCATGGATAAGGACTACCAAAGGACACTAGCACAATAATTAGTATAAAACAAAAAAAAAAGTCCAATGTTCTTTGTGAAAATGGAACAAAACACATTTCAAATATTATCACACAAGAATAGATGAGTTATAAACATTGCTACAAGATCCCTATCCAATGCACTAACAAGAAAGAATAAATAATTGGAAAAAAACCATCTGATGGAATACTCATGAACAATTAATAAAGTAAGAAAGAATTTGAAATTAAAAGTCCAAAAAGAAATGGATAAATGATGGTTATCATAGCACTAGATTTTATCACTTATTAACAAGAGCGAGAAGAAAAAGGAATATAATGTTACATCCTTTAAAAAATTAAAATTTATTTTATTTCTTTTATTAATAAATAAATATGAATGTGATAAGTAGCTAATTGTTATGGATGTGTTTAAGATGAGAAATTATTTAAGGAAAATACAATTTTATGACATAAATAGGAATAATGAAATAAACTAAACATTTATGTGAAATTATATTTAAGTATGTACATAAAAGATTTAGGAATTATTATTCTATTTTTACCTCTTAATCATAAAAATTACTAAAATGCCTTTTAAAATATCAACACCTTATAACTCCTTTAACCAGACACCCAGCACCTCCATTTTTTTCTTTTCAGTCGACACTCCTCTTTTCTTTATTTAACTTCTTCGCTTTAACTCCAACAAGGAAAATTCAAGCTTTCATCTTCAAATTAATCATCAATATTCTTCTTCAAGTAAGGTAATATGTCTTAATTCTAAAGTTTATAATTATTGATCGTAGGAAACTTAGGTTGAAATAAAGGTATTATAGATTTGTAACTTTAAGCTAAGTACTCTTTGAATTTATGTTGTTTAAGGCAATCAACCTTTACTCCTAACTCTTCTCCAATCTCCTCTATAAATTGTAAGTAGACAATCTACTTAAAAATCAAAGATTTTCTAAGACTTCACTTTGTTGAGTAGTCATGTTGTTTTATCAAAGAAATGTAAATTTAATTTGAAAGGGTGTGCTTTAGTAGGAATTATTGATGCGATTACTTTTAAAATGAGTATAGTTGAGGAATATGTGTTAGATTTTAGCTAAATTAAAGTGTGTAAGTTGCAAAAAGGAAGATTTGACTATTTGTACAATGTTTTTGCAAGAAATTCACAATTCTATAGGGGATACTTGAGTATGGCACTAGAATTCACTTCTAGATGCTTATACTTAAGTAAATACTCAAGTATCCAAAGAGAGCAACCCTTTGGATGAACATAAGCAAGTATATACTTAAGTATAATATCTAAAGTTGCTCTTTGGATAGTCATAAGTGAGTATACACTTGAGCATGACATCCAAAATTAGGCTTAAGTTGCTTATACACAAGTACATACTCGAGTATGATGGTCAGAATTTGACTTTAGAACCTCATACTTAAACATAGCCCTATTTCACTTAGGTTATTTATTTTTTGATATTTTAAGTTCATGTATGCATATATAGCTTAATTCATGGTTGGAATTACTTATAAATGCTATTATTTATGTTCATGATTATGGAATTCCCTAAAAGAGACATGTTTATGATTGAATTGATTTGTGAGTGAAAATGTGAAAAGGGCTGATTGAGAAAAAAATATTTGATTTAGTATTAGATATAGGAAACCATTTACGAGGAAATAAAATAGACCCTAGATGAACAATGATGGGTTTATGAAAGGATAAAGCCAATTGAAAGGCATAAAAAGATTTAATTACTTTCTTTTTATTTTATTATTAAAAAGATTAATGTGGATAATTGTTGATTATACAAATACAAGAGTATGAGAATAAACGTAGTTGATAAAAATATTATGTTACATTCATTAATAGGGATTACATAAATTTTCTTTAAGTAAATTGCTTACTTAATAAGTTAGAGACTCATTGTTTCTAAGTTTTTACTTTTCAAATGCATCACTAAAAGCTTTTCCTCCTCTATTAATTTAATAGGAGTAAAATCTCCTTTACATAGCTTGTTTAGGGCAACCATAATTATAAAAAATTTGTGTAGAGGAACTCTTTGGGCCTTGTAGTATAAGAAGAAAGTGGAATAATCTAGCCACTTGTTGTATATGTTTTTGATAATGTACATAAAATGCCTTTGTTTGTTAGTATTCAAATGATGATACTAAGTTGTAGAATAAGATTAAGTTGGTAGAAATCAAGAAACTGGTTTCACACTTATGATAGCCTAGGTGGATTTTGACATATAATTGTAAATGTACAACTACCAAGTAGGGAACGGTTATCAAAGAAACACCAAATTGATAACTACTTCAATAAAGGCTATTCATGACTATTCTGCAGCATTATTATCAATTTTCCTTTTAAGCTTCAAGGCTTAATCCAACCAATAATCACAAACATGGAAATTGACCATCTATGCTTAGTACTCACTAGAGAAGAAACAGGATCAGTATTAAAAGGTATAGCTGACCTAAAAGTACCATGCCCTAATAGAATGATGGATGTATTCTATAAGCAAAGTCTAGACTCTCATAACAATCAATTATTACTAATTCCAACATATAAAATTAACATCATATACAACAACCTTCTATACGAAAATAATCTTAAGATAAATAAAACTATATTTAAATGTACAAAATTTTTAATTCATTCTAACTTTCTTTTTATATAATTTATTGCAATTACTAGCATTATTTTTATCTCTAATGTGCAATTAAATTGTTGATAAACCAAAAAATTCTTTTTTTATCTATTCCCTCTCAATTATTAGATTTTTATTTTCTAAAAACTTCTATATAAAAATCAACAATTGATAATAATAAAGTTCTTGTGATGATATGAGTGTATGCATGCGCGTATATAATCTTTACATCAATAATTAATTTCTCATAACTTTAAAGTATTGATAAAATGATTATAAGAAATAAAACTATAAAATAAAAATTTATTAAATATGAAGAAATAATTATTTTTATATCAAAATTTTCATTTAATGAGATTTTTATTTTGAAATTTGATTAACTCTTTATTCAAATATCTGAAAATTAATCTTATATTATCATTCTTTCATATGCTATTATATCAATAAAAATTGTTAAAATATTTTTATGGTTAATAAAAAGAGATTAAATTTAAATTATCATCAATATAAAATATTTTATATTATCATTCATTAAATTTATATCATTTTAATATTTTAAATTATATTTTATAAAAAATATTTTTTTGATAAAATGAATGGACCTTTAATACTAACTATAAAAGATTTGAAAAAAAGAAAATTTCTCTTTTTCAAGGAGAAATCTGATTTCCTTTCATACTATACCTCTAAATGTCATTTTTTTAAATTATAAATACAAATAACATATGATTTATTCATCAATATATAAGTAAATGATATTTTCTACCAAAAATACTTTCCAACAAAATAAATATAGCCTAAATTTTGAGTTGAAAATAATTTAAATATACAAAGTATTAATATTTACAAGTACAAATGAATAAATTTCAATACTTAAAAATATAAATAAATTAAATGAGAGAGGTTCAAAAAATTGATTGTTAATGTATTAAATGATAGAACGTGAAATAATTGCTGAGCATCAGCCCACTTGTAATTGCATACTTCATGGCTCCTTCCATTCTATTTCATATTAACAAAATTTTTCTTTTACTCAAATAGATTAAATGTTTTTTTTTATTTTTTCAGAAACTTTTGACACTAACTACTATGTTCTGAATTTTTTTTTTTTTTGCCTTTTTTTGTGATAGCATTTTCGACTCTCGAGTAACAGTCGGACCTGCAGATCGGCGTGTATATAAAAGAAGATCGTAATTTAGAAGCGGATCTGGGTCACCGGTCCATGGGCATTTTTGCTGTCATATAACGATGTATTTCTGGTTCTTTTGGCACCAGAATAGTTGAAAAACATGTCATCTTTGCACTGAAAATGGATGGTGCTTCCTCTCCATTTTGCTGAATCCCAAATTAGCTTGTAACGTATTCTGGGCAATATCATCTATCCACTTCATCTGTTCGATAAAATGCTTGAAGGAAAAAATATATTCTTTGAACGCCATCCTCTCTGCTTATTTAGAAGCTGGTGAAGTGGCTGAGATGGAAGATATAACTAATACGATGCCCAGCAAAGTGTGGTTTCCTGGAATTCACTTATTCTGAGTTATGCTGAGTTCTGGTTTAGTTTGGTTTTAAGTCTGTAAAAGGTTATAATTTGGTGGTGAAGGATGTGCAAATCAATAAGTCGAGTACTTGGATTAAGTTCTTGACAATGCTTATACTTTCAGCATATCAAAGGATGTGCTAATCAATTAGTCAGATAATCGGATCAAGTTCTTGACAATGGTTATACTTTCAGCATATCAAAGGTATTTTGAGTAGCGTTGGAGGATTCATGGCCATAACTTGGAATTTGGTCTTCAGGCTTATGTTTCTGTTGGGAATTCTTTGGACATGTGTACTCAATGAATGGTTTGATTTCTGATGCAAATGGGGCTTTTGATAAGATAACTGAGGAGAATGTGGTTATGTATATAATCACAAGGTTTTCAAGAGATGTAAGGGCATTTTTTTATGGTACATAGGAAGAAAGATTTGATTTCTTGGATGACAATGATTACAGTATTCACAGTAATGGACTAGAAAAAGAAGCAATTGATTTGTTCAGAGACATGAGATTGGAAATCCTGGGGATGGATCATTACATGTGTGGAAGTGTGTTAATATGGAGGCCTTGCGAGACTGTAAGCAAGTTCATGCTTATATGACCAAGAACGTATCCAAGGATAACAAATTTTTGGATAGGTCTCCTGTCAACATGTATTGCAAGTGTAAATACAAAAAATGGGCAGAAATAGTTTTCAAAAGGATAGCCAGGAAGAATGTTGCATCCTGCACTGCAATGGTAGTGGTGCGTGGGAAGATTTAGTGTGTTACAGACAGATTCTGGTTACAAAGAATAAACTATTAAAAGTCTGTTCCGAGAATGGTAGAACTCTTGGTACAGCAGTTTCCGATAAGAATTGCTACTGTTACAGATAAATAAAGCCGAATTATTAGGAAAACGAAAATGCATTCAACTGGTAAATATCAAATGATTGCTCCATACAAGATGCACAGGCTACTACGGAAACAGATCGCATCTGAATAGAATTAAGAAAAAAGATGAAATATTTTGGTTATGCTGAGGTGGAATTACATGGATGAAGGAACTGGATTCTACTGAATGCACATGAAACATATGCAATCATTCTTCATTCTGTCAAGTTTGCGGGAATAAATTTTGACCTCGCTGTTGGTTCTGCATCACATTCAGAAAAATTTGTTAATGATAATTTCATGTAGAGGGAAAACAATGATGGTGGACTAGAGAAACCTATGTATATTACCTGCATTTCTGTACAGATCTCAATCACTTCAGCTACAGGCGCCCAATCTCCAAAGTTTCTTTCTATGAACTGGTATGCAATGCCATTCTTTCCACTCCCAATTACAAAGAGTCCGCCCTTTATTTCACCTTCTCCTTTGAAGTTATATTCAAATCCCGTTGCTTTTGCACGCTTGTAATTGGAGAGTGCTCGGGGGTTGAGTAGAAACCCTGATATGAATTTATCCTTAAGAAGGTTGCCCCCTCCAAGGGCTCTGTAGAAACCCCGACCCCGATCAAGAAGCACAACACCACCCCAATATCGTGGCCAGAAATCCTTTACCTGCTCCACCAGGGTAATCAGTCAACCAAAGAATAAATGATTGAAACGTGGAACAATAAATGGTAGAACTCAATACCTCTGACTCTATGTGTTCGTGGAGAACTGCAAATAGTTGAAATCCAAGTGCATCAAATATGGGTTTTCTGGAATAAAGCTGGTGTGCCTCAGCTCTACACATGATGCATCTGTTTACAAGTTCAAGGGCCATGGATAGCAACCAAATTAACATTTAAATAAAGAAATAGAACCCCATACTTCCTAGGTGTAAGTGGCGAGGAAGAAGAACAGAAAAAGTACTCTGAAAAATAGGAAATATGTCAAGGCTTCAATTGTGTGCGCTTGTGTCTTGTTTCTTTACAATGGTCTCAAGCACATAGAAACTGATAAAGGCTCACTCATTCTGAACGCTTGAATGCAAATGAATCACAAAAGCAATGACTTGATGTAAATGTACTATTTGTAAATACAGTGATTCTCAAGTTTCAAATTTTACCCTGGCCGTCGAAGACAAAGGAGAACAGCTGGTTTATCTCGCCATAGCTCTGAGGCCTTCATTGGAGGTGCGTTGGTTTTCACCAACGGTTCCATCCCAATCTTATACTCTGGAGTTAGTTTCTGAACTGATATGCTTTCAATAGCAGGATATGGAGCAACTTGGTCGGTAACAGGCGGAGGCTGCACACAGCCACATGCTCTTGGCTCAGCAGGCTCTGCAGCAACAATCCCTTTAAAGATGTATCCATCTTTAATTTTTAGATCAGTCATTGATTGCTCCAGTGATCTATCAGAAGTTGCGCTTCTTACTTGGGATCTTACCATGCTATTGGAGCCTACAGATCCATTACTCTTGGGGATGCTGTCATCTCTGGAAATCATGCCGGTTCTTTTTCTGGCAGAAACACGCAATTTGAAGGACAAATCATCACTTCGGGTTCTGTCTATGAATCGGGCAATATGGCCTCTCTTTATGTCAAACTGGTTAGAAAGATCACTGATGCTCAAGGTGAGAAGTTCTGGCAGACTTTTTCCCGAGGCCTCCAGCTTATCTGCATATTGCATCAGTCCGCGATCATGCAGGTACGACCTGATTCCAAGTGCATCCTATTGCATGTATAAGAAAGTTTAGACTTAGATGCACGTATTAATTGATTCCTACATGTGAAAAGTCAGACTGATCTTCTAGATTTCTTGAATAGACTAGAGTTGTAGTGAATTATAGCCGATAAATGATAGCATTCTGACAGTTGTTGATGACAAATCAAGATTCTGAAGTTTATTGTTAGAATTTAGAGATAAAATGGGAGCTGAATATAATTCAGACCTATTATTCCTGTGGATGATAATGAAATTGATGATACTGGTAACCAACCTTTTGCTGCTGTGTCATGTTTATTGCATCCATGTCCTCTGAATTCATAACTTTCAAGGTTGGCACGTCATCCCAACCTTCCTCCAACATCTTTGGGAGGAGTCTCTTCAGAATTCCATTTCCTATGAATTCTTCCACTGAGAAAGAAGCCATTGTCTCTTAGACTGGTTGATTTGTCTTAGATGAATGATACCATAGCCATATGAATGTGTTTAATGTGCAAACAAGCTTACAGGTTGAATTAAAATGTCGTGCATATATAAGTCCTTCATAAATGTTAGAACATAAATTTTAGCATTTCTTTAGTTGGTTAATGATGTGACATCCCGGTTCTTGATCTTTCCTAATGACCTAGTACATGCATGAATTACAAGAAGGCTGACCAGTTCACCCAGCCTGCCGTTCTGTCAGTATATTTCTTATACACCAAAAAACCTAGATTTGCTTTTTTCTTTCATTCTTTTTCCTTTCTAACTTTGCCTTTGTGTTTAGATCTGTAGATGTTTTGAGGTGTTGCATGAATGCTAAGGGAGAAGGTGTTTGCCCTTACCTTATACAAATCATGTTATTAGTCTAGTGTGATAGTATGTTCTACTTCTGATAAATTATAAATTTAATTAAAATTAAAATTACCATATAAAAGAAAAGGAAAATTACTGCTTGCACTTTTTAATATAAATAGTTCTTTTAAGAACCACATCCTTAGTATCATTTAAAAGATACTGACCTAAATTGTTCACTCAAATTTTAGTATGTGTACTACTGTGAAAAAAATTGTAAAAGTTTTAATACTCAAAAATAAATAATGGTGCCAGTTATGCCTTGTTGGATGTAGAGATTAAATTTTGTTGGTAGCATCATTTAAAAGTAGACTTGTATCATAATTGTGCCTTGCCTAATAGTGTCTTATGTATGATACGGAAACTAGTGAAACAATGGATATTGAATACAGTGATAGTTGAAACCAAAGACAAATTTGAAGTTATATTATCATCCTAAAGATCGCCCAAAGATACCAAACAAATTGATATAAGAACTATGCAGAAAATGAAGAAATACAAGAAAATAAAATTATTATTTATTAAAAAAAGAAGAAGATGCAAGAGGGGAAGTCCGGCATATCAAATACCATTGTCTTGGTTCTAGTGAAATACAAGGAAACATATTTTTAGGTACATTTGGCAACTTGAGCGGCTTTGTCGTTACCAATGCTTGTTTCCGCCGGCTAAAGTCTGCTCTATTTATTTATTTATTGTATTTCTAACAAGGGTTTGGATATTCTCATTTTCCATTTGCGTTGGAAAATATATATACAGAGTATTTTTATGGATCTCATTGCTTATGAAAAGAATGATCGTAGGTTTCATTGCACATAAAAATTCCTAGGGTAAATTATATAGAATCATATCGATTAGGTGCGATTTATCTCTTATATTATAAAAATATACTTGTTAGCTAATTTTACTTAATAAATGGTGGAAAGGACTCTGTCTGTCAATTTTCCATTTGATTTCCAAATGGAATTAACCCGTTTTCTTCAATTTGAAAATTTTTAATTATGTACTATATGTAGTTTAATTAGATACAGACATATGCACTTCTGTACAGATTAGAATTCAATAGTGAGAAATTAAACGAATAATAAATTAGATTTATTAACTTATAAAGTAGTTTAAATATTAAATATAAGCTACAATTTGGACTTATTAATTTTTTCTTTTATCCAACTTATTTGGATACAAATTTTATGAATTACTAGTTTCAAACCCACAAATATTTTAATGGACTTTGGGTCATCACACTTTCATATTTTAAAACCCAATTTAGTTCATATAAAGTGTATTTCTCATGTGACAAAATTATTTTAAAATTTTCCATTTGTTTTTATTTTGAAAATGTCAAATTTGCTTTTCAAATAATTATCTTCTTGATTACAATTTAATATTTATTTTAAAAAAATGACTAAATCTAATGTTCAATATTTAGTAGCTATTATAGGCCTTTGATTGTTAAAAAGAAAGAAATTCAAAATAAGAGGGAATTTCAAGTTTAACTTATTTAACATATGCTAAAATTAATGAAAAAATAATATATAAAGTTGAGGTGTCCATTTTATAGGAAGAAGAACTATTTCAAATAGTATACATATAGTACAAGCTAGTTGGATTAAATTTTTAGAGGACAATTCACTTTTAACGAAATAGTAATCCATTTGCTATTTCTAGCAAAATTTAGAATTAGCTGAAAAAATGGTTGATTTTTATTTCTTATGGTACATATAAGGTATATTTAGTCATGGGATATTAAGGAAACTTCTTGAAAAAGTCAAACGTTTTAAAAAGTCATTTTTCAAATTTCAAACTTAAAAGTATTTTGTAGCCAAATATTCAAATTTCAAAGCTGGAGCCAAAGCAAAAATGATTTAAAACCAAAGTTATCTTCATTAAGTTTTCTTTATAAATAGTTTATGTGCCTTTGAAGATGAGAACAACAAGCGTTACATTACAACTTGTAAATCTTCTCTTGCTCTTATCTAGCCAAAATTGAAGCTTTTTTTCTTTCTTATCATAAAACTAAAACTTACATATTCATTCTAAGAATGTTATTGAGTGAAATATTGTAAAACCTCTTAAAAAGATTGTAAGAAAAATCCTCCTTGAATCTTGTTAAAATTATAATGGAGATTAGAAAGATTTTATAAGATTAGATGACTATGAAAATTCTAATAGAAATTGATAAATCTTGTAAAGTTAAGCAATAATTGAAATTTTGGTAAAGATTGAAAATATCTTATGAAATTAAGTGGTTGTGAAAATCCTAATATAGATTGAAATAATCTTGTGAAGTTAGGTATTGTAACTTGATTAAAAATTAGTGGATATTTCAAATAATATCTGATAATATAAAAAGAGATAAGTAGATTCAAAAGGTATTCCTTTTAGACCATTAAATCTCTATAAAAATTATTGGTATTCATTCTTTTTTTATACTGATTTATTTATATTTTTCTTGCTTCAAATATTTCAAATATTCAAAAAAGGAAATCACATAGTTTTATCTCCTATTTTTCTTGAAGAAATTCATTTGATTTAAAAATATATATTTAAATTATTTTCAAATCTTATTGTGATATTTCATCTTTTTTAAATTATATATTCATCAAAATGCCAAAATTTTTTTATTTCACCTCATGGTCTTAATCAAAAGTTTTATCATAAACTTAATTTATTAATTTTTGAAAAAGTCAATTCATCCTCCTTTTGGTCTATGAACTCTATCAAATAGGGAGCTACTTATATTTATGATATGTAGATTAACGTAATTGTCAAAATGTAATTTGTGTAATATGATAAATGCAGTTTTTTTTTTTTTTTGCAATTTAGAATTTAATAAAATACAGTTTGACATCTAGTGATGCAATGCAGATTTACGCCTTGCAGATTTTCTGTATTGTGAATCTATATAGTGTAGAATTATGTGGTATAGATTTATATAGTGCAGATTTATGCAATGCAGATAGAATGTAAATCTTTTTTTTATTTTTTAACCAAAACCCTAACTTTGTATTTGGATGAAGCATTTAGTAAATATTAAGGATTTTAAAATTTTATACCGGAAATAATAATTTTGATTAGTTTTCATAAACAAGAATAATAGTTAATATGGTGTTGAAAAAGTAAATGTGAAATTTATAAAATGACATCTATTTTGATTAAATTTAAAATATTAATTTAAATTCTTCACTTTTAATACTTAAATAATTCATAAATTCTATAAACTTGTTGTTAAACAAAATATTTTAACCTATAAAAATTATATTCCTTTGCAATCGAATTGCCAGCTTTAATTTCCAAATTCAAACATAATATAATTAAATTTCAACTCTTTGCAATTATTTTTCAATTCCTAACGTAAAAAAGTAGACCAAACATCATTAAAAGCCTATGGCAATACCAGCGAAATTCATATACCCTTCTCCTATGCTTTATTTTTTTAATAATTAAATCACGCATATGTAAAGATTAAATATTGAATTCTAAAGTAATAAAAAATATAAAACCTTTTAAAAAATATCTTGAAATAAAAGTTGTCCACTTCCCACACCATATGGAATATTTGTTGCCAACTAGAAAAGTTTGTTCCCTTTAATTTTTTTGTTTATATCGGATTTGATTCCCTTGTTGGTCTCCAAGACATGGAGATAAGTTATCCTTGTCTGTTTCGATGATAGTGTAAGACCATCTATTTCATTAAATTTTACAAAGAAAGGTGGGGTAGAATAACCAAATTTTCATCCTCTGATTTTTTTGTTTTTGTTAATTTATGAGAAGAGAAAAACTCAATGTTTTTAGTAGAAAATTTTGATATTACATAAAAAATAAATTATTTCTTTCCATAAATAAAAATTGTTAATACACAATTTAGTTCTTCATAATTCCTTCACGTCCTGCACCATGCACAATCTACTTAACATTGGTCCCATATATCTCAATCTGATGATGCTTGCTTAGATAGGTTGGAACGGTACTTTACAAGAAATTGAATCAAATTGACTAAAAAATTTGGTGGCGCTTCTCTTCTTTCACAGTTACCTTTACAAGCAAACCAGTACCACTATCTGCACTAAATTGATAATTCTATCTTAAAAATAAATGGCGTTGTTTTAATTTAAATTGAGTTATATTTTTATAACTTCATTTATTTCCTTGAAATGCATTTTTCATAGAAAAATATCATTTTCTTGTATATAACTTAAAAATGTTTTATATCACCTATATATCTTATACTTGAAAGTATAATGTATGAAGTTATGACAGTGGAAAATTTTTCCTTTTTTAGTTATTTTTTATTATACTTATTACATTTAATATAAATCAAATATAATATTTTTTGATATCTTAATATTTTTTAACTATATATATAAATAAATAATATAATTTCAATGGAAAATATCTTCCATTAAAATAATAGAATCCTAAATGTTGCTGCTTTTTCTTAGAAACCCAAAAAAAACTTTGAATTTTTTTGTTACAACTTTATATAATAGAAATATAATTTTTTTATATATCTGTTACATGCAAAATCCGTGTACACTTCGAACATTTACATTAGACTTCCATTTTTCCCTTTTTTTTTTCCTTTTTTGGTCAAGAAACACTAGTGTCTTCATTCAATTAATAATAAGACAAAATACACAGATTATACCAGAAAGGAATGCATAACAGCCTATCAAAATACACGACAGAAACAAATGTTAAATTCCTTTAACAGAGATTATGGTTATAGATAGACTAAAAACCCTAATGAATCCGCCTAGCATCATTGAAGAAGACTTTTTCAACCAAATAGATTTAGTATTTCTCACTTTAATGAGCCTGAAATCTTACAAATGAACTTGGAAGATTAACTTAGAGAGGAGTAATTCTGCACCAACAAAAGCTTTCATGAAGAAATTTAAGAACAAAATATTACCATGAAGAAGGATCTCAATGAATAGGACACAATATATCTATAAATTTCATTTTAGAAGAACAACAGAACAACCCCTATGAAAGTGCTAAAAAAATCTGTGCATTACACTCTCATAAAAACTCACTCTTTTTTTCAAATTGTAAGCAGCAAAATTCATTTAAATTAAATCCTGATTACAAGAGCAACATTCTTGACACTTATGCTATGTTTGAATGGAAAAAAATGGAAGGGAAAGGAGAGGGAAAAGGGGATTATAGCATAACATTCTTCTTATTTGAAAGATTTAATTAGAGAGGAAAAGAAATAAAAAGTTTATGATTAATCTTTCAAAATTCTCTAACACCCTTCACTATTTATTATTTTGTATTCCTTCAATTTAGGAGGAGGGGTTGAAGGATTTTCTAAATATCTAAGTAAGGGAAGGTAAGTCTACTCTTAATCATCCATCCTCCTCCCTTACTTTTCCTTCCATTGTCTCTCATCTCATGGCCTTCCCTTCCTTTTCCATTTCCTCCTATCCCTCAAACGTAAAGAAATTAAAGCAGGCCATGCCTATGTTTTTTTTGTTTTTGGGCCACACAAGGCTACAGGTTGAAAGGAAATCAGACATGTATTTTATTAAGGCCCTTAACGATGACCCTATTTGGGCCATTAAGATTGAAATTCATCTTCTTGGGCCGCCATTGTACAAGCTAATTTATGGTGTAACCTTACATAAACCTAAACTCCATTTTTTTTAAAAAAAAAAGGTAAACTACAGTACAACTACTTTAAGGGCTAAGTCCTTTCATCTGAGTTTTAAAGAACGAATTGAATTATCTAAGATTCTAATTCAACCGTGAATTAATCAGTTTTATTTTTATTAGAGTAATTGCCATTCGATTTGATCATGTTTAATTAGTTAATTGAAATTATTTTAGGATTTAGGATTTAGCATTAAGTTAATTAAAAAAGTTAATTCCACAATGTAGTTTTCCAAGTTAAAATCACACAATTCCGAAACTCAATCACTCATTTAGCGGCTCTGTCACTTGAGTAATGCTACGAGAGAAATAATTTTCCAAAATAATGTCACTTTAAAACTATTTTCCATTATAAATTTTTTTAAAAAACTTTTTCCCACCCTCTCTGCAACTCTATGTGAACAGTATTTTGAGTAGAGTTATTGGAAGTAATGCCACCCAAATTGGGTGGAGTTACCCCAAGTAATTCCACCACTTTTAATACTGCATCATTATTCCGTCATGTATTGTCACATTATGTTGTTATTTCGTGATGTATTTCATAGTTTGTTGTTATTTTTTTGTGCGTTGAGAAGAAGATGGCATTACAGATAGTAACTTCATCATTTGAGTGACGTGTTAATTGCAGTACGCTAATATTTTCGGACAGAATCCTCAGACTCTTCTGAAAGAGAGTGATCAATCAATCATAATTCAAACTTACTCAATCGAAATTCAATTCATTTTATATATATTTAGCTTGATGCATGAATGCAATTCTTAACAAATTTCAATATTTTCCTATCTCATTTTCCTTCCATATATTTACCAAGTGTATGACTGCAAATCTCTAGAAGAAATTATTAAATGTTTTTAATATCTCAAAATAGAAAATTGACTGAAGTGAAAATATTTCAAAGTAAGTAAGCTGAGTTGTTTCAAACTTGAACTATGTGATAACTTATGAAATTACTTTAATAGAACAAATTTTAATAATGCTACATGGTTTTTTAAGTAAGTTTTTAATGTTTCCCAAATATAAGAAAAAAATTGTTATATTCCTTGAAATTTTTAGGAGATTTTTTATATCTACTTCATTTTTTAAAATTTAGTTATTATATATGTTATTTATAGTTTAATTTATTTATGTTTTATATTTTATGGTTTATAAGTTATAATTTTTAATATTACGTTAGAAATGTTTTATTATACAAAATTTATGAAATGAATATAAAAAAATTAGTTATGATTTTACCAACTTGTGAAACGTGTATGTAATAAATATTTGTTTATTATTAATTCATGAAAATTATTCATGTGTTAAAATTTTATTCAATAAATGAAAATTATCAGATAGATATTTTGGCTAGAAATTTTTTTCATTTTGTTAGTTTAAACATCAATTAGTTATAATAATTAATTAATAGTTTGATTAGAGTGATTTATTAAAATAATAAATTATTTTTTTTTATTTTGAAGTTTAAATAATAAATTAATAGACATGTGGGTTGAGTTTAATTTTTTTTTCAATTGTTTGCATAATGTTTATATTATATTGACTGATAAGACATAATTATGTATTAATAATTTAAGGCTTGTTTGAAATTAGAAATTGGTAGACCAAAAAGATTTTAAGATTTTAAAGCTAGATTGCATTTCATTTGAAATATGAAAAAATTGGAAAAAAGGTATTCGTTATAATAATAAGGTAGGACTTCCATCCCCTAGACATATCTGAGGGTTGGAAACCCCGGACATATGACGGTTCAATGACTATTACTTTTCATTAAATATTATACATCTATTGTAGTGTATTATTTCTTTTAATCAAACAATTTAGATATTCTGATAATTGACTTTGATGAGATTGATTGATTTCATTCGTATATTTTTTTAAACATAGATTGAGATTTTATTAAGTTTCTTTTTTTAATTAATTTTTTATTTGATTTCATTATAATTACTTTTAAAAAAAATAATGATAGTTAAAAGATAATTTTCTTAATTTCAATAAAAAAAATCATGTCAATCTTACAAATTACTAAGAAGTCATCATAAAGGATTTAAATAAAAAATTATTATTTATTTGTTTACACCTTATAATGAAATTAGCTTAATTTAATAAAGAGAACACTGCATTTTTCTATTTTTATGATTCTTAATGAAAATAAATGCTAGATTTCCTTAAAAAAATGTGAAAATGGTGCCATTATGTCATTATTAAAAGCAATAGTAAAAATAACAATTTTACATTAAATATTTTTTGGTACTTGAATTATGGATATTGGTATGTTTATTGACAAATTAATTAAAAAAATGGCACATTACTTATATGATAGATGTTTTTCGAGTCAACCATTTAATTTTAAATAATAGTAGGACCTTGTAAAATAATATTTTATAATTAACTATTATAAAATTATTTAATGAATGTTATATTATTGAATGATTAATTTAATACTATAAATATGAATTTATAATTTATAAAAAATATAATTTATATTATTCTTTTATCATGCATTATCAATTTAGTTGAAATTACTTGGTTGAGCTTAAGTTTTAGATTTTAATGAAAAACCTTTAAAATGAGCTTACATATGATGCTTGATTTGATTTGATATTGAAATGGCTTAAATGAAGTGTTATAAATGTGTATTGATGATTAGAAATGGGTTGGTTATGTAATAAATAAGTTTGATGGATTAATGACATCATGAATAATGTTCATCATGTTAGAATTTTTACAGAATCCAAAGAGAATGGTTGACCATTTAGCTACAATGGTTAACCATTATGTTAGAATTTTAAGTAAGATCAATTTTAATAACAAACGGCAAGCCATTTGTCCACTAGAAGGACATTTCTCCAAGAGTAAATGGTTGACTATTAGGGTACTTACAATCAACCATTAATTTCTCTATTCTCACACTTGTTAATATGAATACTAACATGGTTTAACAGGCATAAAGTGTAATTAAAATACAAGAATTATGACTTTGATGGAATGAAATAAGATATAGGATCGAATAAAGAAGGCTTAGAATGGTTAACTTATGTAGCAGTGTATACCTTATGAAACCTTAAAATTTTGAACTCGACACTTTCTAATGAATATGAATATATCTGTGTGCCTATACATACATACTTGTGTATGATTATGGAAGTGTTTTTATGTTCAATTGTTGATCATATGTTAATGTAATAGGTTTATGTTGCATGACTATGTAAACTTGGTTCAATGGAAATTGGGTTAACAAGGGCTTAAATTGATTTGAACATTGTACTAGTTATAAATATTACGTAAGAATATCCTTTTATAAAGTGTTGAAATACTTGGAGGCATGCAATGAAGATATAGTATTGTTAATGAATATGGTTGCATTCCAATTTATATTGGCTATATAACTTAAGGTAGTTAGTATCAATAATCATAAGGATGAAATATGCGACCATGCAAACAAAGCATGAAGTGATTATAACATGATATATGTACACTTGATCTGAGTGATATGAATTATGATGTATGAGAGATATGATATGTGAAAATCAAATCTAATAAATTGTTTCTGAAAAGTATAAGGTTAACCTTTAGAATGACAAGGATAAGCTTATAGAAGATTAAAGGTCGACTCAAGAGTCATAAGGAGGTTTATTTATTTTTATTTATTTTTATTATATGTATAATATGATTAAATTTTAATATAGATAACTAAGCTATTATTAATGGAATTTATGTTATTTCAAGAAATTGTTTAAAATCTTATGAATAGTTGCCAAAGAATTATGATGCAAATAAGATTAACATATTTATATGCTCTTAATGGAATAATTGCATAGAAATAATTGATATCCAATAATATGTGCGCATATATTGTATCTTTTAATAGAAAAATTAAACTATTGTGAATCCTTTCTGTCCCTCAGTAAAAGTAGTAGAATTTGATCATTTATTTTAGTAATAATTTAGAATTTGATTATTTATTTTAGCAATAATTCTAAAATTTTCCTTTTGAATCTAAGTTTGATCTTCCATATTTAGTTGCTAATATTTAGATTTAATAATTTTTTGTCAATTGATATTTACTTATTGAGTTTAAAAAAAATCACTCTCCTTTTCTTTGCTTATCTTTTCTACGAATCTTTCCCTTAGGTGATCAATTGTAATTAGATTATATGAAAGTGGACCTGCTTAAAAACTTTGGCATTAAATAAGCTTTAGGATAGATAGAATAAACTTGTACAATAATTCTTCACCTAAATTGTAATTGAATTTTTAAAAATCACACATTTGTTGAAAGCATAATACACTTGTATATGAAATATTGCATTAGATATATTATAGCAAAGGTTGGTAGGTTATTACCCACAAGAACTTCTTATGCCAATCATGTGTCCTAGATATAGGTTGTGACATGAATCGAAGGATACATTTGCCTAAATTATAGATTTTAA
This sequence comes from Sindora glabra, assembly GCA_020226215.1. NCBI lineage: Eukaryota > Viridiplantae > Streptophyta > Magnoliopsida > Fabales > Fabaceae > Sindora > Sindora glabra. Next base: position 35,194,161 of record CM035236.1, on the reverse strand, counting down.
TTTGCCTTTTTTTCATGTAAGATCTCAATAGACTTACTTAACCTAACCTTTGAAACCTATGTCATCATACTCCAATTATAGATTAAAGAACACACATGCTATGAGAAAGAATAATATTGCAATAATTGATGTGTACAGTATTGCAATATAGATACTAGATGAATGATACCTAGACCTAATGTGCATAGATTGTTTTTATGATAATGTCAAGGTGGATGATGAACCCATACTAGATGAGAATGATAGTGATAAAGATGACAATGGAAGTATCAAACCTTTACCCATGTATATAGCTCCATCTCCACAATTCTCACATATTAATTAGGAAGCATTATATGTATTTAAATGCTTCTAACTTGAACATGGCAATAGATCTAATGATCAAGAGTTTTTTATTAGCTTGGAATCTTAGTGTAAAGTTGATGTGATACTAGCCTTGAAACAATGCTCAATCATTAAATAGAAAAATTATAAGATAGTAGAGCTTTAACCATCATATGTTGATGTGTGATACATAAAATATGATGAAGAATGCAATTAGAGGCTAAAGTCAAGTTATAATGCAAAAAAGGATTATTAGATCATTAAGAAATATATTGGGCCACATATATATCAACCAACATATCACAAGATCATAAGTAATTAGATTCCACATTAATTGCTTTATGTTTTGCAAGGATGTTTATACTATGCCTCATCTTCCAATTGCAATAATAATATAGAGGATGAAAGTATAGTTCTCTTACCAGATTTTTTTACAAAAAAGATTGGTTAGGAAAATAGAAAGTAATTGATCTAATGTTCAATGATTAGGATAATTTATATCATTAATTGTCAAAATAGTTAATAATAATAAAGCAAGCTAACCCTGAAACAATTATCTAATAAAAAAATTCTACAAGTACAAAAAAATAGGATGTGAAATTAAGTTTCCATTTTTTTTATCCATTAGACTGAATTTTATAAATTTATCCCACCATTATGTATTTAATAATAGCTTTTGATTTACATTCAGGATCTAATTTTATATCTTATTTTTGGTGCATATAGAATTCTTATTATTTAATTGCAAACTAAAAATTGCTATTGAGACTAATTTTCTATTCTTAATAATGTGAAATTTGAAAGGTTATTTTGGACATTAGAACATTGCATTGATCCATTTTCATTTTGGACAATTGGAGATTAATTTCGTAAGTAGTGGAACATTCTTATATGGTAAATACAAATATAATCTAATGATCACAATAACTCAAGATAGGCATTGTAATGTTTTACCAATTGCTTTTACAATTATTAAGGTTAAGAATATATCCTATTGGCTATGGTTCCTATGGAAACTATGATAATATATTATTAAAGTTAATGGTTTGCACTTGATATCAAATTGTCATAATAGAATCATGGCAGCAATTAAGGTTGGAACACTTAAATGTAGTTACCATGAGGTTACCATCAATTTTGTATTTAGCACATTGCTAGCAATTTTAACACTAAATTTTGAAATGCAACATTGAAGAAAGAGGTGATAAAGATAGGTAAAATAACTATACTTTTCTAGTCTAATAGAAATCTAAAATTATTGTGTATTTATGTATATAATTTATTCTACTTTTTAAAGTGTGAAGAACAACTAAGAAGTTTGATTTAAGATTAAGCAAGTTATTCTCTATTAATATACTAATAGCTTAGTGGGTTAAAGCATTTTTGAAAGAGAAATAGGCTCAATCATTTGATGATAGGCACTGATTTAGACATATAATGAGTAATCTACTAAAAGCTATAAATGGGGTTCTTAAATGATTTAAAATTTTTCCTATCAATACCTTGGTGGAAAGTACCTTCTATCATGACAATTACTTTCTAAAGTAACATCGAGAAAGTTAGTTCTTTTCAAGTATGTGCTTTTCAAGTATGTGCCTATGATAAAGTGAATATAATATTCCAAATGGAGATAAAATTTGATGCACATATGAACAAAGGAGGAAATACACATATCATTAACTTCCACGAGCAAACATATACTTGCAAGAAATTTTAACACTTGCATTTTCTATGCTCCCATGCTATTACAATATGTCGTATTGTTTACATTAACTTCGATCAATTTATACACCCGGTGTACTGCATGGATTCACTATTAAAAATGTATTGTGGTAAATGGTTTCTAGTCACCTACCAAAATTATTGGCCACAAGCATTTGGCCCTATATTATTGCCAAACTATTTAAAAGTACGAGACAAAGGCCTCCTAAGGTCTACACATATTAAAAATGAGATGAATTATGATTACTTAAAGAATTAAAAGAGCAATGAAGAACAAAGGTGCACTATATGTAATAGTAAAGGACATAACTATAAGTGTTACCTATATCATGTGACAATTTTAGGAGAAAGCTTTAGGCAAAATTAATAATATATTAAAATCTACAATAATAAGTTTTTTTAACCATGATATCTTATGTAATATTCCTTGTACAAAATTGACAATTTGATGCTAAATTATAAGATGGATGAAATGTCAAAAGGCAATAAAGTTGAGAAGACCACTAATGATAAAATTAGCAAGTCTAATAAAAATAAAGTTGATAATTATAAACATTTTACTCCAAAATGCCTCAAATGGTATGATGGACCAAGAAAACTTTATTACGTTGTGTTAAAAGGTTAAAAGCTTGGCATATATAATAATCCATCATATTTATGGAGATAAATATATAATATAACCAATTTTATGCATAAATAATTCAAAATGCAATAAGAAGTAAAGAAATCTTAGGCTTTTTCCCTACCACATTAAGGTCCAAATGTACCTTGGTCATGACATGAAAATAAAAAATTTTAATTTATTATTTATTTATTTCAATATCATTTCTATATAATTTCACGTCATTTGAACTTATATGGACTTTTGTTTTATTTTGTAATAGTTATTAGTATAGAATGCTTTCATATTATTATGTTGTTATCACTAATTGAATGTTAGCATAAATAACTATCTAATCTCATCAATTTACAAAACAGACATAGTAGTTCACACACATACATATATACAATAACTAATTTAATAGATTATATGAATTATATATCATATATATAAGGAGAACACAAGTAATACATCAAAAAGTAGACCCTACTACAAATTAGAGTCAAATTCTTCATTGGTTTGCTAACATTAGGCACCCACTATTCTCTTATGTGGCTAATTATACAACCACCAATTCTATATCAAACACTAGCACTTTAAGATATAAATTTAGGCTAGATATGAGTTAGTTGTTGTGAGAGTCCTATCTAAAGTTGTAATGGGTCAGCAATACTAGAATTAGCTGCATGGCTAGGCTTAATGAAGTTCTAGAAACTAGTAGTCTAATATCTAACATTTAATGCTACTATATGTGCTAATGATGGTGTCATGGCATATATGTCACACTTTTTAGAAAATTAGGATTTATTTTATTTACTTTTATAATTATATTACATGTGTAAAAATAGTTAATTATTGTGGATACATTTATGATAAGTTTTTATTTGAGGAAAGTAAAGTTTTATGATGAAAATGTGAAGAATTAAATTAAATTAAATTAAGGCTAATGTTAACTTAGATTTAAATAAATGTGTATGAAAGAGATTTAGAAACCTTTTTTTTAAATTGCCTTTGGGAACCTACAAAATTACTAAAATACTTTAAAAAATATCCAAACTCTTATAACTCCTAAACCATTCAGCATATTTCCAATTCTCTAAAGGAAACTAGCTGGGCTCCCATCTCAATGCACTCTACCATTTTTCACTTCCATTTCATTAAATTCTAGCAAGTTAAGTTAAGAAATTGCAAGAAATGTCATCCTCTCCTCTTCAACCAAGGTAATTCTAAGCTAGTTCATGGTTTTAATTTTTAATTGAAAATTTTCCTTGAGTTTTGTTGTAAAAGGAGTTTAAGATTTTCCATTGTAACCTTTTTAGTTTGGCATTGTTTAAGGTAAGCCAACCTTTTTAGAACTCTTCCTCATTTCCTTCATTATTTTGTAAATAGATAATTTACTTAAAAGATAATTATTTTTACGTAGTTTCATTTTATTGTATGTTAATATTGTTATGTTTCCAACATGAGAATTAAATGATGATAAGAAATGTTATGGTATGAACTATTAATATCAGTGGTGTAGAAATGCATATGGATGTTGAATTTAAGGAAAGTTGAACATATTTATAGTGTTTTCATATAAAATTTACAAATCTAGGATGATACTTGAGTATATAGCAAGTATAGCTCCATAATTGCTTTTTGAATGCCTATACTTGAGTATACCCAAAACCAAAGCCTCTGGATGGCTATACTCGAGTATATACTCAAGTATGACATCCAAAATTACTTTCTAGACATCCATAAGCAAGTATATGTGCTAAGCATGTGAACATCTATGTTTACAATTTTAATGATGGAATTTCCAAAGGATACATTATTATGATTGATATATGTTTTTGATTACATGTTATGACTGATTATAAAAATCCTAATAAGGATGTGTTATGAAATGATAATATGAAATGAAGGGACTATTATAGAAATATTGTGAAATGATATTGAAATTAAAAATACTTTGTGAATGGCTAAGCTAACCAAAGGAATAAAGCTGGGTTCATGAACAGCCAAGGATGGAAAGAGTCATAAGGTGGTTTGATTGTCTACTATGTTTATGATTTAATTATTTTTTTGATTTATTGTTCTTAATATTATTTACTATTCTTTAATATTATTATGGATAATCATGTGTATTGGAACCTAATGGAATATGGTTAGGAATAAGAATTGGAATAATTAATTAACAATAAATATGCCAAGAATTATGCTTACTAGGTAGATTATATATCTTAGAATTCTAACAGAGTTAAAAGTGCCTCGACTTCTATTGTTATAATTGAGAATATAATTTAGACAATACTTGTTTAATTTTCGTTAGAGGCTTATAACTAGTTTAGCACTACTATGACCATATACCTATCTTATTCTTTATAAACATTTACAAGAGACCTAAATTCTCTTGTTGAAGCAGCACTACTTCTATATTTATAAATGTGTATTTTTCTTTATATCGCTATCCTATTTTTGAACCATTGTGACTAGCGCTTTACAAGCCCTTCTAAACTAATTGTCATCTAAAAAGATTATTATTTTCTCAAATATGCATGATGCAAGATGCAAGACACAAGATTCACTAAATTTTTTCTTTTTTTTTCTTTATATCAAATTAGAAGACAAATTTTCATAATTAATGAAGTTTGATCTTTTAAATATATTTCAAAAAATTAGACGTGTCAAAATCTTTTGAAAGTCAAAATCTAAGTCAAACAAAAAATTTCCTTTCTAATTTGAAAATAGTTAAAATATAATAATCTTATAAAATAAAAAATTTGAGTAAAGTGATTTCAAAAAAATATTTATCCATTAGAAGGTCATCACTGCTACCAAATTCTCAAACAAATAGTTTTTTAAAGAACTATTTCCAAAAAGATATTTTTATCAAAAATACAAACTAGAATTAGAGTTATAAAACTTATTTGAATATTATTTTCTTGAGAATTCCTTAGAAAACCAAAAATATATTTTTAAAGATAAACTTTTTAGAAACTAAGTAATGTCTTTATTTTTGTAATTCAAACTATGAAATCAACATAATAGAATAAGATTAGGTTATAAAATTTAGAAAATTAAAAGATCCTATTTTATTTAAAATACTTTAGAGATAACATCAAATTTAAAAGCTAATTTCCTTTCTTTAGAAGCATATCAGAAATAGTTTAAGTTGAAAACTATATGAATAACACTTATAAAAATACCTTAGAAATATTTAGAAAAACACTTGGAAAAGATATATATTTTCCTTTAATGTTGACAAAAACTCTTTTTCTTATGTTTTCTTGAAAATTTCTATGAAATCCCTTTTTTTGTTTTGTAACAACCTTTAAATAAAATATATATGAAAGGAAATGGATAAAACATACAGTAATGTTAAATTGTATATCAATATAATTAAGCACATGCATTAAGCACACCTAACACCAACAAAGTATTAGATTTTTATCATACCTTTTTATAAAAATAAGTATGTTAATGTTGTAATAAGTCAGTACAAATATATATAATAACTATAAGCCTAAAAGAATAAAGTGACAACTAACAACATAACTATTCATTAATGCATCAAAAATAAAAACTCATATCTATCTTATGGATTTTTAGTGGGGTAAATGGAACTCCTATCAGTATATACAATAATGTGTGTAATGCACACTCCACTAAATATCTGTAAACTCAATGGATGGTATCAAGCACAATATCTACAAAGATATATCCATAAGTAGAATGAATAATAAAATTATTCAATGAAATAGCCATCACATAAATGTTCTTATCAATTTTAATTCATATAATATTTATATACAAGATATATATTAAAAAGTAATTTCCTCACCAAAAAATATTTCTCATTAAATCATCTGTATACTATATTAGTAACTTTTAGGTAGAATATAATTTAGTCATAAACATAATACAAAAATTTGAATAATTATTAAATGATTTGGAAACATAAAATGTTCCTCCTTATTACTTCTAAACCAACTTTATCCCACTCATATTTCAATCTTATTCCTTCAAGATTAACCTTATCCCCTTTGAATCTCCATGTGACTTAGAAGTTAGGACGCTAAGTCAAACCCTAAAACTTTTCATAAGGTTTCATATCACATAAATATATCATATGTCACATCTGGCATTCAAGCCAATAATGTCAGATAATGCATAAAAGCCCATATTTGGCATATAGCTATAATTTCATATAGGGCTTTCATTAACTCATTTCACATAAATAGGATACGATCAAAATATCAACCGTAGCCATAATCAAAATATGAAAAATGATCTAACAAAAGAAATTCACAAATTTACCTTGTCACTTTTCCAATTACCACAAGCATTATTAGTGCTTTCATTTAGGTATTCCTATATCACTTTCAAGAGCTTATCATCATAAAGCATCATTAAAAGATATTCTTATATATAAAGACATTACTGCATTTGTCAACCATAGAATATCTCATATCAACATTTGTATACTAATTTTACAATTTTACTAACTAATAGAGCAATGTCTATTTTTTTCACAAAATTCTTATTACTGACCAAACATCCTTTAAAGTTAGTAATTACATGTAATTGCATGTGATTCAATAATGGAAATATCAATCTAAGATTGATATTCATCACACAATTTTTACAATAAAATTTGAGATATTCGACTTGAATTTTTCAAGTTTCTTAAGTTCTCTTTCCAAGTAGTTTCAATCCTATACATTACATATTATTTTAACAAATACAAGAACTATTTTCTCCTTAACAAATCAAGAATTTAATCATGCTTCCTAACAATATTAAAACTACACAATTTCATCATATAATAACATCTAAAAGTTTTGGAAACAATTATGAAATCATATTATGTTTTAATAAATATTCTTATACTTAAAATTTTCATTTAAAATATTAAAATTTAGTAAATTTTTTTCTAAATTTCCAAAATTGAAGTAAAGATTTTGAAGCTCATATTTCAACTTTTTCTAAACTCAAAATAAGTTATACAAGTTACTTACACATCCAATTAACAAAATACCTTAAAATGGGCTTTCTTGATTTTCAAAAATCTATTTTGTTTGCAAATTTTTATGAATCTTTATAAAAATTGATCAATAACAAATTATGCAAAATAATTATAAGAGAGATTCTTATCTTTTTATTATCCAAGAGATAAGCATAAAAAAGATTTTTTTTTGTAATTTAGCAAGCTAGCTTTTCATTTCAATTATATTTATTTTGTAAAATTAAGCACTTTCTTAATTAATGAGATAATTTGATGAATAAACCATGCTATGCCTTTAAACCTTTGTATCCAAGATAACATTTAGTTTTTATTTATCTTGAAAGTCAAATATCTTTTAACATCATCCACACAAAATAAATTAGTCTCAATAACAAGTATGCATATAGGTCACATATAAACATAATTGATTTCATAATACTTGTTTATATAGAGGAAAAAGTATTAATCTTATGCTCAAAACATTAACATTTCACACAAAATCAAACTTTTCTTGTATCATTTCTCAATAGCTAAGCAAGTCATGTTTATATACTTTTTTCTTTATTAATTAAGCACAATCAAAATAATAAGATGATGCAATATGTTCACTGAATGCAATAATTAATCGAAGTTTCAAATCGTTATATTTTCAAGTATGAAACAATATGTCTTGCAAATATGAATTATCATGCCTCTTGCATATAAACCATCATATTTATTAAGCATGACCATTATGTCTCCTCCATATGAACTATCATATCTTTTACACTCAAATCATCATGCTTTCTTGTACATTAACCATTATGTTTCTTGTAACCATCATGTCATTTATACATAAACCATGACATCTCTTACACATAAATCATTATGTCATTTGCACACTAACCATCATATTTATTAAACATGAATTGTCTTATATTTTAATCATAGACCATTATATCTCTTATGCACTAACCATCATGTCTATCAAACATAAACTATCATGTTTTCTAATCATAATCATTGTGTCTTTTAATCATGAAACATAATATATCTATTAAATTTGAACCATTATATCTTTCAAACACAAACTATAATCTCCCTTATACATGAAACCAATATGCCTTCTAGATATGAACCAATATATTTTTTAGACATAAACCATCATATCTCTTGGATGTAAACTAACATATCATTTTAATATAAAGTAACATGCCTTTTAATATTGCATATCTTTTCATTCAACATAGTTTTTTTAAAATGCGAGAATTTAATAATGTACAAGTTTCTAATTTACAAACTTTCTTTCTATTTAGAAAGCACAAGAAGCTATATCTATATTATTTTATCACATCTAATTAACTATTTTTCAAACAATGATAAACTAGATTTCATAAATCATATCTTATAATTCTATATAAAGTTCATCTAACTTGATATCACTAAATTGAAGAAATCATGAATAATCCATATGCCATATATAAAAATAATTTAGAAAAATCAAGAAATTATGTATGTGACACCTTTAGAATTGTAGAATTTTATTTTATTTGTTTAACAAGTAATTTCATATATACACCGATAATTAGAAAAAATTATGGACAGGGTTTAGGATACATAATTAATTATAGGAAATGGAGTTTAAATACTTAAGTAAGTAAAGTCAAATTAAATATGAGATTGTATAAAATTAGATTGTTGATAGGATGTATGAAGGAAATTTATGATGATAGATTTTGAAATTGCCTTTAGCTAACAATAAAATTACCAAAACTGTCATGTAATGATTAAAACCCCCTTTACCTTGAACTATTTTTCATTTCTTAACCAAAGAGTATTAATTTGTTTTTCTCCTTTGCCATCTAATCATCATCTTTATCAAGTAGCAAGAATAAATTTGATTGTCCATCAATATTTTCTCCAATCTTAGCTTATATGGTTAGGTTTAACTAAATCTTGGGTTTTAAAGTCAAGGTTTTGTCAAATTTTGATGATAGCATGAAAATTGGAGATTTCAAACAGTAACTTGATATTTGGTGTAATAGGACCAAAAATTGCACAAGTTATTCATCTTCTTCATTTCTTCAATTTAAGATAAACAAATAATCTACTTACTCTTAAAACTCTTAAATTTGTTAAATTTGAACTTAGTAGTGGAAAGTTTTGAATATGTTTGATGATTAAGCTAAATTACTATTTGTATGACAAATTTAAGCTGAATTAGTTAGAAAAATGTTGAAATATATTGTGTAAAGTGACATTTAGAGCATTGGTGAGCTACATGTTAAATGTTAAATAGGAATGACAATGGGTCGGGTCTAAGTTGACCTATCTTAGACCTAATTTTGTCTAAACCCAAAGTGGTTCCAAAATTAAGGACCCGAAATAGACACAAACCCAAAAGACCCAAAATGTTTAGATTGAAGCCGAACCCGAAATAAGCCTGAAACTTATAAAATCCACATTGCACAAACCCCAACTAAACATCACATAAGCTTTCTTAAAGGAGTCTTATTCATTGACAATTACATACATCTTCATAAGATTCAACAGCTGTATGACTTTCTTTCATAATGAATCAATTAAAACAGGCTGATTCTCCAATTACTTCTCTTCAAGCCCTTATATGGACTATAAATGAACCTATTCAATTATTTGACAAAATGAGATAGATTAAAGCAATTATAATTGATGAAAATAACTACAAATCAAATACTTAACAACAGATAAAAGTGATCAGCACGCTTATAATTAACTTAATTGACTAGAACAACACAAGAATATTGGAATGAAAAAAATGAAAAAGGAATGCTGAAAAGGTTCCTTCCTTGTATAAATAATAACTTAACCATATTGTGCATCCATGTTTATATGTTTCATCATTTAATCCATAACTATTCTTCTACTTTTAATAGAAAGAAAGTATAGTGTGTCAAATGATGTAACAAATAATTTATCAAATATTAACTATTCTTATTTGTGTAAATACTTTAACTTGGTGCATACATTTAGAATTTTACCATTAAAAAACTTAGGATAACATTAGAAAATTCAATAACATGAATTAAAATTTACACATAATGTAAAATTAAATTCCCTGTTACTACAAGAAGGCTAAATAAAATCCTTTGTAAATTGGTTCTTCATTAACTCGATGACCATAATCTGATGAAAATTTTAATTTTAGATAAAGTGTAGTAGTCACTGGAATTTTCTACTCTCAAAACAATAGAAATTCTTTGTCTTGTTTAACTAAACATTTACTTATAAATTTTCTAATTTTATGATTTTTATTGTAGTAAACTAATATAAGCACAAATAGATGCTGCAATACATAGACAACACTAATAATAACCTTTACCTAAGCTATCACACATTTGTTTATCATCATTAGCTTAAAAAGTAATAATATAAGCAACATTTTTCACACTGGCTCAATTCAAGTAACTTCTGCCGATGACTAGAACTCATAAATAAACTCAAGACTTCCCAGAACATGAACATAAAAACTTATGTGCTTACTTAACTGTCACATTTTTTTTAGTAATATAAGGAGGAAATTGTATGTATGCATGTTCATGCCAATTGAATATCATAATCATATGCAAACATATGTTTGCTAAATGTTTAGTGTGATAAAAAGGTAATACAAGAATCTTAGTATATAATAATATGCAAGATAGTAGTCCAACACACAAGCTAGAGTTGCAACAAGCATAAACTCTATTTAAGTCACCAACCATATGTCCCCTACCCCTACCAAAGCAAATTTCGAACTTTTTTTTCCAATTTTGTATGAAGTTACAACTTACAACCAATGACATATAAATGTATTAAAATAAATATACTAAAGTTTGGAATTTGGAAAAAATACCTAATCATTTTCCCTATTATTGTGTATGGTAGCATGTTCTTCACCTAAACCTTAAAATAGAGAAAAAAAATTAAAAGAAGACTTAATATTAAAACAAATACAAATATTATTTAATTAAAACATAAAACTAGCCTTGATATTCCTTAGACTATATCCAATCTTAAGCACGCATCAATGCTTCCAAAGTGTTTGCATGTAGTTTACTACAATGCGAGTTCACTAGTTTCCTGCCAGTACTAAATGCAAATTCAAAAGTCACAGTAGAGATAGGAATACTCAAAATATCTTTGATAATGGCTTGTAACAATGGAAACTTTACTCCATTAATCTTTCATCGCAATAATATATTAAATGATAAAGTTCTTAGTAAGATGTCCTCCTCAAGGTATTCCTCAAGCTCTAATTTAAGTCTTATGGAATTAGACATCTTTTCATTCATGATAAATAGATCATATACATTTAGTGCATCTTGAGAACCACCATCAATTGCATCTAGTGCAACTCTACTAGATTCACCAGTTGTTTCATTTATATTATTTTTGAGCTGGTATTCAAGAACTAACTCTTTACAAAGTTACTTGATTTTCTTAACTTCATAATCTGACTTAACACTAAAAATGTATGGATAGTAGAACTCAATTAGCTTTATTTTATATCTTGGAATGCCATGAATGACATTCCAATACTTATTAAATTTTACTAGCATGTTAGAAGCCATCTTTTTAATGTTGGGATCTAGAGCTTGAAGTCACTTATTCAAAGTCAATCAAATTTTACATATCTTAGGAAAAAAATATTTGTAGTTAGATAATTTATCTTAAAGAATAACTTAGTTACTAGGTAGAGGACTTTAAATTTTGCATAAATTTCTTTTGTAAACTCCCATTTTTTATCGATAGGAAGTGACTTGTATGAGGATTTGCATTGCTTCAAATGCTCAAATGCAACTTTATATATCAAGGCAGATTGGAGCATTAGATAAGTAGAATTCTATCTTATCAGGCAAGCAAGGATAAGTTTTTATGTGCATAAAATAAATAATTATTTGCATGACTTCTCAAATACTTCCTCCTTTTTAGTTGTGGTAGTCCAAAATAATGCACTCTCCCTTATCTTTTCTATATTACCTTTTATTACCTCAAAGCCATCCTTGATAATTAAATTTAAAATATGGGTATAACATCTCATATAAATTAACCTTCCAAAAGATAGAAGGGAGGAAGGATCTGATTTGCCTATTAAAGTTTCAATCATTTTATCATTGGTTGAGTAATTGTTTAATATAATAATGAAAAATTTTCTATCTATGTTCCACTCTAAAAGATAACCTAAAAGTACATCACACAAAACATCATTTATGTGTGTATAAGCCACATAAGCAAATCTTAAGATACGACTCTATAAATTCCAATCATTAGTAATTAAATGTGTTGTGATAGTCATGAATCCCCTTTTATTATTGTTGGTAGTCCATATATCAAATGTGATAGCAACTTTTGCCTTGTTATTTTCAATAAATTGCATTGCCTCTTTCTTCTCGTAATTAAACACCTTCATCATATCATTTGTCATGGTATTATATGATATCCTTTTGAATGATGGTTCAAGCACATTTGAATATTTTCAAAACCTACTATGATCTACAATAGAAAGAGGATACTCATGTTTAATAATCATATGCACAAGCTCTTTTCTTGCTACATTAGGATCAAATGAAGAAACAGTAATCCATAAAGTCCCTTAACTTGTCCTTGCTAGACCAGATCTTTGAATGAAAGCTCAGTTAATGGCATTACAACTATTTTCTATATACTTCCATAAATAGGAGGTACTAGCTTTGGAATGCCTTGCCATTTAAACATGACAATACTTATAGATGACCTTTTTCTTACCATTAATAACTTCTTTGTCAAAGTGTTCTCACACATCACTCTTTTTCTTTTTCCTAAGGGTGACTATTCACTTGGCTCTTGACTTCATTCAATAGGATGACTTAAAGTTAGAGAATGTTGTTGTAAGATACCTTCCACTACATGTAATGACGTAACTGAAGCCATTGTATGACTGCTTGAAATTTGCATCAAGTTTATAAACAAAAATAAACACAATTAAAAAATAAAGTAATTATCTCTATTCATTGAATCTATAGAATTTGCATGGTTTCACTTATAAATAGAATAGTTAGTTCAAATTATATTCATTGAATCTATATAATTAAAACACATGACAAATATGAAAATTTTAATCAGTATTACAACTTGAATAATATGAAAAGTAATTTTATTGTAGATCCACCATCAATCCCACATATTCATTGAATCTATATAATTAAAACACATGATAAACAAGGAAATTTCAGTCAGCATTATAGCTTGAACAAGTAATCAAGTCACAAAAGAAAAAAAGGCTATGTAGAAATATAAAATAAAAGAGTGCTTCTGCAACTTTCAGCATTTAATCCTTAATTTATAGTAGATAATTAATAAAAGTAAGCATCGATATCAAGTATTAAGTTCTCCAAACCATGATGGACAAACTATCATGACCTGTTTTAATCGTGACTAGCATGGATCTTGTTACCAGTTTTTACAAGCCTTAACTATTTTTTTTTACCTAATGAGAGTTTTCAAATTCCAAGGGAATTTAAAATTTTACTCTAAAATTTTTATAGGAAAACAAATAGAATATCCTTTGTTTTTGGATATTTTTCGAGGGCCACACACCTTAAATTTATAAAAACATATTTATGTCCAGATACGATAGTATCAGTCATGCACATCCTATCATGAAGTACCAAACTTATACAATCATTTCAACACATCTCATGAGCTAATAAATTTTGTAATTTCAAAAGCTAATTCTAAGCCTAACTCAATGAAAAACTTTTAAAATTGGGTATATTACACAAGCCTTGAATAAGATAATTTGAATGTTGTAAAGACTCAAGAATTTGAATAATCCAATTTTATCAAGATCACTTAGTATAGAAAAGAAGCAGATAAGGTACACATGGTTTTACATTAAACAAAAGGCAAAAGTCCAAACAAAATATCAAAATTTATTATTTCAATTTACTAGTGATCTTAGTATTGTCTTCCTCATTCAAACTAACTAAAAACATGACTTGTCTATATAAGATAAGCATACATAAAATCACATTGCCCTATTATTCTATGCAAAAAAGTTTAGGTTAACTAATGAAGACTTAACCATATCCTCCAAAATATCTTCTGTCAGCCATAGAGGCTTGCTGCTTTCATTTCATATATCTCTTATGCTTTAAAGGCTTGTCACATAGACATGATTATTCAGAAGTATAATTTAATTACTACACATTATAGGGAATGGATTGGATAATCTTCAACCTAATGCAATTAGGGTGCTATATAACATCCTTTAACCTTAAATTTACATTGTCAACTAGCTTATCCGATAGGATGGTACTATTAAGACTTTTGATAGTTATAATAGAAAGTTTTGAATATTTAATTGTTGATTTTACAATTAAATATATTTAGTTATTGAATTTTATAAAGGGCTTTCCTTTTGAAAATTTAACTGATTAAATATATCATAAGACTTATAACTTACATTGTCAACCTCAGAGGGCCTTCCTTTTGAATATTTAACTACTAATTTTATAAAATACTTGGGTTCTTTAATAGTCCCTATGAAATGGGTAGATTAGTTAGATAACTATATCAGAAATCTCAGATACTTGCAGGTTTATATTCATATTCAACCTACTAACCCTCTATTCATAGGTTTCTCATTACAATTTAATGATGGAAGATGGGTTTGGTTATAATTATAATGTAAGTATGAGAGGATGCTTCATATATGCTCTTCATGTGGAAAAATAAGCTATAAGGCAAACTCTTGTAGTCAGACTACTGGCCAAATTGAAGCTAATACTTAATGAATTAATAATAGACTTATAAGCCAATTCAGTAATGACATCGTAATGGATGTTAATCATAATGGTTCCTAGATACATTCACTATTAGTATATTTAAATGGGACAGAGGAAAAATAACTCACTAAAAAAGTGCAAGCATGCGATAAAGGAGAAATGATGTTAAACCTATGAAGCCAAGCGATGGAGAAGCACAAATCTGTGATCAATAAAGCCAATTAGATTTAGAGAATGGGTTGAAAACTCTTGCGTATTAGGAACAAAATCCCTAATTCTATAGAGAAGGAATGCTGAAGAAAAGAAATTTTTCAAGCAACCATATAAACTTAATGAAAATTAGGTCATTACAAGTTAGACTTGAAACTAACTCAATAAAATTTTTTAGGTAAATTACAGGTTTAATACCCGTTGGATCAGGTAAAACCCAATGGGTTTAGGTGATTTTGCCATCTCTAATGTTAAAGGAAGTTTGTTGGGTGTTCTGCAATTCTTGAACAATTTTTAGAAATTCTAAAAGCAATATTTGAAGTATAGTACTCAAGTATTACCTCGTAATGGATAGTATTTGAGTACTATAATTGAATACCAAGGACCTCTAAGTTACTACATTTTAATATTTAAATATGGTACTCGAATATAGGCTAATTGGTTCAAGGCCTTATATTCAAGTAATATACTCAAACACTAAAGTAGCCTTGTATGCTAGCCAATAAGTACTTAAATATGGTTGATTCTACTAAAGTTATACTCAACTCCCATACTCAAATACTAAAAGGTTTTGAGTTAAATGGAATTATAATATCAAAATGTTATAGACTTGTATATATACATAAGTATGCTTTTGATTAATTGATTATGCAATATAATGGATGATTTTATGATTGGATTGTTATGACTGAATAATGCAATGTGAAATTGAAATATTGAATTGAGATGAAAATACCAAATCTAGATGATATGACTATATTTGATATATATATATATATATAAGGGGGATAAGGTTAGGATTATGAATAATAAAGGGTGTGTTTAGATATTTTTTATTTTTGTATTTTTAAAAATTATTCTCAAAAATTACTTTAAAAAATTATTTTCTTGTTCTTAAAAATTATTTTTGGATTGAAAGGAAACGAAAATTAGAGGGTGATTAATATTGTAAATGAGAAAATATTTCGTTTAATTTACAAAACTAAAATCTAAAATAAAAAAATAAGTTTAGAAAATAACTAAAAGTTATTTTTATTTTCTTATTTTTAAGTTATACATTTAGAGAATAATTTTTAAAAATAGATTCTTAAAATAGGTTGTCAAATAGGTTCTTCTATTTTTTTTGAAAAAATAAAAAACTATTTTTAAAAATAGAAAACAAAAAAAGCCACACATATTGAAAAGGATAAGGTTGGGATTGTGATTGATAAGTACTGAAAGGCACATGGTGGACTTTCTATTATTGATTATATATTGTTTGTCTTGTGTGATACTTAATTGTAATAAATCTAATTTATTTTGTATGGTCACTAGGAAATGTGAATTGTAAATTGAGGATTTATTGAAGAATGTATTAAGATAAATAAATTATTTGTTTATTGAGACTTTATGTATGACTATTTTTCTTTAAAATGTTTTCAGGTGATCAAGGTGAAATTCCACAACCAACACCAATGATTCAAGAATAGCAATATGTTGTGAGTAGCCATTAATAAAAGATAAGAAGTTAGCATAGGGGTTCAATTGAAACTTTTGGGAAAAAATTATAGATATCTAAATACATGATAACTTAACTTTAATGTAAATATTATTTTGATAAATAAAATGCAGTAAATCTATTAAATGAGTCCTATTATTTGTTATGTGATGATACCATATTAGGTAGATAGGCTTGTGGTTACCAATAGTAAGATTCACACAGGTTACAGTTAAGTGGGTCGTGATAATGCACCTATCTATCTAATAATTATCTTATGAAGTTTCAAAGGATTGCACATTTGAATTTCAATTAATTTGTTGTCACAATTTGAATTTTCTCAACTTGAATCTATATATATGAAACCTCTTTATGGGTAGACATAACAAAAATTACTCTATATTATTTTCATTCTTCGTATGCCTTTACAAATTCTATCACGGTTTAATTTCCAACTAATTATTACATGTGGTAATGTTACCTTTGGCCCCTTACCTTTATAACATTATCTATCTTTTTTTTTAATAGAGATGCCTTAATACATTCCTTGAAAACTTTCCAAATGCTTGTTAAAATGAATAAACATGCTATTCTACGTATCCTCCATTTCCTTTGTGTCAGAATTATCATTCATCCATCCTCGACATTTGATTTGAAACATCACATAATCATTTATAGAAAGCCCTTAGATTGTTAAGAAAAAAAATAGTTGTGGAGATGGAACAACAAGAAATTAATGAAAAGAAATGGAATAAGAAGGAAATAATGAAAGAGATGGAACAAAAAGGAAACTATTTTGAGGCATATATTACACTTTTCTAAATATTTTTACACTATTTTGAGGCATATATTACACTTTTCTAAATGTTGACTTCCTTGAGATATATTCTAACCATATTCAACACTTTTATTCTCTTTAAATTATCTATTTTATCCTTCATCACTCTTTCATCTTTGTAAATTATAATGATATTAACATTTAGTTAAAATTTCTTTTCAAATCTCGCGTCTGATGATTAAAAAATTATTTTCTTACATTTATGTATATGAATTTATCTTTTTTAAAAATCATAAGTTTAATATATTTTTATTATTTAATAAAAGAGTAAAATTGTATACAAAAATGTAAAAAATTTGTCTTTCTATCATTAAAGGAGAAAAGGAATGGTAATTGCAAAAATAATATATTATATTTTATAATAATAGAAGTGTCATCTGGAATGGAAGTGTATAATTTTATAAATTTAGAGATATCAGTTGTAATTGAACTAAAACACAAGGTAATCAATGCAATTCGTCCGAGACACCTAGAATCACTTTAGAAAAAAAGCCATCAATTTGTGAGCCTATTTAAGTGTGACAAGAAAATCAACAGATATTTTGAAATTACAAAAAAAATCAGTGATAGTCAAATATTGAAAAAGGGAAAATCTTCAATTTTTCAAAGAAATAAATCATTTTATTTTAAATGATATTATTGAGAATATAACTTACGGTCAAAAAGTATAATGACCATGAATGTTAGCCGTTTCTAGCCCCCTGACCTTGCAAGGTGAAGGCTAAATTGATACTATTAATTAACTGTACTTCAAAATTACAAGTATATCACATTTCCTTTAATAATTTAGATTTTCCTATTATAACTTTTTTTAATAATGCTATAATCACTTTATATCTATTCTAAATTGTCTCTCACAAGTGATTTAAAATAAATTGGTCCAATTTATTTGTGGTTTCATTCATTTTATAAACTTTTAATTTGAAAATGTTTAGTGTATGACAATTATTAAAATAGTTATATATATATATATATATATATATATATATATATATATATATATATATATATATATAATATCAATTAATATTTATAAAGAGTTAAATTGTCTTTTTTTTTCTAAGAATAAGAGTTAAATTGTCAATAAATGCAACTTATAATATAAAATAAAAAAACCAAATATACTTACTATTTTTTAATAATGATAAGATTAATTAAATCATTAAATATGTATAAATCAAAATTAGAGATTAAACTCTAAATATAACGAGAAATACAAAATTTTTAAAAAATATCAAGTGTGAATTGAATAAAATTATCAGTAATGTTTACCCTTTTATTCCCATGAAAGCAATGCACAAGATATGTATTGATGACCTTTCCTTAATGCCTTTTTTTTTTAATTTTTTGACTCCTTTCCTTAATGCATTAAATCATATGCAAACGCATCAAATATCAGTATTAATTTTTTTGGTAAATAAATATCAATATTATTCTTTATTATTCCTAATAAATCCAATAACTATTTTTAAAATTCAAAATTCATTTAACCATAATACAATATTAATTGACTTGTATACTAGATAATGACACTAAAATCGAAGATATGAATTTAGAATTAAGATAAATATAAATTTTTTAATTGAAATTAGGAAAAAATAGATGTGAAGGTGGGCAACAAGAACATAGTAAAAAGAGATGGATAAAAAGTATTGAATAAGAAGGAAACAATAAAAGAGATGGAACAAGAATATAATGAAAAGAGATAGAATAAGAAGGAAACAATGAAAAAGATGAGACAAAAAGAAAACTATTTTTAGATATATATTACATTTTTTTAAAAGGCTTTTATAATCAGGATATACCAAAATTTAAAATTTTCTAATTTGAAGTAGTAAAAATAATTTAGTAAAAAAATTTATTTATAATAATTGAACAAATGTGACTCCTCATTAGACAATTATTGCAATGTCTTTTTTGAACTTTAAATTCTAAAAAAATAAATTATTTATTTACCAATTTAAATTCGAACCATCTTTGACTCTTTATGTATAGAAAATTACTATGAAAAATCAGTCCATAAATCTACTTAAGATTTTCATTTATATACCATTTAAAATTTATTTTTCTAAGCAATGTTGGAATTGAAAAGTAACTCACATTCATAAACCACCAACATTAACTCCACCAATTTACGTAGCATTTTTAGTAACTCCGTCTCAAAATACTATTCACATAGAATTACAAACACGGGGGAAAAAAGAAAAAAGGGGGAGGGATGGCATTATTTTGCCTAACGCAGTTCTTGAAAGATTGCGTTAGGCAAGGCAATGCCATTCATAATTTTTTTTTTAAATAATATTAATTATATTAAAAAATAATTTTAAAATAAGGGAAATTGTTTCTCCTATAATATTATTCAAGCTAAAGAGCTCTCGTTTAGGCCACATGGGCATCCAAACCAAATTTGAAAGTTGGAACATCACAAGTTAAGAGCTTGTGGTTTGCATCAAATGGCTGGCCTTGTCTTTAAATCTCAATTATAATGTTATTTAAAAAAATAAATTAGGGGTGGTATTCTTTTGCCTAATCCCATCTTTTAAGAGTAGCATTAGACAAAATAGCGCCATCCATCCCTTTTTTTTTTTTTTTTGGCAACTCTATGAATGAACAGTAATTTAGCGAAGGAGTTTCTGAGCTAAGACTACCCAAATTGGTGGGCCACAGTACATTGCATGACTTTTGCAATGAATAGTGGTGGGGTTACTTCAAGTAACTCCACCAACAATAGTAATACCCTCTTTCATCACGCAACTGAAACTTTAAATTAAATATTACAAAAATGTTGGAAAAGGTCTAATTAATATCTATTCTTTAGATGATTTTTTTTTTTCATAAATCGTCAATAACAAATATAACTTATCTTATCTTTTCTTTTCACTTCAAAAAAAAAGAGAAAAGGAATGAAATTTAGCTACTACTCAACGGCTACATCCAACCCTATTAAATGTCACATTTTTATTAAAATCGCATTTAATAAAATGACGAAATTAAAATAAAAGTCCATCCATTCCACTTGCTTTTTATTATCTTTCCTATTCTTATAAGATTGTTTTTTATAATCACGCATTTATGATCTCGTACTTAAATATTATTTATATATATTAAAAACCTAAAAGTAATAAAAAATGCTTTTATAATAATAACAAAAAGTAACTGCTATATTATTTAATATATGTATAAGCATCATTCTCTTTAAATCAAATTTATTTTAATTATTGAAATTATTTTTTATCAAGGAAAAGGTTAACTTTATTTTATTTGTTACGAAGATTACGTGGAGTTACATAAATTGTTTAATATTATAATACTTGAATCTATTAAATATGATACTCTTTGAATCAAAATTATTTTAATTACTTTTATGCAAAAAATAAAATTAATTTTATTTTATTTTTACAAATAAAGTGTTAGATAAATAATATTAAAATGATATGCAGTTGTTTACCCATGTACAAGATTAAAATTAGAAATATTACTTCTTCTTTACAAATTTTTCTTTTAAATTTTTTTAACCAAAAATTAATATATCACAACTAATTCAATACAATTCATTTTTTCATTGTTATTAACACATTCAACCACTTTTTCTTTTACAAAATTGTCAATAATGATAACAAATAATTCATTATTATTTATTGTCATTTTTATTTAAATGCTTCATATATAAGAATATTACAACAAATATATAAAATTATAGATATATAATAATAAAAAGGCCTCATACATATAACAAAATAAATACATTAATTAATTTACCATTTATTATAAAATCCAAAATGTTTACTTCTCTTCCTTAACGCAAAATAAAACTTTTACATAGGGAATGACGTGAAAAAAAGCAGAAGTGGGAAATGAAAGAAGAAACAAATGTGGAAATGAGAAAAAAGAAGGAGAAACAGGTGCACATATAAAAAAATGAATGAATAGAAAATTCTTTATGCCAATGTAATGAAATTGCTTTAAAATGTGTTAAGTTGGATGTAATACAATGAGAATAAGAAAGGAAATGGATAAAAAGTTTGTTTGATATGCATTATGAAATAGAAATATTCATTCAATTAAATGATAGAATCTCTATTTTATAGCAAAAATGATAAAATAAGCCATTTAATTATTCATAGAATGATTTTTTTGCACATATATTTCTCATATTTTTTATATATTTCAAAATTATTCTTTGTTAATATATAACAAAAAAAATTAATTTTTAAATATTTCTCTGTATCCTTTATAAAAATACTTAATATAGAAATTTAGTAATTTAGAATTCTTATGCTTTTATTATAGAAAAATTTTCATTAATTATAATTTTGATGATAGAATTTAAATTGTGACAGTTTCTATTATTGATTATATCATTTATTTTAATAATGTTAAATTATTTAATAAAATATTTATTATTTTATAATAAAAATATTATTATATTAAATATAAAAATAACATAAAATCCTCATTCCGTTCCTTGATATGCCAAATACAATATAATTATAGAATGATTATTTTATTTTTATTTTTCATTTTCTCTTCCATTTTCATTCTATTTTATTTTATCACATCAAATACAACATCAATTACGTGAGCAAAATAGGTATTACTATTGTGTGATAAAATTACTTGCAGTAATGCCACCCAAATTGGGTTGAATTACTGCAAGTAACTCCGCGACTATTCATTGTATGACTGTTGGTGTTGGATGGAGTTGCTTAGACTAACTCCACTGAATCTGGGTGACGTTAGCTCCAATAACTCCACTCCTAAATCACTATTCATTTATAGATTAACCATTACTCATTCATATGGTTGGGAAAAAAAAATGATTTACGTTTAGAAAAATGACGGCAACCTCATATAACTTCTCTTAAAAAATATTATTGAAAATAATTTTGAAGTAACGTTACATTACTGTCATGTTTGGTTGAAGCGAAAGAAAAGAATTAGAAAAAATATTAAAATTAAAAATAATTGTTTGGATGAAAAGGAAAAGAAAAGAGAAAAAATTGAATTTAGATTATTTTTATACATTAAATTTTTTAGATTTTTTTCCTCTTGTTATTTTCTTCCTTAACTAAAATTCAAAATTTTCTTTTTTCTCCTCTCATTTTTTATTCTGCCAAATATGAGGCACAAGATTAGCGAAGCAAAGAGCCTAATTTGTCAAGGTCGGTCCCACCTAATCTATTAGAAACATTCATCACATTAGTCCTCTTATTAGGGCTGTGGGACAAGTGGGTTAGATCGGACCGTGTGTTTATAGTCTAATCTTTGGGACTTAAGCTAGCGCACAAATTTTTTTATTTTTATAAAATTTTTCAACTTTAAACAATAAAAACTTAAAATTGTTTGAAAATACTATATATTTATTCATAAATTAGTTATAATGCATTTTAAATTTATATATAATCTTAAAAAATATTATATATATAAAATATCAATCATAAAATATTTATAAAATAAAAATATTATTTATAATATAAATCTACATAATTAAAAGTAACAATTAAGAATATAAATTTATGTGAACTAAAAATGTTAGCTTATATAACTTTTAGAATTGTAAAAATAAAATAACAAGTTAGTCCATATGAACCATAATTTTTTGTGAGTCGAACTAATTTCAACTTTTGACTCTTGAGGCCTTTAAAATGGAGACACAAATCTTTTTAAACCCATGACTTAATAAATTAGCTTACAAACTTCGACTCATTTTATCACCTCTCCTTAGAACCATTGCCTTATGATATATGGCAATCCAAATAATTGAGAAACTATTAATTTTTACTATTATTTTGTGAACATTTTTTTGAAGGGTTTTGTTTCAGCAGGATTGTGGAAGAAATTTGGTGATTTTATAAAATAATTTCTAATTTTTCCATAACTTGATACTCTCTTATAAAATTTTGCAACTGCTTAGTATAAGGTTTGAATGTTTTTATAAAACGTTGTATCTTATTATAAAAATTTTCAATTAAAATAGAAAAATATTTTAAAAATTAATAAAATATTACAAAATTTTATTAAAAAAATTACAAAAGATTGCATGAATACACTCTTTTTTTTTTCACAGGCCATTGAACATCCCTTTTACAACAATAGAAGTGGTTAAATAAATAAGTTTATGGACAAAATAAAAAACATAAAAAAATGAAAGAAAGACTTCACGTAAAATAAAGGATGAATTACGTTGACTTCCTTGAGATATAATCTAATTATATTCAATACTTTTAATTTTTTTAAAAAAATTATCCACTTTCATTCTTTATCACATTTTCATCATTATAAAATATAACAATATTAATTTTTTACTGATAATTTCTTCTCTAATCTCGTCTCTAATGATTAAAATTTATTTTTATATTTTCATATATAAACATATCCTTTTTTTAAAATTATAAGTTTAATATATTTTTATTATTTAACAAAAGGGTAAATTTATATATGAAAATGTAAAAAAAATTGTCTTTTTATTATTAAAGGAAAGAAAGAATTATAATTAAAAAAACTGACGTTATTGTATTTTATAATAGTAGAAGTGTCATCTGGATTGAAAGAGTATAATTTTATGAATTTAGAGATACCGGTTGTAATTGAACTAAAATTCTAGGTAATCAATGCAATTTGTCCTAAATACCTAGAATCACTTAAAAAAGCTATCAATTTGTGAGCCTATTTACGTGTGAAAAGAAAATCAACAGATATTTTGAAATTTTAAAAAAATCAGTGATAGTCAATTATTGAAAAAGGTAGATAAAATCTTTAATTTTTAAAGGAATAAATAATTTTATTTTAAATGATATTATTGAGAATATTTTTTTGATAAAAAACGTATAATTAGCCGTTTCTAGCCCCCCGACCTTGCAAGGAGAAGGCTAAATTGATACTATTAATTAACCATATTTCAAAGTTACAAGTATATCACATGTCCATTAATAATTTAGATTTTATTATTATAACTTTTTTAATAATGCTATAATAATTTATATCTATTCTAAATTGTCTCTCACAGGTGATTTAAAATAAATTGGTCCAATTTACTTGTAGTTTCATTCATTTTATAAATTTTTAATTTGACAATGTTTAGTGTATGACAATTTTTAAAATAGTTATATCTATGAAAATATAATTATCAATTAATATTTATAAAGAGTTAAATTGTCACTAAATGTAATTTATAATATTAAATAAAGATTCCAAATATGCTTATCCTTTTTCATAATGATAAAAGTAGTTAAATTATTAAATATGCATTTGTAAAAGTTAGAGATTACATTTTAAATATAATAAAAAAATAATTTTTTTAAAAAATATCAAATATTACTTGAATTAAAATTTACCAACTATATTTACTTCTTTACTCCCTAGAAACGCAACGCACAAAATATGTATTGATTACCTTTCCTTAGTGCTTTTTTTTTTCGGTGAATCATTTCCTTAATGCATTAAATCATGCTCAAATGCATCAAATATCAGTATTATTGTTTATTATTCTTAATAAATCAATAATTACTTTTTTAAATTTAAAATTCATTTAACCATAATACAATATTATTTGATTTGTATACTAGTTAATGACACTAAAATTGAAGGTATGAATTTAGCAGTAAGATAGATATAAATTTTTTTCATTGAAGTGGTAAATTTCGAAAAAAAAAAAGAAATAAAATGATCATATTTATCTTTTTTAAAATTAAAAAATTGATGAAACGAAAAATCAAAGGAACTTGGTGTCGCAGAAACATTTGCCGACAAATAATAATAACTTATGCTTTAACAGTTTCTCCAATTTGAGTCGGTTTTTCCTTGGGTGCAGTTCAATGGGATTGGCTTGCAAGCAGCCAGAGCTTAGGAGACCGTAAAATATTTGTTCAATTATTCATATGAAACATGTTGTTCAGGTGGGCTCCCACACCCCTTAGTTCACAGATGTTGTTGATTAATTCTGTAAACGACAATAGCAAAAAAAAAAAAAAAATCTGTAAACCACAAAATTAGGTGTTGTTAAAGTTAAACAACGAATAATTGACTTGAAAGATTAAATAAATATTCGTAAATTCTTTCCTATTTTCTACCGTCCCAAAAATTTTAAGACCGGAAACATAATATATAATTATAGATGTTATATGTATTAAAAATAAATTTTAAAATTAGGTTTCAAATTATTGAATGAAGTTTTTAAAATTTATTTTATTATTTTTATTTAGTAATAATTTTTAATTTTTATTTAAAATTTAATTTTAAATATTATTCTTATTTTATATAGCATTATTTATATATAATTATGAGATTGTAATTATTAAATGGGAGATTCTTGGCTACTCTTTTTTATGGTGCTCAATGGTACTCAAAGACATTAAATGACTGACATTTGGCATGAAGGACGACAAAGCAGATTCCAATATTTGAAAGGGCCGTTAGTTTTAGTTATTTTTTAATATTTTATTATATAATACTAATTTTGATCTTTTTACTTCTTTCATATTAATAATTTAAATACAAAATACTAAATTACTACTTGAAAAAAATTAAAGAAACAATCAACTAGTACTTATGATGTTTAGACGTTTATTTAGTATTAATTTCTAAAATTTTACATTAATTTAATATTTATATCATTAAATCTTGTATGAATAATAATTTTCTTTTAAAATTTTAATTTTTTATTATTAAAATATATATAAATTATTTGAAATAAAAAATAAGTTAATTTCTTATGAATATCCATTTTTAATAATAATTTCACATTGACATTTAACTTTTTTTATGCCAACCAAAAGTTTATTAAGTATATCTCGTATAAATTTTTTTAACTTTAATAGGAAAATAAAAAATGATAATATTACTAAACTAACATAAGATGCAAAAAAATTAATGCTACATGAATATTAAAATATTTTAAATAATAATTTGATGTCCTATAAATTTTTATATATTAATTTAATGATTTATTCTTAAAACCTTATCTTTAATTGTTTGACTAAATTAATAAATTAATAATTATTTTAATCAGCTTATTAGCTCTTATTTTTTTAAAAAAATTAAGAATAATAACTTTTTGAATTAACTAATTTGTATGTAATATAAAAATAATATTCTTATATATAATTATAATTTTTTTTACATTTCAATCCTTAATAAATAATAAAGTACTAAATTTTATTTAGTTATTTCTTAAAAAAATTGATTTGTATAATAAATTGTGATTATTCATTTTTAAATAAAACTTAAATAAATATAATAGATTATATTAAAATATTTACATAATAATGAAAAATTGCATGAATATAATCATGTCTTTTCTATTAAATTATATAAAAAAGAATAAAATATATGTTTCATTCCATAGAGAATAAAACAAAATGTATTAATAAAATTATTAATCTTTTGAATTAAAGAATAATATATATTGAAAAAATATTGTTTAATAATATAATATAATTTATTATATTTATTTAAATTTTATTTAAAAATAAATAAATGTGATTTAGCATTTTTTTATTTATTATGATTGGAGATATAAAAATTTTATAATTATAGATAAGAATATCATTTTTATAATAAATGTAAATTAGTTAATTTAAAAAGTTACTATTCTTAATTTTTAAAAAATTATTTGAGAGTTAATAAGCTGATTAAAATATTTATTTATTAAATATTTAAATTAATTTATTAACTTAGTCAAACTGTTAAAAATACTCAAATCAACTAAAATCTAATTAAAAAATTATTTTTCAAACAAACTTTCTTCACCTACTTCTATATAATTTATGCAATGCACGGTGAATAAGGTTTTAAAGAATAAGTCATTAAATTAATATTTAAAAATTTATAAGACATCAAATTAATATTTAAAATATTTTAATATTCATGTAGCATTAATTTTTTTACATCTTATGTTAGTTTAGTAATATTATCATTTTTATTTTACTATTAAAGTTAAAAAAATTTATATGAGATATGCTTAATAAAATTTTAGTTGGTATAAAAAAAGTTAAATGTCAATGTGAAATTATTATTAAAAATGGGTATTCATATGAAATTAACTTATTTTTTATTTTAAATAATTTATATATATTTGAATGATGAAAAATTAAAATTTTAAAAGAAAATGATTATTTATACGAGATTTAATGATATAAATATTAAATTAATGTAAAATTTTTAAAATTAATACTAAATGGCTGTCTGAACATCTTGAATAGTAATTTATTGTTACTTTAATTTCTTTCAAGTAGTAATTTGGTATTTTGTATTTAAATTATTAATATGAAAGTAATAAAAAGATCTAAATTAGTACTATATAATAAAATGTTACAAAATAACTAAAACTGGCGGCCCTTCCAAGTATTGGAACCTGTTCCGTCGTCCTTGGTGTCAAATGTCAATCATTTAACATCTTTGAGTACCATTGATTACCATAAAAAAGAGTACTTAAGAATCTCCCTTATTAAATATTCAAGTAATTGGTTGGATAAGACAATCAATACATATCTCGTAATTTGAGAAAGCTTTTGTGATAAATACTTAAGAAATTTGTGATAAAGTTGTCCTTTACTCAAGCATAAATTCACAAATTTTCAAAAGGTTATTAATAGATTCTTTTTATAATTGACACAAAATAATAGATCAATATCCTGCAGAGATAACGTTATTTATACAAAATAAAATAAAATTCAAAGGAAAAGAAAAGGAAACAACTGCGCCTTTTTTCCATTTTTTGGTGGGGGGGGGGGCAGAGATAACGTTATTTATACAAAATAAAATAAAATTCATAAGGAAAAGAAAAGGAAACAACTGCACCTTTTTTCCATTTTTTGATTGGGGGGGGGGGGGTTCATTCTGTCTGCCTCTGTGTGTGTGTGCCTCATACTGCCCCGTCAAATCATCAGTATATAACGTTCAGGTACAACTGGATAGGATTGCAAGCAAGGCATTAATAATTTACCTCCGACTCTTCGCATCACATCACGTTCCTTATTATAATCAACTTTTTGACACACTTCCAACAAAAAGAAATAGAAGAAGAATCACCTGATCTTCATCTTCATAATCAACGTTCAGCATTCAACGCCAGCAGCAACCATGACAATGGACGAGGCCAAGATCCAATACAATTCAAGAAGAAAAAAACAAGCTTTAGACGACCAATCGCCTCTGCTACCAAAGAAGATTGATCAAGATAGTTCTAATGGCGCATCCTTTACTGGGTCAGTGTTCAATCTATCTACAACCATTATTGGAGCTGGGATTATGGCTTTACCAGCCGCCATGAAAGTGCTGGGTCTGGGTTTGGGAATTGCAGCCGTCGTCTTTGTCGCTTTGCTTACAGAGACTTCGTTGGAGATTCTGATGAGGTTCAGCAGAGTTGGCAAGGCAGAGACATATGGAGAGGTCATGCGGTTTGCTTTTGGAAGTGTAGGAAGATGGGTATTTCAGATATGCGTTCTTCTGAACAATTTTGGGATTCTCGTTGTCTACATGATCATAATTGGTATTAAATTATCATCAATCCATTCATGAGTTTATTGAACTTCATATCTTATGCTATTTGTAATTAGATTTTTTTTTTTTTTTGTGAATATATTGTGATATTTATAAATCTTTGCATATATTTGTCATAATTATTAAGAACTACATAATTTATTCTCATTTATCTTTTTGGAAATTGTCATTATTTATTATCCTTGTGTTGCAAGCATTTAGATGTGACTAATTGTGATGGTTCTGAGTTTTGGATTAAATTATTGATGATGTTCAAATAACGGACTGAGTTATTTTGTCAGTGAAATTGATTTGCGGTTTCCTTCAAATCTTAATAAGTTGGATTGGTTTTTCAATTAATTACAAGGTGATGTGATATCTGGAACATCTTCAAGTGGAACTCATCATTCTGGTGTGTTGGAAGGATGGTTTGGTGAACATTGGTGGAATGGTCGAACTTTTGTTCTTCTTGTGACAACTATTTTTGTATTTACTCCATTGGGATTTGTTAAGCGGATAGGTAAATTCACTTATGTGTATAAAATATGATATGTGATTAACAACTTATGACCTCTGAGTTATCATTTTGATTAACATGCGCCTTTTATGCTTGCAGATTCATTAAGATATAGTTCAGGTTTAGCAGTGGCTCTGGCCGTTGTATTTCTAGTCATAACAGCGGGAATCACATTTGTAAAATTGTTCAATGGCAGTGTTGCCATGCCCAGGTTCCTTCCTAATATTACTGATCTGTCGTCTGTATGGAGTCTATTTACAGCAGTTCCCGTTCTTGTGACAGCATTTGTCTGTCATTACAATGGTATGCCTGCTGAGTGCATCCTGCAATTTAGAATCTTCAACCACTTTTCTAGTAGAGGAACTCCTATATTTCACCCAATAATAAAATATTAAGTTTCAAACATCTGTATGAAAAACTAGAGAAAACCCAAAATTTTTATCCGGTAGAAGTCCACTTAGAGGTTTCAGTCTCTAACTTTCCTTGTGGTGGAGGCAAAAAGAGATTACTTCTGCCGGCGCCTGCTGCTGTAGCACCCAATGTTGTCTTGACGTTTTTCCCCTCCTCAAGGTCCTGTGTTTGAACCCAAGATGTTGGGTGTGTTAAGTGGCTTACCGCTTACCACTGCTACTGTTATTAAAATCAAAGAGGTTGCTTATGTGGCTTATGATTTGTTTAATGGCTTCTTGATACCACATTTGACTGCATTGATGTCGTAGTCTGTTAAAATGTCTTAATTTATTTCTGTGATTCATAATTGAGAATTTACTTGAATTTATACCTTTTTCAGTTTTTTCTCTTCCCAGTATTTCAGATATTATTGTTTTTCATGTTCTATTTTGAAATTCTTGTAGAAGCACTCTTCCAACTGCCTGCCTTCATTTCACCAGAATAATTGAGACACATGAGTTCATAACTTTACTCTCTATTTTGCAGTACATATGATAGACAATGAGTTAGGAGACCCGACCCTGATACAGCAAGTTGTGCGTGCATCACTGGCTCTGTGTTCCAGTATTTATATACTTACAGCCTTATTTGGATTCCTCCTATTTGGGGAATCAACTCTTGATGACGTGCTGGCCAACTTTGATATTAGCCTTGGCATCCCTTACAGCAGTCTGCTCAATGACATTGTTCGCATCAGCTACGCCCTTCATCTCATGCTTGTTTTCCCTGTCATCTTCTTCTCACTGCGCTTCAATTTCGATGATCTTCTCTTTCCTTCAGCTAGATCATTGTATTCAGATAACTGTAGGTTTGCGTTGATCACTACTGGACTCATTGGTTTCATCTATGTGGCTGCAAATTTTATACCTAGCATCTGGGACGCTTTTCAATTCACTGGAGCAACTGCCACTGTGTGCCTAGGATTTGTTTTTCCTGCTGCAATTGCTCTAAGGTGGGTTTTTCTTCCTTATATCAGTTTTTTGTTCCTGCCTTTTACTTCGATAAATTTAACTCTTTCTACTACTGCTGAGAAGGTTGAGATTTCCCATTTAAAGGCCTTTGGATTTCTTCCCATTAGTCCTCAATAATACCATAGCTGCAACTTTATACATAAAATTTCCTAGTTTTTCATAAAAAGCTGCAAATGTTTAGGGTTCTAGGTTGAAACTATTGCATAAAATCTTGTATAAAATAAAGTTGCAACATGAATGATGGGTTCCATGAAAAAGTTGCAAACTTTTTTTAAAAAAATTGTAATATTTTATGAAAAAAGTTGCTAGATTTTATGGAAAATCTTGCAAGAAGTCGTAACAATAATGCTCCCTTGTCAAGAGAGCACCGAAGCGAAGCAAATCCCTATTTATGTACACTAAAATAAAGGGGTGCCTGTAACTGAGTGAAACTTTTAATTCTTGTATTTCAGTTTTCAATGTCCTGAATTCGTGGTCACGATGCATCGCTTGACAATTCTTAATTGGTGCTGGATTCTTAAGTTGCTCTACGGAGATATTTAATGAATTCCAAATGGATTCAGACGTGAAAGCTATAACTGTAGGTGTAATTTGATGTCTTGCTAATATCTATATGTGATATTTCAGGGATCCTCATGGCATTGCGAGCAAGAAAGACAAGATTTTATCTGTCATCATGATTTTTCTTGCTGTGTTCTCAAATGTGGTGGCTACATATAGTAATGTTACTGCCCTTCTCAAGAAAACAAATTGATTCTTATGAATGGTCGACTTAAGTATCTGTTTTAGCATGAAAGGTGAGAGAGTTGGCTTCCCTCATGTTAGGCCAAATGATCAAGGCAATCATTTTTGTGGGGTCAGAAAATTCAGCATGTGCCGAAAACTCGACAGATTGAATTGTGGGGAGAGAGGACAAGTTGGGTGTGACGTTAATGTAATTACTGTACTACATGTCTAATTGTATTACAAGAATGTTGATGATTTCAAAAATTCAGCTACCAGATGTGTGTGTGCCCTATTTGAGCAATTTAGTTTGTATTAACATGTGAGAAAAGCTCATTGTACGACTAGTAAAACATGATTTAAACATCACTGATTGGTTGGCTCAATGGTAGCAAATCAAATTTCAAGATATTTCAAGTCCAAAAAAAAGTCTTGAGTTCAATCCTTAAAGATATTGTTATTTGGATGATTTTATTATTTATTATTTTTGCTTTAAATAGATATTAGTCTCATACTACTTAAAATTAATTACCAATGAGATGAATTAATAAATTTTAAAATGGTGAGTATTCTTAAGTGAGCGGGTGACATGGTAAGTAAAGAGTAGTAGAAAATAAATATTTAAAAAAGTTAATTGATGTATATATAAATAATTTTAATCTTAATTTTTAAATATTATTTAAATTAAAATATTTAAAGTAGAAAATAATAAGTAAATAAATAAATAAAGAGAAAATGAGGGGAGGACAGAGGAAAAAATGATAGAAAAGTGATACATGTGATCGATAGCTTCTTTTAGCTTAATCTTAGAAGGGATGATGAGAAAGTTGAGGATTTGGGAGTTGACATAAATTTTACATTAGATGGGTTAAATATAATTTTTTTTAAAGAAAGTATTGGAAAATAATTTAAAAAAAAAAGATTATTATTATGTACTACTAGAACTCT
This sequence comes from Sindora glabra, assembly GCA_020226215.1. Lineage (NCBI taxonomy): Eukaryota > Viridiplantae > Streptophyta > Magnoliopsida > Fabales > Fabaceae > Sindora > Sindora glabra. The sequence continues at coordinate 35,161,143 of CM035236.1, read as the reverse complement.
AGTTATTATTTATTTAACTACAAAATATACAAGTAATATATTACTCTTTTATTTTTCTACAATCAAATAAGGTTTTTCTATAAAAAATATCTTCCATCACATTACATAATTGTGGATTTTCAAACTGTCTTGATGAGTTTTACTAAAGAAGAACAGAGTTGGATATGCTAACAACATTTCAAGGTCTTTGACTTCAAATTGTACCTGTCCCTTTTTTTACCTTATGAATTTCATTTATTAATGGTCTGCTTACTCCAACACATGACTAATATAAGAAGTTACTAATCGCAACCACTTATCAACTTTTCTTAATGTATTTAATTTCATGTTCCTTATAAAAGTGTGCTTTTCATGAGAAAAGATATGTAATTTTCAAAAAAAAATATTATGAAGTATACTTTTTTTTATCTTAAATTATGCTAATGCATCACTTCTATACCATTTTATCATCGTGCGAAGGAAATTTTCAAAACAAATGGTATCATAGGCAAATTTTCCTAAATTTGAATCCTTTTTTACTCATTAAGATGGTTTTGAATTAGGAGCATCCATTCGTGTTTTTCTATCCCAGACTCTTGGTTGTTCCTTTTTCTAAGCCTTTGGATTTAAGGTAGTTCTTTTTTTATCATGTTATCCTGGCTATCAAAAGGAATAGTATAAAATCTTGTTTCTAGTTAGGGATGCAAATGGGTTAAGCTTTGTTTTAAATAGGCCAAGTTAGGCTTTGCCTTAAATGGGCCTTACCTTAAATAGATTGGGCGTGTATTACAAAATATTAGCTCGAACCTAACCTATTAGCCTATACAAGACTTTATTTCAGGCCTAAGCTTAACTTGTTTTAAAAGTCTGACTTAACTTGTTAACCTATTTAAAAGCCTATTTTTAAATACAAGTTTTTAAATAAGTTAATAACTTAAGACTTAAAAAATCTATTATAAAAAAGCTTTAAATAAGCTAATAACTTATATAAACTTGTATCAATATATTTTTAAGATATCCCTAATAATACTAAAATTAATATAAAATTTTATATAAAAACTAATTAACAAAGAAATAAATTCATATACTCATAATATAAAATTACTAATTTAAATATTCAATATTTAATTAAAAGTAAAATAATATTAAGTTGTCATAACATTAAAAGTTAAAAATAAAGGCAAATTAGTTCATCATAAACTATACAATAAATATTTAAAATATTTAATCTATATAATGAGTTTGAAAAAAAAGGCCTATATGTCATTGCCTTTATAATAAATAAGTTTAAATAAAAAAAATGTTAAATAGGCCAGCTCAATAGACCTATTAGTTAAATTTAAAATAAAAATCTCTAATTTGTTTAATTAAAAAGGCTCTTATATTAGCTTTAACTTGATTCATTTAACTAAATAGGTCGAGTCAGATTAAGCCTAAATTAAGTCGAACTATAGGCCCTCAATAGGCTGCCCGACTTATTTGCACCCTTATTTCTAATACTTTTTGTCCATTCTACTCTAAATGTAAATGAATTTTATACAACCCCCTCATATTCCCTAAATAAACAAAAGGCATTTACTAACGAGTGTTCTAGCACTAATTAGGGATTATTTATTTTATTAAAATATATTTTAAATTCGTGTATTCTATTTAATTATTCTCAATTTAAAATTATTGCATAAAGATTAACCCAAGTATTAAATAGTCACTAAGAGTTATGTGTGGATATAAAATCGTATAATTGAAAGAAAATGACTTATGATTCAATCATTAGATTTCTAAAGTAATAGAAAAATGAACATTTTTTCTCCAAGCAAAGGAAAGGGTTAAATGGAGAGTGAATTAAATGAAAATACATAAATTTTGAAAAATTCATGTTCCCAACACCATAACAATTAACAAGATGCAGTTCTCTTGTGAAGAAATTGTGTGCATTATCCATTGTGTATTTAAATAAATTTACATATATGCACTAAAAAGAATGTTTTAGATGACCTTGCTTTAAAAAATATTGATTTCAATAAACGGCCCATCATTCAGACTTAGCATTAGAATGAATAGTACAACTGATTCAAACCCCCCTCAGAGAATGCCGTCAGTCGTCGTCTTCACACCTGATAAAAATAATGTTTTAAAGCAGAGACGGTAGGGTCAACATAGAACGAAAACAAAAGAAGGTATAAGCTTCTCCTGCAATTCCAGGAATAATAACGTTTCTATTGGCATTATTGCTCCACACTAATTCAAATTATGTACGGAAATTATACAGATGCTTCCATTACATACTTCTTGGCCTAAAAAAATAACTGTCAATCAAGGGGGGAAAAACAAACAAATCATGCCAACAGACCACATTTTGACTGCTTTCCTTGCAAGAGCAAAAGGATATGAGTATCTATATGAGCCTTCTTCAATTGTTTCCAAGGGCTTGTTCCTTTATAGTTCTGTCCGACGTCAACGGGTAACAGAAGATTGCATGTTGTACATTCACCTTCTTCTGCTTTGCTAATCAGTATAAAAGGCTCCATTAGGAGGCCTCCCTGGTGATCATCTCCATTTTAGATCACCTTATTTCCTCATATTCTTTGTGAAATAGTGGATACAGAAGATAGCACTGGAGTCCCAAGCATCAGAGCATCTCTCAAGGAGTGAAATCATCCGACTCCGATTTATATACAAAAGTTTTTGGATGCTCACAATTTTGCATCATCATTCCTCCTCCATTTTTGTCATTGTGAACCATGCAATGCCGTGGCCATGAATATAATACAAATTCCGGCACATTGGATCTGAACTCCACAGGTGGAAGTAGAAGTACAATGTCATGTTAGTTTCTGCCAGGTCTAGTTGAAAAAATATGTAGACTCCAGAACCTCTCTCAAATCAAAGTCTCCCCGCGCTGGCAGTGGAGGAAATTTCAAGTTCGGGAAAGACTGCTGAAAGCCTTCCAACAACTGCAGGAGGAAAACAATAAAAAAAAAAAATTGGAATTATCCCTCATTAAGTAGAGAACTCTTCCACAGCCAATATCTATTTATATGAAATCATAAGTTAATTGATGAAGAATAATAAGAATGCATACGTTGAAAACATGCATTGGAAGATAATGCTGGAACAAATATAAGGCTATCACATTGATTTGAAACCATAATTAGATAATACGAGATAAACCTATGCTAACCGACGTTAATTCCAAAAGGCATGGAAACTTCCATAAGCCATGTCAGTCTCACATTCATGACACCAGAAGCCAGGAAAATAAACGAAACCATAGAATTTAACAATATTAATATACAAGTCATGGCTGACAGTTCTCATGATAAAAAAAATATCCACCTTCAATGACTGGAATGGCAAAATGGGGAATATATACGTGCAATAGACAGTTCAGGACTTGGACAGATAATTACTTATACCAGACAAACTTGGAAAGAGGCTTTAATCAATCATGATTTAGGAGTATTGCCAAAGTGAAGATAGTATACATTTTCCAGTATTGGGGCCTCGTAGAGTTCAACAAACTTTTCACGGAGGATCCTGTTCATTGTATCAACATCACAAGCATGTGTCCAATATGAATCATGTACGCCTGCAATTAAGCATTGACATTATAAATTAAACATTCCCAATAAGAATATCAGACACAAAAAGAACACATACCCAACATCTATGTAAATATTATACACATGAATATTTTATATACAAATGTGCATGTGTCTGTACGCATGTGTTTTAAAAACTACAGTATGGACCTGCAAAGTTCAATCCTGCTTTTTTACAAGCAACTGCAGTCATCATCATGTGAGAACCATCAAGAGAGTGAACAAAGTTTGGGGGGAAAGCTGTTCTCTGCCTCCTAACCATAACCTGAAAGGAAGAAATACACCCAAGAAAAAAAAATTGTAAGTTTAAAATGAAACAATGGTCAAGATTGAATGCAGTACAGTAAATAAATAAACTAATGACCCAATTGTGGCCAAGAAAACAATTGCTGCAGTGATAAGAAATAGATGTTCATTCTACTGTATGGCAATAGCGACTTCAGAAGAAATTTCCACTTGCATTGCCTCGAAGGAAGAAAAGGGAAGAAGTGTGGCAAGGCTTTATGGAAACATGATAAATTTATTCAAAGGAAATGGATAGTGAAACTCAATCTTTATATTGAAGGCACAAACTAGTCTACCGTACAAGGGTCTACAACAAAGGTTGATCAAATCTAATAAATTTGAAAGTTACCTTATCAGTCTCTCGTTTTAGCGCCAATACCTGAAGGGATGTCTTAATCTGTGCATTGAACCATACATGGCATATTAACAATCGAATAAATGACAATAATGAGTATCAAGCCAAAAAAAAATTTTTTTTGAAAAAAAAAAAGCCCGAGATGCAGAAAGATTACTAGATGTCTTCCTAATTGTCTGTATGGCTGAACAACAGGAAGTCCAAGTGGAGTGACCCACCGTACTGTTTGATTCTCTGCAGCTATGACCTATCCAGGTTCAATACAACCATTGAACATAGTAAAAGATGAGATGCAATTTAAGTTAAAGGAACGTCTAACTTCAAAGATCAAACAATACAACTCCCCCCCCCCCCCAAAAAAAAAAAAAAACAAAAAAAAGGAAAAAAAATCACAAATATTTTGATTACCACAAAGAATCCCTATACTAAGATCAAACCAGAAATGAAGAGGACACAAGAAAAAAAAATGTGATCAACAACTAGATAACTAACACCAGGATTGCCATAAGCCTCAGTTATTTTCTAAAGCTAAACATAATAAAACCACTAAACATTTGTTACTCCATGAAATTCCAATGCAAAATGAGTCATACCTTTGCACAATCTCCTAGCCAACTCATGATACTTCTTGCAGCTTCAAACATCTCCTCTAATGCAATGAGAGTGGTCTGTAAAAAATAGAATTGGATAATTTGTAAAACTAGACAACAATTGTAGAGATGGAAAAGTGCATATACATATTACCAAATTGACTTCTCTTACTTTGGCTGCATAGCAAGCAGCAGCAAACAGCTCTGACTCATCCTCAATGGCACCACGCTCCTTTAGCCTTCTCTTGATCTGATCTCGTGCACCAATGTAAGTAACACCATAAACTGAAGTCATCACTGTCTGCTTCACCAATTTTCGGTCCACCTAAAGCTCCCAATTATGATAATAAACATTAGTTGGTGAAAGATTGAGATAACCAAAGAGAAAAAAATGCCAATTTGGTCATACAAGTCACTAATGCCAGATAAGTCATCAAGATGATTAATCAATTCATGGTTCAAGAAGTTCCTCCCACACTATAAATAATGAAAACAAAAACACAAAAGGAAAAGAGCAATCATTGGAAAATCAGTGGATTAGAGAAACCTGGTTGATTAAACGTCTAGCATGCACTGCACTTGGATTTGTTTCAGGATCTTTTTCCGCATCTCTTCTCATAATTTCCAGTACTCTGCACCGTGATAAGAAGTGAATTCAAACAGTAACTCTAGGCCAATTTTAAATCTAGTAAATAAAAATAGTATTGTCTATTGTGAGCACAAGAATACTATGCAAATAATTTGGACTCATTTTAAAAATCTTCTCTGCTGAGACACTGAATTAAAACAGTAATTCTAGGCCAATTTTAAATCTAGGAAATAAAAATAGTATTGTCTATTATAAGCACAAGAATACTATGCCAATTATTTGGACTTATTTTAAAAATCTTCTCTCTGCTGAGTCCCAAAGTTCAATTGAGATTTCCAGATGAGAAGGGGGATGGATTAAGACATGTCAGCAGGGGCATCTTACTCTTATTTGATTGAAAGGGAATCAGATGATATATGAAAGATACAGGGTACGTAGTGTCTGAAGAATCCAGAATGAATCACCCCCCATCCCTCGTGGCCTATAAGTTTATCAGGGTCTTCCCTTCCTGCCGCTAAGCATGTTAAAATCTTGTTACACAGTAACCAAAATGATAAGGCAAAGAGAGGAACTTCCATCCCATTACAATTATCTGATTCAAATAGGGTTTCTAAGCTTAGTCTACCCTGTTTTGGTATCCACATGGAAGATGGACTTTGGCCTCATTCCATGTGAATTTTATTATTTTGAATGATTAGTATCATAGCATAAACCAGTAGCCCTCTAGTTCAAATCCATGCTGGCATAATGCCCTCACGCACATGTTTGAACAATGTGTTGGCTGCCCATTACCTGGTAGCAATTCCTGAGTAAACATCAGCAGGCTTGTCTGCACCAACAAGATTGACAGCAGCAGCTCCCAACTTCAATAGAGAAATGAAAGATGGAGCATAATGATGATGAATTGCAACCACAAATAAACCAGATGAAGTATAAGTACACTTTTCTTGACAGAAAGATAAGCCTTTTTAACAGAAATAGAGAGTGCAATTAAAGAGGACGATGGAATATCCTCCTCAACAAATAAACAAAATAATACACAGCAAAAACAGAAAAGCTCATTGATAAGAACACAATCGATTAAGTCAAAATTGTAGGAGATCATTATTTAAGAGCAAAAGGATTTGCATAAGGCTATCAACAGAAAATTAAAGCATGAGATCTGAATTATTACATTTAAAATTTCCCCAAGATTATGGTGTTAGTTGAAATGGCCCCACTCCCCACATTCTTAGGTCAAATAATAAGGAAAAGATACGATACCTTGTATACTAAACAACATTCTAGATGTCTAATTTTAATAAAATAAGCCAACATAACAGCATACTATTCATTAAAGTCATTAGGAAACCCTCCAGTGGTATCAGGTTTCAGTCGGCAGCCATATTAATAACCATTCCAGTTCAATGATTACACCATTCCAGCTTGCAACAAAATTCAAGAATTGCCTTCCAGAGTTCATATCATTAAATTTAAGGCCATGACTAAAACCTACATCCATAACAAATAGAAAGTTAACTATGACAGCTATTTAGCATAAGTTACTTTCTTGGGAGTACACTCTCACACTAATAAGAATTTTTGCAATGGTTGAAAATAAGAAACAAATATAACTTAACAGGGTTCAGGACCTTCCTACTTAAATAAGTCGTAAAAAAGTTCCAACAATCTTCAAAAACAATCAAGCACAAACCAACCCCCACATTGACAAGAAAATTTACTCACTGCAGATCAATAATATTTCAAAAAGAAAAAAATCAAAATCCTTTAGAACACCCACTTCTGATAAGAAAGAAAATGAAAACAAAGGAAAATTTTATGTTCGTTACCTTGTCCCTCCCAAGGGCTGCATAGTGCTGTAAGCCATTGCACGAACCATCCTGGAAGAAGAACAAAACAAAATAATTCATCAAAAGAAATTGGAAGTAGGGAACTAAATAGTGAGACATGGGTTTTGCTTAGCAGTCTCTGCAACAAAGTTGCTTATGGTGACTTGGTAACTAACGGATGACAAAATGTCTTTAGTCTCTTATATAGATATATCTGTCACAGATTTTTAAAGACCATGGTTGTCAAAATCATGACTTTAAGTCGCAAGATCGTATGATCCTATGATCTGTCCTATGCATTACGAGTCTGATTACAGAGAAAACTCATATCTTCTCAGAGAGTGGTGGGATCGCAACTTTAACAATCCCACACAAAGCCCCAAAAAATGACTTTGAAATTGCTCAAAATGACACTGAAGGCATCCTTGTTGCTCCAGAAGTCGCTGCTGAAGCTTGGAGGATTTGCCGCCACTGGAGAGGACACCACATACAAGAGACGAGGGTGAAGCTTCACTGACTCACAGTTGCAATTGCAGAAGCAGGGGTGCTGAAGCTTGGAGGAGATGCTGCTACTGGAGATGACGCTGCAGACAAGAGACAACAGTGAAACTTCACTGACTCACAGTCGCAATTGCAGAAGCAGGGAGTTCTGGGATTGAAAAAGCAAGCACGTTCTCATTTTATTTTTAAGGTTTTATATTATATACTTTATTATTTTCTTTTACTTTTATATATCTATTCAATTTATTTTAATTTTATATATGATTAACAATATATAATTTCTGTTGATTCTGATTTTAACATTTTGATATATTCATCTGAAAATTGGAGGTTTAATATTATATATTTGTTTGAAGATATTATGTTGGTTCTGATCTTATTTTATGTTAAGGTTTCATATTATATATTTTATTTGAAAATTTTATTTGTTGGTTTTGAATCTTCCGATTATATATTGTTGGTTCTGATTTGAATTTACATTTATATAATATATTGATATTTTTACAAGTATATATATATATCTATATATATAAATATATATATATTTCTATACAGTCTTACATTATAGGTAGGATCTTATAATCTCACTTATGATCCCACGAATTATGATCTTAGATCCCTTATCCGATCCTAGGTAAGATCTACAATTTTGACAACCTTGTTTTAAACTAATATATGCAGCTGTATTCTAGGAAACCACATGCTACTGACTATCATATTCCAATGCACAGCATTATCTGTAACAAGCGGGCAAGTGTGCTAGAAAAATCACAGGTATCATGCATGTCTCATGCATACAAGTTTACACATGAGGTGGTATATTCTCAAAATATTACAATGTTGGAAGATGACAAGGCCATAATTCACAGAAACACCTTGTTAGGTCTTTAATTTACAGCTGTCAAAGATGGATTACCAAATTGACAGGTATTTCTTAACATGCCACTTGTAAACACCTATACTATAAAAGATGCTTAAACAAATAATAATTGTGCTGATTACATACTGTTTAAAGTAATATTTAGTAATTAGGCTATGCTGATTACACACTGTTCAAAGTAATATTTAGTAATTAGCATGTTATGCAGCTATGGACTTGCCTGTGGTATACCCACACTTTAGGATATTACTGTGTTTCTTTTGGGTTATTCCACAGATTGTAGAAGGGGGCTAAGTGTTGATCTACAGGTGAGGAATATGGTCTAGGGTTTAGGACATTACTCTTTATGTTTCTTTTCGGTTATTCCACAGATTTTAGAAGAGGCTGAGTGTTGATCTATAAGTGAGGAAAAGCCTCATTTCTTGAGCTAGTTTTTGAGGTTGAGAAGGCCCAACAGCACCAAGCACTCTAGCCTGTGGTGTGCCTAAAGTTAAAGATATTAGAGTATGTTTTTCTTAGGAACTACATATAAATAAAACAATAAGGTTAAGTCTTTTGTTAGCAGCTGAGCTACATGTATTTCAAAATGGAGCATACTGCCCTCCCAAATTTTTTAAAATTTCATATAAAACTATATGTATCATTTAAAATACCCTCACTAACATTCAAATTTTACATCCAGTGAAATATTGAAATACAGTTTACCTCCACTGGGTCCTAGTGTCACCAATTGTAATTCAGTTGTTATATCCTTGGTTTAGCAGGTGCATTTGTTTCAAGGGAATATGAAATTTTATAGAAAGTGTTTTATTTAAAAAATAATAAGAAATGCATTCCTAGAAAATGAATTGATTCTTTGTTGTTTGGACAACATAAGAGAAAATACTCTCTCTTGTTCGGTGCATAAAAGCAAACCATTTTCTTTCATTTTTTAAAAAAAAAAAAACCAATGTACGTACAAATTTAAAGATAAAATTTGTAATTATAATGTTTTTCATGATGGGAGTAAACAAATCTTTACTACTAAGAATCAAAATTTAAGAGTATTTTCTATTAAAAACAACATCCATAAAAGAATATTCAAATCCTTTTTCTTCTTTTTAATCCTCTCATTTCCTAATAGTTTATTCACATTCAACTCACTGTGGCCAAAATTATTAATCACCTTTGCCAACTCTTAATTATCCTAATACTTTTTTAACACAATTTTAAATGTAATTATTGAATTTCAGCATTTATAGAGATAGGAAGAAGACATAAGAGAGAGAAATAGAGGGTTGAGGAGGAAGAGGAGGATAGAATCGAAATCTAAGGGCAGAGGGGTAGAGTCAAGAGAAAGAACAAGATGGGAGAACAAGAAGAAAGTGGGAGGGAGACTATGGAATATAATTGAAAAGTGATTTCTTTTACTTAAAAAAGGAAGTCATTTTCTCCCAAATACAATCTCATCTTCCATTGACCAAAACCTACTTTCTATTGTCCATCTGTCCTTTTGGCCCATCTACAGGGAAGTTAGGAAAACAGTCTTCAGGAAAATATTTTCCTATCAAACAAACGTAGCCATAATATTAGTATTTAGTTATAGTTATTTTCTCTTGAAAACTCTAGCTTTCTTCTCTTTTGCTAAATCCTGGTTATTATCTTAACCCAGATGAAAATATGCCCTCCCAATACTAATATCTATCCCAATAATTGAATCATATCTTCAATATTCTACTTAACAGATGCACGATTTGACCTTTCAGAAGACATTTGTCACCCAGCCTCTGTCAACCAGAATTTATAAAAATCTGACTTCTTGAATTTGTAATTTTGTATTAGATGTAACACATAAAAGACAAGCATAAATTAGGGTGTACTCAGAGACAATTTAAATGAAAAATGTTCCAAGAAAAGGAAGTTCTAGACGAAATAATTAAAATAGAAATTTGACAGCACAAGGTACCTGATGGACAGGCATATGTGAAATGGTTGCCTCAGGGCAGGGACTCCTCAATGCTCCACTGAGACTAATACATGTAGCCAAGCACTGAAAAGGATCCTCTGCTTCCAGCCACCAGCGTCGTCCTTCAAGAGGCCTGTCTGCAGAATCAAACACGTCATCCAGATGGTTCTCAGTAAATGCTACCCGACCATCATAAGATAACTTGTCTACACCGCCTGCATACAAATTTGCCAGATGTATCTTCAACCAGTGCAATCCTGATTTTCCTAAAGGACGTCCCTCTGCAAATTCAAGTATGCCTCGGCATAAATCAGAACCAAGATGGTTCAGATATGGGTGCATGGGATATGCACGCCCTCGGAAATCAAGATTGTGGGGATAATAAAATCCTTCTTCATCCTTCATCTTCCGCGCAACCTACACGATATAATGATGATGATTATGTCCTATCTCTGAGGGCAAACTCAAAACAAGATTAAGGATTCTTACAGCAAGCTTAAGTTCTATGTCACAACGCTGTGAATGCCTCTCATTATTCTCTTTTTTGGCAGCTTTCATCTTCCACTTCCATTTTTGGATTTCTGCTTCATCTTCCGTGTCTGGTTTCTCCGGAAGGAGAATCTTTAGGAGGAGAATATAAAAGAGAAGTCAATATCTTTACTTCTTACTTTGATGGGGACCTACTTGTTCTACTAGAAAGCACCTATAACAGAAGATCATTTCCTTCTGGTTGAATGGTAGAATGGGTTGGGTTTTGAGAGGTAAGTCAAAAAACAAGAATCATAGTACTCACATCTTCACGGTCCACCAGGTCAGCAAGACACCCTCCACTAGCCCATATCTGATCTATCACACTGAGCACCCTTTTGTTCACCCGCCATTTGGTATTGCCAAGAGTATCAAGAGCCTGACAAAAAACAATAACAGCATTGATCTTGACAAGTGAGATCCAGAGTCTAAACTATTAAGAAAACATGTGCACAAACACTAAAAGGGCTCTAACCTCAAAAACAGGTTGTAGTTGCTTCTTGGGAGCCCTCTTAACTGCTTCACGCTGTTGCTTTGCTCCATGTGTTCTCATAACATAAGACGGCAGAAACAAGTATGCTCCTTTGTCATACCTGCCATGATATTGCAATATTTCCAAGAAAAATCAGCGCACAACTGATCATAGCTGGCAATCAAGTTCATGTCGAAGGTAATTATGTCAAGAAAAAATCATATTACAACATACAGAATAACACTGTGTGAGATAGCTATGCTACTTAAAATCCACATGTTTTTTTGTAGTTATTTAATCAGGTCTAATAAACCAAATGCACTTATCAGGCATTTCAAATGTATATACAACTGACAATTATGTGCTCAATACAGTACCCTGTCCAGTTAAGAGGTGGAACTAGCATTGGCATATATGGGATGACCATGTGCTTGGCCTGTCAGTAGAAACAGTTGACTTTATCAATCTCAATAATTATACATGCACAAACAATTAGTTGAACACATACAAAATGACAATGAAACTGTATAATAGCCTACTAAAACAAAAAGGTATTCAAATTGGTTGCAAGCAATGCAAGATGATAAGAGTTCACTTACAGTTTTCTCAAAGCCTTTCTGGACCAAGGGGTCACATTCTATAATACCATATCTCCTAGCACTCTTCCTGATCATGCAAAAGATCCAACATAGGGGATAAGAGCAAAAGAAAACTGCTTAAACGCAATGATATTGTAATGAATGAGAGATTAAACTAAAAAGGTATGATTCTCACTGTGGATCTGTAGTAACAGTTCTAAGAGTATGCTTAAATGCTGGACGTATATCTGGTGGATCCCCTCCAAATTGATCAACTGGAGGTTGAATGTAGGCTGTATCTATTAACAGTTGTATCAAGCGGCTCCCAACCTGAAACATGCAAGAACAAGATGTAACACAAAAAGAAGAAACATTCCACATTATAGGTACAATGACAAATATAACTCACCTTCACTTGAGCTTCTTGTCCCCAAGGCTTTGAATCATAGCTCTCCTTCACTATTCCCATCACTTGTTTCTTTTTCTGTTTCTTAATTAAATTAGCAACCCTTTTCCTTAGCTTTTCCTGCTCTTTAAACAGATTCTCTTGTTCTTCAGTCAGCTTGCCTCCTTCTGCGGTTGCAGAATCAGATTCATCGCCAAGGTTGTCCTTGGTTGTACCCTTCTTCTTCTTTGTCTTCTCCATAAATCTGAATATTCTAGCCTGACATTCAAAATTAGGCTCCAGTAAGTCTAAAAGTTTATTTAATTAAAACTCAAAAATTGCAAGTTCATCACAGTGACATCAAATTTGAACAAAAAAACTCAAACTGACCACATCATTTACTGAACACTAAATTAAAGGGCTGTAACACTGTATTGACTTCAATAGCGTGCTACTTCTAGATAATTGCAGCGCAATCTTCATCTAAATCATTGGAAACTGTAAATTATTTTCATCAGAAGAAATGCACCTTGACTGCGGTAAGAAAAACTGCCTAGGAAGCATAATGGCAGAATATAGAACTAAGCCAATTATATGAGCTTAAGCAGTAAAATTGCATTTAGTGAGAAAACTTTAAACCAGACTATCATTTCAAATCAACATAAAAACTATATATGTTCAAATGAAGAAATCAATGCATTTACTAAATTCAAGCTCCTCCACTTGCATAAAATCAACTCCCCAAGAGGGGAAAAAGTTCATGCAAGTTTTCTGAGTTCACTTTACCTCATGTTCAATAGCTTCACCAATCTGAAGAGCAGCTTGGACTACTCTGGCATTGCCAACCCCGTTAGAATTTGTCATCAACAATCCCGTCAATTTATGCATGGTAATGACTGCCATCATATCAGCAGGTAACGCATAAATATAGGGAGCATGAGATATCCTATAATTGCTTTGTTTACAAACCTCCTGGTCTTCCGCAATTGCATTCTTGAAGGGCTCAAACCAGCCAAGGAACAACGATTTCATGAAAGGCAAATTGGGTGCAAGCTTATGCTCACACATGTCAGCCAGAAGTTCCTGATATTCTTTAGCTGCCTCTTCCCATGCTTCTGTCTCTATTTTTATCTGCCTTCTCCTAAGCATTTTGTACCTGTAAGACCCCATACCAGCTGCCACATGCTTTGGCTGCATCTCATTTGCCTTGTCTTCTTTCTTCATTTGCTCTAGTAATTCCTGAATTTCATCCAAGCCAGAGAAATCCTCTTCTGAATCCGTGGATACAATGGCCTCAGCAACACCAGCATAACCTCTATTCAGCTTGAAAGATGACCAAAAACCAAAAGGGTTTTCAGAATGCAAAAGACTGGGTCTACCCAGTTCATTTATGGAAGCAAACACACCAGCTTGATTAAAACCCAGAATTGAGTATCTAGAGTTTACGCAATTTTGGGCATCGGCAGGTCTTATTTTCTCGAAAACATTCGAGAAAGATCTCCGAGAACTTGAAGAAGGCAAGTAGCAAGGCTCAAATGATAACTTGAACTTCCTTGACGAAACTCGTTTAACCAAGTTCGACCACATTCTCAACACAACCTTCGTATAACTGAGGATGTTAGAACAGATTAATTGAAGTTGCAGTCGAAAAACACAGAACGAGTACACTTTGCAGCATAAGGGAAAAAAAGAAAAAAAAACTTTTATTCCCCGAATTTTCCTAGAAAGTGTGAGCAACCTGAGATTCGGTGACAGGAAGAGAATAGTGAGAATTAGGAAAAAATGGCGGTGATGAAAGATCTCAAAGGAAGCAAATTGCGAAGGAGAAGGGCATAGCCGCCCCTGCAGTCTAAACCCCTTCTTAAACCTATGCCCTTTGTTCCGCTATTTCTCCGTGCAAGATTTCATGGTTCAAATTCGGTTCGGTTCTTAGCGAGACCCGATCTGATCCCGACCCGCCCATTATCCACATTGTATTCCCCTTTTTTTTCTTCCGTTTTTTAGAAAAATGAGATTTCCAGCAAAATAAAATAGTTGCTGGCCAACTTCCATTGAAAAGACGGAGGTCTGCTGGGTTTTATGGTGGAACATCAGCTCATGTTGCCAAAATTCAAGTTTACAGATGGACGTGCGAATTCATAAAAAAATGTGCATTAAAATTCATAAAAAGTAAATACGTTTGAATATACGTCTAAAGCTGATTGGCATATTGAGTCCATGGCTTGTGTGAATTGAATTGGATGGTCCAGAAACGAATCTGTGTTCCTTTTTTTCTTAAACATATTTACCTTCAAATTAAATTAATGTATTATATAAGTTTTATCTAATCAATTTAACACTTGTTTTTAAAATTATTTTTTATCTTTCAAATCAATTCAACCTAAATATATTATTTTTAAGTTAATAATTTTACTTCTAACTAAATAATTTTAAAGCTAACTAATTTATTTAGCTTTAAATTATTGATATGGATTAAAATGTATTAAATGTGTGATTCTTTAAATTTATAATTTAAATTTTATTTTTAATGGTATAAATCAACTTTATACTATTACCTTAATCATATATTATCATATTAATAAAAATTATTAAAATTTCTTTATTATTGTTAAATTTTTTAATTATTATTTTTTTAATAACATATCTTATTCTCATCCACCGATAATATAAAATATTTTATTATGATAATGAATCAAATTTAAATATTTAAAAATATTTTTAAAAAATAAAATAAAAAAGTTTGTAGATTCAACCCATGAGTTTGTGATCCATGAATTTTAGGACTCAAAATTCCTGATAATGTAAAATATTTTACTATGACAATGGATTAAATTTAAACTCCTAAAATTATTTTTAAAAAAATAAAAAAAGTTTGTACATCCATTGATCATGAATTGATTGTTTCTTAATCATGAATTAACATATCTTTTGACTTAAACTAATGTGTTAAGTTATCATGAATCAACATGTCACTTGAACATGAATCATTATGTCACTTGAACTATTTTAAGGAATAAATGTCAAAAGACATATTTGTATCTTTTTTTAATAATTCAATCAAGTTTAATTATATGCAAACATTTGGATATTTATGTTTACTAGTTCAAATATTCCAATACTTCTATTTAAAGAGTTTGTAATTTTTATGGACTAAATCTAATCTGATTTGTTTATGGCCAATCTAAGTAGAATGATTTGCAAAGAAATTGAACAAGTTCACATAATAATTATGGTAAAAAAAGTCATAGGAAGACACAAATTATTACATTGAAGTGCTAAGAAAATAAAACAAGGTAGTAGGGCCTTATTAGGAATGAAAATAAGACACGTGATATATGATGATAAGATTCTGTTAGGAGGTAAGGGAGCTTTGGGAGGAAAGGGTGTTCATATAAGGATACCTTAATAGGTGATGGTAACCTAGAGGGTTGAAAGCAGAAAAAAGGCTTTGTCAGAGGAGGCAGAGATGGATGATGATGATGACTTTAGTGATTTCTAAACAAAGGAAGCAATGAATGGAGAGAGGCCATGTCTAAATTTTGTTATATCTTAGAAAAAGGAGGAAAGATTAAATAGGCCATGAAATATTACATTAATCATCAAGCTTTTAGAGTAAAAGTTTGGTTTTTCACATTTTCTAATCCAAGCTACATCAATTATGGGTTAGAGATGGAAACTTAGTTGTTACTAATCTATTAGATAACTAGTATTTAGTAAATTTTAGTATTTTTGTGGAGTATGAGCTTGCTCTTATGAGGAGACCTTGTCTTTTATTTAATAATTATTTAATAGTTAGGTCTTAAGACTTAAACTTTAATTTGGATAAGACTATCAAATAGAAAGTTCCACTATGGATTCACATTCCATATCTCCTTATTAGGTTCTTCGATAGGAAATTTCTAACTTTATTAGGAAATAAAGTTAGCAAGACTTTAAAAGTTAACACAATTATGATGGATTAAGTGAAGGAAGTATACTCTTATATGTAAGGAAGTAGATTTGTCAAAAGAATTTTTATCTAAACGCTCGATACAAAGGAAAAGATATTTTATTCAATACAAGAATCTCCATATGATTTGTTTCAATTGTGGAAAATATAGTCATTATACTAAACATTGCCTAGATTTGTTGAAAATAGTGAAATTACGTAATGAATTGGAAAACTTATGGGGTAACTAATCAGGAAAGAATGGGCAAGTTCAAAACAACCATTTGAGGTATGGTAAATGGATGATTACTCAGAGTAATCAAAAGTCATGAAAACGAGTATATCATAGGGCTATCAAAAAAGGTGTTAATAAAAAATATATTATAAAAGACAATTAAGGCTTTCACATTGCTATCTTAAATAATAGGATGTTCGAGGATAAAAGTATGAGAAAGTATGAAAAGATGTAAAGAAGTTCTACATCACAATATCATGCTTGAAATAAATTTGTAAATGGTTAGATGTCAAGAAGAGTGCCATGTATAAACTCTTCTAGGTTAGGTCCATAAAAAGAGAAAGTTATAGTTGAAGTTAGGCAACCAAAACTAATAAAGAAATAAAGTGCCAAAATAAATTAACAGATTGCAATCTAATAGATTCAAACCCTTCATGTAACATGCTTAATGAATATGAGCATAAGAAAGACTTCTCGATAATAGGCTATCATTTATCCTAAACCTTAGTTATCCCTAAATCTCCTTTAACCATAAGATATGAAACTATAACTTTGAGTAAAAACATCCAAATGGATAAGGAAAATATTATCCCTTATTTGAAGAATATATGTTTGGATGAGAATCCCCTAGAGGGAAAAGTATGTAACCATTGTAGTTTGATTGAAGCTAGGCACATATTAGTAAAACAAGTTAAGCTTGCTATAGGATAAAATGTAGAGGATATGGACCTTAAATGAATGTTTAATAGGCATTTTCTTTTTCTTTTAGTTATTTTTAATGATTAAAAAGATTTTTGGTATAGAATTATAAAGGTGCTAGGAAAAAAGAATTTATGAATAAGATTCAAACACTTTTGGATCATCATAATCTAGAAATCTTGATACTATTGGAGATGTGAATTATTAGTAGAAGAGCAAGAAATATTTTTAAACCATTAAGTTTTAATAATGGGAGCTAATGGAAGGGGATAGTTTCTCTAAGAGTATTTAGGTTGCTTAGAGAAGTCAAACAATTTCTTTAGAAATGCTTATGGTCAACTTTTAGTATATTCATTTGAAAGTTAATAAAGATTCTCATAATAACTAGTTTATAACTTTTATCTATTCTAATCCAAATCATTTTTTTGAAGAATCTATTATAAAAGGATTTTTTTAATATTGAAAGAAATGTGATAGATCCATGGATGGTGATAAGGGATTTCAATGACAAATGAGATTTAACTAAGAAAAAAAAGGATGTCTTTTAATCAATATAGAGTTAATATTTTTAATGAATGGATTAATAATTATAACCTTGTTGAAATTGAAATGTGGGGAGGTAAATTTAATTGGAAGAGGGTTAAAAGTCCTTGATTATCTTTAATTATTGAAAATTTTGGATCAAGTTTTATGCTTTATTGATTGGCATCTTAAGTTCTGTAAGGCTTACATCAAATTACTTCCTAAAGCTCTTTCAAATTACCACTTTATTTTGCTTAATCTCCATTGAGATAAAAGAGATAATGAAAATCATCCTTTTATATATGAAGGAACATGGTTAACTCATGAGAAATTTCAGCATTCTCTTTATAATGCATGGAAAGTAAGCCAAAATACTATAGAACACCTAAAATTTCTCATCTCTAACCTTAAGGATTGGAACAAAAATAAATTCAATCACATTAAAAAAGGGACGAAGAGTATTCTAGCAAGAATAGTTCGGGTATGATGGTCATAAGAAAGAAAATCAAATCCATATTTTCATAATATTAAACACTGGCTCCCGAATAATCTTACACTAACTCTCATTCAAAAGAATATGTTATGGCATTAAAAATCATAAGCTTTCTAATTAACCTAAGAGGGCCATAATAGCAAGTATTATCAAACTAAAGCCATTATAAGATAAGGCCATAATACAATACATATGTTACATGATACAAATAATAATTAGGTAGACAATAAACAAAAGTTAGAGTTATTTATCTACAATTTTCATAAATAACTTTTCCACAAAGATCTTGAAGATAGAATACTATCGAACATGGTAATCTCTTTTTTATCGAATCCTCAAAGTTGATTATTGAGTGAAACTATTTTTTTTTACGAAAGTTAAGAAAGTCAAATTCTCTATTAAAGGTACAAAAGCTCTAAAGCAGGATAGCTTCTCTACTATTTTCTACTAGAAAAATTAGCATATATACTAGAGAATAAGTTTTTAATTTTGTGCAAGATGTTTTTTAGGGAAATGACATTAGGGGTGTAAATAAGACATTCATTTATCTCATCCTAAAAATAAGTAAGCTAAAGTTTATTAATCATTTTTATCCAATCTCTTTTTGTAATATGATTTACAAATGTGTAAAGGTGTCAAATAAGTTAGAACCTATGGATTGGTCCATATCCATTGTGAGTTTTAATGGGTTTAGACCTTTAAAATTAATTCCCTTTTTTTATGTGGGTAACATGGGCCAATCTATTGCAGATTAACCCCTATCCTCCAAATCTATGAGCTTATAATCAAAATCCATAGGGTCGATTTGAGTCCATTATAGGTTCAAACCTCTAAAATTGAACATACTTTTTAATATGGATAATATAGGTTGATCCATATCCATGACATATCACCCATTTTACACCCTTGCAAATGTGCCACCAAAATCTCAATGAATTAGCTTAAATAATTTTTACCTTAACCAGTATTTCCTTTCCTAGCAAGCTTTGCTTTTGGAAAATGCATCCATGATAATATTGTAACCTGCTAAAGCGATGATTCATTGTATAGGGAAGATAAGGGAGAAAATAGTTTTTTTTCTTCTTTTTTTTCTTTTAAGGTTGATCTTAAAAAGGTATATGATCACTTAAATTAGAAGTTCATTAAGGAAGTTCTTTGTTAGATTTAGATGAATACAAATACCATTACTTTATTATAAATTTTATTATTTACAATTCTTTCAATGTTTTCATTAAGTAGAAGTAAAACTATTAATTTCCTTTTATCATAAGGAAGTTAGACAAAAGGAACCCTTCTACTTGTTTATCCTATGTATAGATAAATTTTCTAATATTATCTCTGAGGCCTTAAATAAAGAACAATGAATTCTTTTGAGAGTTAGGTGTAATGGTCCTAGTATTTCACACCTAATGTTTGCTGATGATCTAATTTTATTAGGAAAAGCATCTACTTGACAAATTGATGCTATAATGGCTTGTTTAGATAAATTATCTAGAATGTCTAGTTAAATAATTAACCATGCTAAGTCTAATTATTCTTTTCCAAAAATATGTAATAAGATTAGGATATTTTATCTAGATATGGTTTTCTATGTCATTTGATATAGGTATGTAATTTGGTATGCCCTTTCTTCACAAAAAGACTACTAAGCACACTTTGTCACATCTTATCAAGAAAATTGATGATAAACTTGCTATGTAAAAGATAAACTATTTATCAATGGTAGGAAGGGTGGCCATCGTTCAATCAGTTATAAATGCCATTCCAACTTATACTATGTAAGTCTTAACCATTCCCTACATTCATTTTAAATGAGATTGAAAGAATTCAGAGAGCTTTTGTATAAGGTCACAATATTAATGATAGAAAACTTCATTCAGTCTTTTAGGATATGTTATGTAAATCGAAGAACATGGGAACTTGGGAAGTCTTGGTTTTCATAACTTGAAGAGAATAAATGGTACATGTTTAATGAAATTGGTTTAGAAGTTAGCTTTTAGAAGCATGGTTTTATAGATTGATGTTATGAAAGGTAAATATCATACAAGTTCTTATTAGAATGGCATTGTGATGGCTAAGAACTCTAATTCTTATCTTTGGAAAATTCTAAGTAAATTATGGTTGAAAGTTGTACAAAGCTTTACTAAGATGGTAAGTGATAGTGCTTCCATATTGTTTTGGTCTAATTACTAGGTATGCAATAATCAATTGTGAAACATGGCAAATAGACTAGTGCCATTTTCCCTTATGTAAGTTTTAATTTTAGATATTGCAATTTAAGAGGGCTAATAAAACTTTTTCTTTTTAGCTTCTAGCTGCCTCGAGAGATGGTTTTCTAACTCTTCATAAAGCGATTTTCTACCCTACATTTGGTACATGATGCATTTGGTTGGAAACAATCTATAGATGGTGAGTTTAGTATAAAAAATGAAGTATTTTAGTCTTTCTTTCAACTAATCTAAACATTTCATAGAAGAGGAATTGGCATTAGGGTATCTAGTTAAATCTTTTAGATTTCAAACATTAGGAGTTTTTTTTTTAATTTTTGAATATAAAGATTAGTTCAAGCTTAATTTATCAAATCAACTGGGTAAACACTAGGAATTTAACTGGGCATTAGTCTAAGGAATTATTGTTTTATTGATATGAAATTATTGGAATAAACCTATCTTTATGCCGAACTTCTAATAGCTTGACCATTTATTACCATAATTATGAATTATGCATAGAAAATTAAGCAAACTCTATGAATTGGTTCGTAAATCACTAGTATAATAGGTTCATTCACAGATTAATGGGTTTTTCCACCTAAAGGGTGGTTAAAATTTATATTGATGGTGTTTCTAAACTAAACCCAAGCCATGCAAGATATGAAGGCATCTGGATAGATGTTGATAAGCATTAGGTTTGTGGCTTCATTAGGAATTTGAGAATTTCTTTCTTTCTTGGAGCAAAATTATAGAATGTGTTTCATAAGCTAAACTGGCCTAGTAGCTGGGTTATAAGAAGGTAATTGTAGAGTCAGATTATATGCTTTTGATGTCACTTTTGTCTAGTGAAAATAATGCCTTATTAAAGTATTATAATATTACTATTCAATGCAAGCTACTTATGTAATAGGATTGGCAAGTTATTGTAGTCCACACTTAAAAAGAAAGAAATAAATGTGTTAATTAACTTGTAAATCATAGTTTGTAGCATGATTTAAGGCTAAAGATTCCTATCAAATTTCTTAAAAAGGTTAAGTTGCTTGTTATTAGGAATCACTACTTCTCGTACTATTAGGTAATACTTCCTTTTTTTTTCCTTTAGCCTTTAACCCCTTCTTGTTAGTAAAAAATAATAATAATTCCACATACATGAATAGACGCAATTAAGTAAGATAATATTATAAAATACACATTATGAAAATTAAGAAAAAAATTTCTTTAATTTTTAAATTAAATTATTACTAATTAATATTTTTAATAAATAGAAACTCTATTTTATATTAGCATTTGACAAATTTATCCATAAGAAACATGTTCTCCTTTTAGATTAATCATTAGTAATAGATTAAATGATGATTTTGTTTAATCACACTTATAATTTTTACCCAATCAAGAGTCATGTAAAATTTTCCTTTTTAATCTTAATTCTTAAATAATAATAGATTCAATTATTATTATTATTTTATTGAATAGTGCTTTTAATTTTAACCTAATTGAATTATATAATAAATAAAATGTCATGACTAATGTTATAGAGAAATATGTTATTTAAAGGTTAAATTACTTTATTACTTTATAAAGTTCCACTAATTTTCTAATTAAATCTCTCTAGTTTAAAAGTTTTTAATAGAATTCTTGTATTTATTTTTCATTTCTAATTGGATACTTTATGTCATTTTATTATTAAATTTTATTAGTAATTCATTCATGTAGCCATCAATCTATAAGTGTTTAATGAAGTAAAAGATAAATAACCTATTATTTTCCTTTAGAAATGAAATTATTTCATAATATGTCCTCATTTTTAAGTTATTTATCATTTGAATACAAATAGAAATATTATTAAAGTTCTTTATTAACAATTGTTAAATCACATTAAAAAAGCATTATACATGTATGTTGATTGCTAGCAAAATCTAACATTAAACTGATAAGAAGTATCCAGTTACAAATTCCTACATTAAAATATTTTAAAAATAAGAAAAAGTATGAGGATTCATTTGAAAAAATCAAAATTTCAATATAGTAAAACCTCTATAAATTAATAATGTTAGGATCACGAAATTTTATTAATTTAGATGGGTATTAATTAATTGATGAATTAACAATTTATTAATTTAAATAGTGCTTTCTTGATTTAATAAATATAAATTTAATTATATAATAAATCATTATGCATATCACTAATATATGTATATGTATCATATTTCATGAACTAATTTTAAAAAAATTCATTATACAAATATATTTATGAAAATAAGTAAATGGTATTTATTGTTTTTAGTACTTAAACAATATTCATTGTATTAACTAATTAAATAAAGTTCAATATAAGTCACTTGCATCTATGGTTCATTGTATTAAAACTAATTACGCATTCAACGTATAATAATGAAGGGAACTCCTATATAAACAATATAGAAAAAATTCTTAAAAACATACTGAATAATAGTTTCTCATTTAAAAGGTATCTAGAAATCAACCATGACCAATTAAATATATAAAGCATTATGTAAGTATAAGAAAGATCACCCTATATGTACTTAAAAAGATTTACAACTCTGGCTTAATGAAAAATATTATTTGAAAGTTAGTTAAAGTATAATATCAAACACTCTCAAGCAATTACCTGAGTACCTTTCAACTAACTTAGAAAAGGAAGGGATACCAAGTGATACAAACTAGTAAAATTTCCAAACATGGAGAAGGTTGTTTATGAGTAGTTTTTTCAATACTAAGATCATGTGAATATAACTAGAGAGTTAATTTTGGAGAAGGCAACAAAGATAATGAAACTTTTATACCCTCAAGAACCTTCTGAGTAAAATCTTTCTAAATGTTGGCTTGAGAAGTTCAAGGTAAGACATGGTATTAAGTCATTTTATCATTTTAGAGTGAGTGGTTCGAGTAACACATAGGATATGGAGAAGAAATTGAAGTCCATAAGGAAAAAAATAGATCAATTCCCTATGAAAGATGTTTTTAATGTAAAAAAAATTGATTTGTGTTATATGTTACAAGTTGATCATTCTCTTACAATAAAGTAACTTGAAGAAAGAAAACAAGATAAAGAAAGACTTACAATTGTCATTTATTGCAATGAGTATGGCTCATAAAAGATTCCTTTATGGATTACCGGAAAGTATGGAAAGCCATGTTGCTTTAAGAATGTCAATATGAATAGCTTGAAATGTCAACACTATGTCAAAAAAAGAGCATGGATGACTAGTGTATTTTTTGACGAATATGTTCATTGGCTGGACCAGAAAATGCATGGTAGAAGAATTTTGTTAATGGTAAATAATTATCTAACCCATCTAAGAAAAATTGAAGGGCTACAAAATGTTGAATTTTTTTGGCTAAGTAACATGACAATAAAAATCCAACCTTGTGATGTTGGGATAATAAGAACTTTCAAGATGCATTATTGCAAGAGATTTTACTATAAGATATTAGAAACCTATAAGTTAAGACACTTTGATCCAGAAAAGATTGATGTTTTAAATGCCATCAATCTTGTAGTCTCAGCTTGGATGATAAATGTTCAATAACAGATAATAGCAAATTATTTTCGACACTGCAAAATATGTTCGAGGATAAAGTAGTCTCAAGAAACTTAAATGAAATAACTTTTAAAGAAGGCATTCATGAGCTTAAGAAAATTATTAATGATCTTGGTTATCGCAATAAAATAGATGTCAATCACCTGTTGGATTATCCAAGTGAAAATAATAAATGTCCAAAGGTCTAAAGCTTAGAAGAAATTGTGGCTAATGTTATTAAAATCTTGTTAAGGATGAAGCTAAAGATGATTTAGTACTTTTAGAACCAATCACATGAAAGGAAGCACTTATAGTGGCAACAACTCTTCATAATTTTTTATTACAGTTTGAGAACACGACACTAGAGCTTTTAAATGCAATAAGAAAAGTTAGATATGAAATCCACCTAGATTTAAATTTCACAAAAAAACAAACAACAATATATTTATATTTTACTAAATTGTCCTAGTTATATTTGTAATTGTAGAGAATTATTAATTTATGATATTGATAGGACTATAAATTTATATAAAGGTCTTTCTAAAAATTATTATCTTATTAATTTATTAAAATTACTAATTTTATAAATTGACCCAAATTAGGACTTAAAAAAATATTATTTTAGAAATGTTATTAATTTATTAAGTATTAATTTATGGACGTCTAACTGTAATTTAATTAAAATTTGAGTGAAATTACATATAATAGTAATTTATCCTACCTTATTCAAATTACACTAAAAAACTAATTAATGGTAGAAGGACCAAGTAATCATGTAATCTTCGGAGATCATTTACATTACATGATATTTAGTTTTTGGAATCTTTCTTAATTTTTAAATAAATATTAAATTCTTCTATTTAAGTTAATTTTAAGAAAAATTTATTTAAAAATATACATTTTTAGAATATTTTTAACTAAATATTTTTCTGAAATATTCTATTAGGTTTGAGTGTTCTATGTTCTTATAATATATGAATATTTTAATAATATAAAAAGATTATTTTACTTACCTTTTATTAAAGCATTAACTTTGTATTATCAATTTAACTAATTATTACTTATCACCATCGACCCTTATTCATCTGCAATCATAATAATACAACTTCTTTTTGAAAATACATTTCTAAGAATTTTTTTAATAGTCTTAGAAGTCTTTTTAATTGAACTAAACATAATAATGTAACATTTTCATGAAGTTTATTCCTAGAAGTCATATTTCCAAAAATGTTAAAATTCTTCAATATATATATATATATATATATGATTTTACATATCAAATATTATCCCCCAACAATAAGTGTTTAACTAATGAAAGAAAATCAATAAAACTAACATGTATAAGTAATTTTATAAAATATTTAATTATCTCTAAACAAACTATTTAAATGAGGCATCATAAAATCAATGAAAATAAGGTAATCCTACAATTTGATTTTTTTTCTTTTGGAAAATGGGTTTGGAGAATATTGAAGGAGTAAGTACAATAATGGAATCCCAAAATATGGTATAAGGAGAAGTAGAGAATAAATAATCTAGACTAAGGTTGTTGAGCAGGGAAAAAAAGATGCTTTTTATGTGCTTTTAGTGTTTTGGGGGCCTATTATTTTTTGTATATGTTATGTATTGGGATTTATGATAAAAGAACATTTATAATGTGAAAGTGTTGAAAAGAAGTAAAAAAGTATGAATGTAGATATGATTTAGTAAGGAGAATTATGTTAATTAGAGGACAAAGGTACAATATAGAATGAGGTAGTGGTTGTTTTAGATATGGTAATTGTGGTACCGCTACTTAGCAGTTAAAGGTTTTAACAGGATTAAGCTTTTATCTTTCTCTTACTTAAGTGGTTTGAAGAGCATGGGGGTCCCTTCATTAATCCTAGTTTAGAAGACTTACGATGAGAAGAGTCATGCATGACATGCCCCTTCTCCTATGAATCAGGGCCTACAAGCTACATACTTCGAGAATTCCTTAAAAGTTTAGTAAGGAAAGAAATTTTTTATTCCTGTGGTCAAAGCAACCATTGTCTTTGGTATAGATGATTGTTAGTTGTCTTTTGTATCCATAAAACTCCATCTATTCAAATCTTTGCGATCATGACATTGGTGAAGATTTAGTGGTTAATGTTAATGGGCCTCTATTTGGATAGAATATAGGCGAGGGAGAAGGATAAGGTTCTATGGATCCTTTCTAGAACTAAATGATTTTAAGGTCTATGGTCTGTATATCTATGTTTAACTAGTGTTTATGAAGCTTCTTTAAACATTAGACTTTCTTTGAAAAGTTAGATACCCTTTTGGTAGCTCAATAGGCTTTTTTTTAGATTTTTCATTATTTTTGTTTAGGATTTAATTCCAAAACTAAGCCTCACAACTCTTGATATCAATAGATTCTTACGTTTAAGATGTTGCAATATTTAATTTTTAATTTGATTTACAAAATAGAAAGTATCACATTGTTAAGAAAATAAAAGTAATTAAAATCTTTTGTTAATAATAACAAAAATTTAACAAATTTTTAATAACATATAAATAAATGATAATTCAAAATTGATTTTGTATTAATAATAATTAAGTTTAAATTCTAAGTATTTTTCTTATTATACTAACAATATACATATAACTTTGTCTCAAATGGATTTAAGTTTTTTTTTTTTTTGGTTGTAAATTTCAAGTTACTTTCATATAGCAATATTAGTAAGGAAGGATGGTTTAGAAAGTGTGGCTTCCACTTGAATATTTATAAAGATAAATAAGTATCAGTTTAGTTTTAAAATATATAAAATTATAAATAAAACAATAAGTATATATTTATAAAATTGATAAATGAAACTCTAGTTAAAATAAATTTAGAAATGATAAATTTTAATTTTTGTTAAGAAAAACTAAATAGAGTAACATCTAAGAAATATGTAATAGTCATTCTTTAAGATATTGTTCAATGAAAAGCATGTTAATTTAGGTAGATTTTACCTATAAAAAGATAGGACTTCAAAGACAACTCTTGTTAGGAGTGAAAAAATTTGTTAATATTCTAATTCTAAAATGATTGCCTATTTTGCCACTTTTGGTCTTTCAAGTGGATCCATTTGCTTTTATATATGAAAAATTGAAGAATAGATCTAAAATCACATTTTTATACATATTTTATGTCTACTTCTTCAAAGATTTGTGAGATCCAAAATTTTAAGTCCCATGAAAATGTAAAAAGGTAGGAGCAAAAGGTAAATATAAATATGGAAAAGTTCAATTGCTTTGTCATTTGAATGATAGATTGAAACTTCAAGAAGAAAGAATTTAAAACTAAGATTGATGAGAAAATTAAGAATAAATAATATTAATCTTAAAATAAAGGTCACATTATAAGAGTTTGCATGGCTATAGACAATAAAATATTTATTATTATTCTATATTGAATCAACTACAACATATATTGTTAAATTAAAGTTTAATCTACATGTGAGAAAATTCTAGTATTTTATAGGCT
Source organism: Sindora glabra (assembly GCA_020226215.1). Taxonomy (NCBI): domain Eukaryota; kingdom Viridiplantae; phylum Streptophyta; class Magnoliopsida; order Fabales; family Fabaceae; genus Sindora; species Sindora glabra. The sequence goes on along the minus strand of CM035236.1, from coordinate 35,133,506 downwards.
GTTGACATATTCTCAAGGAACTACTAACATTAGTCTCTTTCTCTCTCTCTTTCTATGATATAATAGGTATAGAGTACAAATAAAACTCCAATCTTTGAAGTTAAGGCTCCTTTTATTTTACTGGAAAATATATTTTGTTGAAAAATATTATTTGTGTGTACATTAATAAAGGAGTGACATATCACTTGTATTTATGGTTAAAAACAATAAAGTCATAGTAATGAAAGAAGGTAAATTCTTCCTTGAAAAAAGGTAATTTTCTTTCCAAAAACTCTTTATGTTTAACATGAGAAAAATAAAATATTTCCCCTATCTAAATATTTTATAACTATATTTTATAAAAATTTTTTTTATCAAAATAAATGGAGCCTAAGAAAGAAATTATTTTAGTAATAGATTTGATGATTGTTTACTTGAAAAATCCAATTTTGAATCAAGAAGCTTAATTTCCACATTATTTTAAAAAGTAGTTCCATGATAGTGTCTCAACTATTATAATTTTTTTCACTTGCCACACAACTACATTGAGGTCCTTTATCTTTTCTTTATTTCATTCTTATTTAACCTTTTGAATCCTTGATTTCCACCAAATTAATCATTATCAAGAGTTATAATTGTAAATGATTAATATTTGCATATTTTTATTTATGAAAAGTATTTCTAATCTTATTGTAGTGCTGAGAGTTTTAATATTATTGTTTCTTATATTTTGACAAGTAAGAAAATCACTCTTTAAATTTTAGGAGTCATTCATCTATGATGTTAAAATAACTTATACTAACTCCCGAGTTCTACAAGATGAAAGAAAATATTTTCTTATTTGAGTACTTTCTAGCTTTGACTATTGCACAATTTTCCTCAAAAGGGATGTTTTTCAAACATTATAACCATGTCTTAAATTGGGATAACTTTAGTTTTTAGTAATAACTTCCAAATGAATATTTTCATTATCACCATAAATAAATAAAAGAATAACTAGATCAAATTTTAAGTGACAAAGTATAGATGTGAAGAATGTGTTGATCATATTAATAGCAATTGTGATAATTTAAGCCACAAGCTTAATTTTAAGTTAGGAAAATTTCACTTAAGACTAACCAACCTAAAAGACCTTAGGACCAATAACTATTTACGAATACCACTTAGGCAATACATTAAGATTCCTATTTACTCTAAATTCACTTGCAATAGCAATTATCACTATAATTCATAGAATAAAACAAATACCATATGACAAATTTTAAACTATAAAACAATATATAATTCAATATGGAATAATGATAATACTTTCTTATAATAGTTTCACTTTATAAGATAATATTATCACTTTTATGGCCACCATTCATAACTATTTTTTCTAATGGACATAAGGTAAAATTTAAATCAAACTATACCTAATTTAAAATATGTAAGACCAATTTAAATATTAAACGAAAAATGTACAACATAGGGTGTTTTGTCTCTAAGCATTAAAAATAGTGTGGTTTATTATATTTGGAATATGAGTACATGACTTCGATAATCATGAAATAAGAAAGTAGAAGTTATTTGATATAATATGTATTATAATGAATTTATTACATTATTCATGGGATAAAATATGTTAAGAAATATTTTATGGTTTGAGACAATGATATGTATGAATGTTTGTAACCATATAAGATGGCATAATGGTGTTGACATGCATTAGGATGTATATTAAAATTGAATTGTGATTACATTGAATAGAGTTTAAGCTCTAGTGTTTAAATTGTATTGTGAATTATGCCACGAGTGGCATTAAAGATGATAAAAATGTGATAGGGGTAATGATGTGAATACTGGATAGGAAATTTCCAGTAATAAGGTGGATAAGGTATAATGTTAGCCCAGAAGTCAAAAGGTGGATGAATGTTTTTTATTTATTGCTCATTGTTCTAAATGAAATATGATCTTGAGTATAGTTATTCATAAGTACTGTTATATGATACATTGAAAATGAAATGATTATGTGTTAATCTCATTGTTATTGGTTCTTAATTATTAATATGCTTAAATGTGATATAATTTGTCAAAGGAGGGTAGTTTGATGGGTAAGTTATTATGATTCACTGATAGCCCTGGAATCATTCCTCCATGATTTATTTTATAGATTTTCAAATTGAGCTTCCACATCTACTTCCTCATATCTAGATTCCGTAAGAGTTCATTGATGGTAGTATGATTGCATAGAATCTTATTCATAGTATATTTCAAACCTTATTTTGTCATAAATCTTGGTAGAGGATATATTAGAATTGATTCCTTATGAGTTAGTTAGGCTTAACTTCTTTTCACATTTTTTTGTCATAAATCTTGGTAGAGGATATATGAATTAGTTAGGCTTAACTTCTTTTCACATTTTTTTTATTTACATTATTACTCTAATATATTACATATATACATACATAATTTTTTATCTACTTTATTATATTATGTATATGTATTCTTTATTATATTATATATATTCTCTAATTTATAACATACATATATAAAATTTATTTACAAATATTATAAAATAATATAAGTATGATATGATATATTTTATGCTATTATGAAAATATTTTAAATAAATTAAATATTTAATTTAATTACTTAATTATATATTTTATTTTTAAATTTTATATTACTTTATAACTCATTTATTATTTCTGTTATTTTTATTTATCTTATTGTAATTTTTTATGTTCATTCCTTTTATTTATAATTCAGAAGCTAATATCATCAAATGATATAAATACAATATATAATATTTAATTTTATTATAAAAATATTTTAATGAATTAAAATTTTAATATAAAAAATATTGATTAAGAAATTTAATTACATATTCTATTATTCAACAAAATTCATGGAAATTAAAATTAAATTTATTTGTTTAAATTTTATGAATATTTTCTTGATATCAATTCTTAATTATTATATTCAAATTAAACATATATGAATTAAGATTTTGTCAAAGATTTATAACTTCTACACTGCTTTATTTCCTTTTATGTGCCTTATTGCATTTTTTTTCCATATTCACTCCTTTTATCTATAATTCAAGTACTAATATTATTAAATAATACAAATATAATATAATATATTTTATCTTTATTGTAAATATATTTTAAATAATATAAATATTTAATTAAAATAAATTAGTTTACTATTTATTGAATTTTAACTTTTATATTTTTTAACATTAGAGTCAAATCCTTCTTATTATATTTGTACCATTTCATGTTTTTCTCTAGTATATTTTTATTTGAAATTAAAACCAATTTTATCCATTTAAATTTTGTTAATAATTTTTATTTTTAATTTTTAAATACTATGTTTCAAATTAAATATTTATCAGTTGCCCCACTATTTTTATTTTTATTTATTTTATTATATATTTTTCTTATTTTTCGTTCACTCCTAGTAATTTAGAAATCTTATTTTCTTTTTTTTTATCCTACCTATTTCTTCTACTTTTGTTGGATCAAATTCTTGCTATAATAATGGGCCATTTTTTGGGTGTATTTTTTCCCCATCAAATTGCACATATGAGGAAAAAAAAATGGACTAGTCATTTCTTTCAAAGCAAAATCAACCCATCCTTTATTTCTCCTTTTTCTTTGCCAATCTCCTTTTCCCTTTTTATACAAAGAAAATACCCTTATGTTTCTCCATTTTCCTTACTCTATGGGTGTGTTTGGTTCAAGGGAAGTTTTTTACATTCCCAAGAATATTTTATGGGAATGTTACATTCCCATGTTTGGTTCAATTTTTCAAAAAAATTTCTCGGGAATATAACATTCCCAAGAATGTTTTGGAGGCTAATTTTTCCATGAAATATTTCCATAGGGGGAGGTGGGCATCCTTCATTCCTATTTCATGGGAATATTGATATTAAAGAATAAAAATAATTTTACCCTCATTCTTCTATACCTTCATTTATAAATATATATAAATAATATTTTTTAATTGTTAATATAAATAATATATCATCCCTTTATATAAATATATATAATTAATATTTTTTTATAAAAATATTTATTAATAAAATAAATGAACATTTAATTTTTTTCTCTTATTTGCATAAAGAAAATGGATGAAAAAAAATATTTAATTTTTTTAAGAGTTAAGAGATCAGATCCTCTCTGATTCTATACTGGCACATGAATTTAATTTTTTTTCTTGCACTATAAGGAAACAACAGTGTTCCAGATTTTCATTATTAACCCGCTATAGACATATTTACTATCGTTTTCTGTTATAACCTACTTTTTTTTTACTATTTTTTTCCTATTATAACCTTCTGGTCGTTTTGTGAAAGAATTTATCTTTTTATTCTATAAATTTTGTAAATTGTTCAAAATGAGTTAAATAAAAGTGTATAATTTTTTTTAAAAAATTAATTTAGGTTCTAGTACTATTAAATACTTTTAGTTAACAAGGCTCTAAAGTGAAAATCCTAATAGTGAGCACTTTAAAGAACAAACTGTAGCATAAATATAAGCATTGATGAAAATTCATGATCCATTTTTTGTTGCGGATATATAATTGAATCCACAGAAGTTGGAAATATCCTTATAGGTTCGACTTAGATTCGTTACCTACATAACAAAAATCTTTAGTTTTGCTTTTGATATCCCTTTCCTTTTCTTGGTATTTGAGAGAAAAACGCGAACCTTCACGTTAGACATTGATGTATGCTTGGAGTGGGAAATGAAAAAGGAAGGTTATGTTTTTTTTTTTATTTAAAAGTGTTAATTAAAGAAGAGGTGGAATTAGAAGTTTATAAATAATTTTTGGAAGTTTTATGTTAGACATGTTGTTATTTGGTAGTTTGGTTATTAATTAGACTTGATTTATCCATTTATTTAGAGTTTTTGGTTGGCATTACTATTTTAAAATAAAATAATAACATGTTACTACTTGGAGAATAAATAGTAACATGTTGTTATTTGGTAACTTAGTTATTAATTAGACTTAATTTATTCATTTATTTAAAATTTTTTGTTAGTGTTACTATTTTGAAATAAAACAGTAGCATGTTACTACTTAGAGAATAAATAGTAACATGTTGTTATTTGATAGTTTGGTTGTTAATTAGATTTGATTTATCCATTTATTTGGATTTTTTGGTTGGTGTTACTGTTTTGAAACAAAACAGTAACATATTACTATTTAGAGAATAAACAGCAACATGTTATTATTTGGTAGTTTGTTTATTAATTAAACTTAATTTATCCATTTATTTGGAGTTTTTGGTTGGTGTTATTGTTTTGAAACGAAACAATAACATGTTATTACTTGGAGAATAAATAGTAACATATTGTTATTTAGTAATTTGGTTGTTAATTAGACTTGATTTATCCATTTATTTGAAATTTTTGGTTAGTGTTACTGTTTTGAAACGAAACAATAACATATTACTACTTGGAGAATAAATAGTAACATGTTGTTATTTAGTAGTTTGGTTGTTAATTAGACTTGATTTATCCATTTATTTGGAGTTTTTGGTTAGTGTTACTGTTTTAAAACGAAACAGTAACATGTTACTATTTGGAGAATAAACAGCAACATGTTATTATTTGGTAGTTTGGTTATTAATTAGACTTAATTAATTTATTTATTTAGAGTTTTTTATTGGTGAACTGTTTTGAAATGAAACAGTAACATGTTACTATTTGGAGAATAAACAGCAACATGTTATTATTTGGTAGTTTGGTTATTAATTAGACTTGATTTATTTATTTATTTAGAGTTTTTTATTGGTGAACTGTTTTGAAATGAAACAGTAACATGTTACTATTTGGAGAATAAATATTAATATGTTGTTATTTAGTAGTTTGGTTATTAATTAGACTTAATTTATCCATTTATTTATAGTTTTTGATTGGTATTACTGTTTTGGAATGAAGCAGTAACATTATTTTCTTTGATAATTATGGTTGTTCAATGAAATAAAAAAATCACTTGAAATGGACAACCGAGCACAAAATTTTGGTTATTCCAAGTTTTAAACTTAATTTACATGTTTTTAACCAAATAAACTTCATTAAACTCACATTTTCTTGTTTTCTGTTCAAAGTTTATATATTAAATTATTTATTATATTTTAATCAAATATAATTTAAATTATTAATTTATTAAGTTTTCAAAAGCCTTTATTCATATATTTTTGATTAAATCTATAATTTATTTCAATTTATAATAAAAAATTGATAAGGGTATTTTTTGAAAAAGTAATAAGATTCTTGGAAATATGAAGTGTGAACCAAACATAGGAATATAATATGTTTGGGAATGTAAAAAAATATTCCTAAGAATATTTGTATTGAACCAAACATAAGAATCCCACATTCCCAGGAATCACATTTCCAGGAATGTATATTTTTTTGGGAATATAAGATTTCGCGAATCAAACGGCCCCTATGTTCTATATGCAATAGTGTTTCTATTTCTTGCAATTTTTCTACTGTTATAATGAACTAACTGTTACGCTTTTAGTCTATATTGGTCAAAGGAAAAAATTAGCCTTCCATTCTTCTTCTTTTTATTTTATATATATTTGTTTCTTCTTACATTTTTTTTATTTTATTACTTCATTACATTATATATTATTTTTAATTTACATTTTGATATATTTTCATGTATATTTTTATTATTTACAATTATAATACCAATTTTATTGAGAGTAATACATATATAATATAATATATTTTATTTTTATTATAAAAATATTTTATATAGGTTAAAATTTAAATTTAATTAAATGACCAAATTGCATATTTTATTTTATCTTTTACAACTTACCTATTATTTGTATCTTTTTTTATTTATTTCATTGCATATTTTTCTTCTTTTCTCTTTTTGTTTATTTAAAGTTATTATTTACAATTCAAATACTATATCATTAAGAAATTTATATTTTATTTTTTTATAAAGATATTTAAAATAAATTAAAATATTTAATTAAAATAAATTAGTTAATTATATATTTTATTTTTATATTACTTTACAATTTAATATTTACTTCTTTTATTTTTATTACTTTACCATAATTTTTTTATTCTTTCCTCTTTTCAAATCTATTATTATTTAAATTTTATATGCTAATATCATAAAATAGTGTGTGTGTGTATATATATATATATATATATATATATATATTTAATTTTGTTATAAATATATTTTAAATAATTTTTATATCCACTATTATTTACAATTTAGATGTTAATGTTGCAAAATAGTATAAATATATCATGATATGTTTAATTTTACTATAAATATATTTTAAATAAGTTAAAATTTTAATATAAAAGATATTAAATGAAATAATTAATTGTATATTATATTATTTAATGAAAGTATCTAAAATTTTAATTCAAAATTACTTTTTGAAAATTTGTCAATATTATGTTTATATCAATTTTTAAATGTCATATTTTAGATTAAATATACAACAATTAAGATTTTGTCCATGCTTTATAATTCATGCATTATTTCACTTTCTTTTATCCAATTTTTTACATTTTTTGTTCTCCCTTTTATTATTTACAATTTAGAAAATAATATCACTTAAGAGTATAAATATAACATATTAATATTATTAAATAGTATAGATACAATACAACTTATTTTAAATAATTTAAAATTTAATTTAATTGTAGTTTTGTATTTTGTATTCAATTTTTACTTCTCTCTAAATTTATGCATGTTTGTTTAAATATATGATTTTTCATTTCATGACAAGAACCTTAGGTATTGATGAATAGGTATGAACAAAATTGAAGCAAAATGTGCAATGTCTTTCTGGTCGGTTAGGAGGGATGTAACATCGAAGGTGATTAGGGAAAGTTCAAATTTTTTGATTAATTTCATTAATGTTTCATTGTCAATTTTTTCTTTTTCCCTTTGTTTTTGTTGTTGATATAATTACGTTACATTATATTGTATTATTATGAGAAGGTTTTCTAATTATATAAGATGAATTTTTATTTTTATTTAATTTTTATTTTCATTATTTCAATTAATTCCAAAATTGCCTCTTTTATTTCATGTTGTGTGGATGGTTGAATTTAGTTTATGAGAAAGAGAAATTGCAGTTTGTGAAGTGTGGAGGCCCACTTCTGTGTATTAACTGTTAATTATGTCTCTATTTCATCCATTTCTTTTGAACTAATATACTATCCTTCTTAGTATTTTTAGGTACTAATGCGTATTTGTAGGTGTTGTAAGTGCATAAAAGTACTAACGTACATATTTTAGAGTGCTTAGGTATATATTGATTTGATGGATATTAATTTACACTCGACTCCTAGAAGATAAAACCAATGCGTAGTAAACCGATGATAGAAGTGTTATTTATGAGTTTCGTTTTTTAATGCTCTTTACCTCTCTAAATTTCAAAGCTCCATATTTACTTTGACCAAGTTATTCCAACTCAAATAATGAACTTTTTGCCTATTCGAATGTGTTATTTTTTCTTCATGGTGCATAGTACTAAATTAGTATTTGTTATATATGTTTTTCTTGTAATTTATAACAAGTACATTCAATTATGTTCTTGGTTAATTTAATAATGCACAGGCTCAAAACTAGTATATACTAATTTCTAGGATCCTAACATTTTATAATGAAATAGTAATTTAAAATAAGGTTAATTACAAATTTTCTTATCTTCATATTAAAATTGATCATGTCTAATCTCTTGAAATATAATATTACATTTTAGTCTTTTTAATGTGTGAATTGGAAAAAAATTAGGTCTAAATTATAACTTCTGTTAAGTTGAAGATGAAAAATCTTAAACTAACTACAAGCTGACAATTATTGAAAACGAAAAGAGTAGAATTCACCTTATTACACACTAGAAAATTGCGAAATACGTGACTTTCTTATCACATTAAAACATCTCTGATTTGACCGTTAATTTCATATGATCCACTAATTTGTTTTTCAATTATTGTTAACAGAGTTTTGTTTGAACTCAATGCGCTAGCTATAATTTTTAGCTTTAATTTAACAAAAGTTATTATTGTGGATTTATTTTGGTCTAATTTGTATATTTGAGAAATTAAAATAAAATATTATATCTTAAGAGATCAAAGTGAGTAGAATAATTGTATATTAGAAGTTTAAAATTATCATTAAGCCTTTGAAATAACACGACTTATTCTTAGTCAACTTTGTAAATTTTCAAACCCACTATTTTATCACACAATTATCTATATAGGAAAAAATGTAAATTATTTCCTTCAATTTTGGAGTAGTTAGATTTTACTCCTTCAACTTTAAAAATTTGAAAATCACTCTCTTAAATTTTACAAAACTGAAAAATAACACTCATCTTCCATTTAGTTAATCATTTTATTAAATTATATATGTGATTTTTATGAAGTTTTTAAATAAGCATAAAAATATTATAAAATATTGATTTATTTTATTATTTTTGGATAATTATTTCTTATCTTATGTACAAAATTTAATTAAAATTCTTTATATATTTAATTTTTCTTAATTACGTAATATAAAAATTATGCTTGAAAAATAACAAAAAAATTAACAAACTATAATATTTTAATTATTGTTTAAAAATTTCATAAAAAAGCATATGATTTGATAAAATGATTAATGAAGTAGATGATATGTATTAATTTCAAAATTTTTAAAAGTTTAAAGAGATAATTTCTAAAATTTTAAAATCAAAAGGGGTAATATCTAACCATCTCAAAGTTGAAGGGGTAATTTGTATTTTTTTCTATATATACGAGTACAATACACCATTCGAATCTCCTTTTCCTCTTCAATTTACTTAGTGTAGATCTTGCAAGTGCCTTTACATGAATTAAGTAATCTCACACACATAGCCATACGCATATGCATACATGTATGTCCTGAGCTATAAGGATGAGTAATAAACTCAAATTGAAGGAAACTTGTATAGATAATTAATCTTATGAAGAAACTTTACCTAAAGTAAATGTTTGAGTCACAGGTTTCCTATATTAATTTTTCAGAATCTTAACTTTCTTAGTTAAAAGTTAGATTTTCAGAATTATACCCTCATTTTCTAGAAATATTATGTTGTCTTGCATGTTTACCTTATGTGATTATACTAGTTTATTAATTTTTCAAAGTTGTCTTGTCACTAATTTAATCAGAACATCAGTGTGCAATGATCAATAATGATCAGTAAGAGTAGCTTTGATAATGTGATATTAATAGAAGGATTAAAGAATGATATTTTATCATATCATAATTTAAAGATATTTTTCATATCATGTAAACATGTGAATATATATATAAAAATATCCATGCACCTATGAGAATAATTTTAGGATTGCTTCATCGATAATTAAGAATGTTATTCCCAGTTTGAATCACACATCTCATGAAATATTATCTGTTTGGAATTTGAAACATTCTGTAAGCCAAACACCCATGCGAACAGAGAAGGAGTAGTTCCCTCTAGCAAAAATTCTAGAGTTATGTTGTGTACATGTTGGAAGCCTCGGAACGATACAACCCATATAAGTTCGAGAGTTTTTTTTAAAGTTCATTAAATAAACGGTTAAAAACAACCACTGATTAATTCTTGACAACTTGAGGAAATACTTACGTTACGACATATTTATTTACAAGTGTCCAAACTTAAGTAGGTTTATCTACATCAGATAAACCAAATTCATATGAATTTATTTTTATAATCTCTTACCAATTTTGATTTCAAAACATAAAGAGGGAGATAAATTTTCTTGCTATATAAATCAATGTGTGTTTTTTTTTTAGTTGAAACATATGTTAGTTATTGAATAATTGTCATACTATTGAAGCAAAAGGAAATAGATCCCACTACAAAAAAATTGGTTATAATTGCGACGGTTTTAGGATAAATTTTGCGATGGTTTTAATCCCTACAAAGTGATTGGCAGCGATTTTTTTTACCGTCATAAAAGTGACCGCTGCATTACACTTTTGCAACAGCTTTTTTTATTGTTGGCATAACCATCACAAAATTAATTTTTTCTTTTGATTTAGCAAGGGTTAAAACCGTCACTAAATGAAAATAAATTTTTTTTACTTAGTTCAATTTAACAGAGGTTGTAATCGTCACTAACTAACTGATTGCTAAAATTTCAACCTTCAATTTAGTAGGAGGTAAAACCACCGTTAATTTACTATAAAAAAAACTTAACTTTTACTTTTGTAGGGGTTAAAACCGTCACTAACTACTTGTAAATTTTGTTAATTTTAATTTAATAAAGATTATAACCATCACAATTATAATAAAATTTCTAATTTTTAATTTATTATGGATTTTAACTATCACTAATGTTTTAACTATTAAGCTCCCTTTTTTAATCAAGCAAATAAAAATATCTTGCTAAAAACATATCAAAACTAACAAATTCCAAAATGCACTTCATTAACATAATTTCATAATCATTTTATATTTTATACAAGTTTGCTAAATACAAAATAGAATAAGAAGTGCTAAATATTGTTTAAACTAGCATCTTCAACAAACTTGATATATCTTCCTCATGCCAAATCCAAAAATATGCAAAAAAAGGCAATTAATGGGAAAAATAACATTCTTTTATAATACTAACCAGGAAATTTATTATAAGTAGAATGAATATCACAATTTCATATATATATTTATTGTAAAGTCCATGAGTTTGATTTTATAAAGCGACTAATGTCATACACTATAGTTTTACTTGCTTGAGCATGATGCTTTGAAATTTGGTCTGTTTCTGCATATTGAACACTAACATTTCACCATCAAGTAAGAAAAAGGAAACATGGTAACTAGACTAAGAAGAGTTAATGGCCTCTTCCTATACATATTAATCTTCAATGTTCCAAGACATATTATTGATAAAATCTTTTCTTGGCCACTTGTTCCACTATAACTTGTAAGTTATTGCATATGGTGTCAAAATCAATAGGAAGCTTCTAATGCATGAGAGCAAGACCATGGAAATTTTATCAGTTTTTGCATGACTTGACTAACTTCAGTATTTCCTTGAATGATGGAAACACCTTAGCATCCATAAATAGAAAGAGTATCCGAGCCTTTTTCATCTTTCAGAGTTTCTGCAAAACCAAACAATGTTGTTTAGCATTTATTTCTTGAACAAGAACAAGATGAAGTTGTTGCTACTGTTGCATTTGCTAGTTTTGGCTTAAATCCTCAAGTGCAAAAGCTGCTTCATGAAGGAGAAGAAAGCTCTGCTTAATATCAATTTTTTAATAAATAATCCTACAATGGGGCTACTCTGGGCTATCCATCGGAAAAATAACATTCTTTTTCATAAGTGATGCACACAACAAACCTCACAATCAATGGCATTAGAAAATATGCAGAAAAAGGCAAGTATAAAATGAAGTAATGACAAGAAACATAGTTCTATATCCTATATGAAGTATGAACCACTCTCTATAATGAAGGACACGTGTCTGTGTTTATCCATGGACATAATGCACAATTGAACAAAAATAACAAGCAAAAAAGCTAGCTAAATTACCTTCCCAAGCATCATAAAACTCAGAGGCAAGAGTGCTGTACTTCATAAAACATTCTCTATCTTCTCCATCTGTGTCACTTGTGAAACTTATTGAATCTTGTGGATCAAATAATTTATCACTCTTACCATCTCTTTCTGCATGGTAACTGCCTTCGTATGGGAGCAAGGGATATTTTGAACATAATTTTTCTTAGCAAGTATCCTACTATTAGTTTCCAAAGCCTATAACAATCCATTCAAAAATAAAAATTCAACACACTTGAATCCAAATGATAATATAACTTTAGCTAATCAAAATCAAAGCAGATTAAAAGAAAGAAGACCTGACATGGTCCATAAAAGATGACATTATGAAGGCAAATTCAACAAAATATGAATTGCGATACTAAAGTTGATAATCCACACATGGTTAGGAAAGATTATGGTCCATAATCACAAATAATAATTAGTAGAATCTTCAAATATTTAAACCAGCAAATTAACACAACATACCTCATTGAAGCAAAATGTTGAACAGATGGAATCACAATCAACCAAACATAAAATTTAAAAGAAACAAAGAACAGGGGAGAGAATCGAGGAAATGGTAATTTCGCCGATTGCAGGATTTGAAATTAGAAGGGAATGAAAAGACGAAAATAAAAAACAATAAAGGTGAGATGATAAATTCAAACCTTAACTTCAACAGAGATGAAAGCTAATTGAAAACGCCAAGAAGCCTACTTGGACTAGTGATGGAACAGTGCGAGAAGTGTACTTGTCCAATACACAAGCGGTTGAGGGAGGAAGTATAGTACTCGCCACAGTTCTCTGAGTTGAGAGAGTACTTTGGTCTACAGAGTCCTTCAGTCATTGCCAGCTGAATATAATTACCTGAGAACCTCCTATAATTCACAAGAGGGAGAGTGGACAATAGACCAAATAATTTTTATAGTAACTCAAGAAGAGGAGACTATGAAAAGTAATCCACAACCATATTTTATCAACTACTTATCTCAGGACTCCTACAATAAGTCAGGAAAGAAACCAGAGACACATATATCTGGAAAGCCTGAGTTCAAGAAAAGTGGTGATAAGGGTAAGGGACAACAAAAGAAATTTAAAGGCAAGTGCAATTATTGCAAGATCCCTGGACATAAAAAGTCTCAATGTTATAAGCTAAAGAACAAGCGTGAGCAAGAAGGGGCTCAAAAACAGGCTGATCCTAAGTGAGATGGAAGAGACTGTATTGGGAATAGTAGGAAGTAGAATAAAATTAATTACATAGGATCATATTTTTCTTTATGTTTATCTTCTAGACACTTTTAATTTGAATTATGTCATTTATGCACCTTTTTTTTCAAATTTAATTTCCAGTTCTATTTCAATAATTGTAGTTATTCCTTTTGACAAAGAAAATTTATTATGATTTTACTATTTTAGTATGCCACCTTACAAAATGATCCGTATCTTTTGAATTTGAAAGATTTTCCTGTTGTATCTTCTGATATTCCCATCAATGTTATGATTAGGCATAAACAACCTAGAATAAGTTAGAAATCTTCCATTTTATAGGATTGTTTTTTAGGCCCTTTTTTCTAGAGAGATTAGAAAGATTGGTAAAACAAAGATGTGTTGTTAAACTTAAATTCTCATATCTTAAAACTTTTAAGTGTGGAGTTATAAAGTAAAGATGAAACTCTATAATTCCTAATTAAAGAAATTAAACTTTAAAACAATCAGTGGGTTCTTCATTAGGTACTGTACTAGATTAAAAGGTTACAGATTTTCTTATCCCACTCATAGTACCAAGACCATCGAGTTTAATTGGACATTTTATTTTGTGGATGACTTGAATAGTGGGAGTTTAATACTTAGAGTTATCAATTTATGTGACAAGGCCACCATTCTGCCTATACCTATTTTGATTCCCTAACCACTAGAGGAGATAATGTTCACAGTTCAGTTCAGATAAATAAATATCCTCATGTTGAAGAACTTGATTAGCTAGCCATTAAGTTTAGATCCATTGTAATAAAACTTATAGTATTTTGGGTTTGTAACAAGCCAATTGGATTGAACAGATGCTTGAAAAATTTAAAATGGACAAGATTTCTTACGCTTTCGCTATTGATAATCTTATGTATGCACTGGTTTGCATTCGTTTAAATATAGCTTTATGCTATTAGTGTGCTTGGAAGATTATCAAGTAACCCTAGGATGGATCATTGGAGAGTGACCAAGATAGTAATATGTAGTATCTTTAAGATACTATGAATCATATGTTGACTTGTAGAAAATCTAATTTACTTGAAAGTATTGGTTATTCAAATTTTGATTATGCCTTGTACATAGATGATCGTAAGTCAATATCTAGATACATCTTTATGATGTTTGGAGGAGTTGTTTCATGGGAAAGTGTTAAAACAAACACTCATAGCTACCTTAACAATGGAAGTAGAGTGTATCGCATATTATGAAGCCACTTGGCAGGCTGTAAGATTGAGGAAGTTGATATTTGGCATGCAATTAGTTAATTCTATATCACGATCTCTACCAATTTTTTATTGCGATAAGGCTTTTATTTTGTGCTTTTCTCAAAACAATAGGAATTCTAGACATATTGAACATTTTTTATGTTAAACTCTTGTTTATTAGAGAGAAAAGATTGCTGAATTTCAGACTCACATTAAACATAACCCTAGTGGAGACATGCAAGGGATCCGTTGACTTAAGGCTTACTTATAGGAGTATTTAAAATCAAGTAACTCATATGGGTCTTGTTAAATTTTTTTTATGAAGCCTTAATTTAGTGGGAGTCTGAGATATGCTTATCTTATTTTGTTGATATTTGTGACCAGTAATTGCTCATTTTGAAACATTGGTGATATGTTTTATACATATATAAATCATTTGCTTTCCTATCGGATTCAATGATTTTAAGTTATTTCTCTTATGAGTTGTAGTCAAAAGATTAACTTTATATATATATATCAAGTTCCTTTGGGATTATGAGATATTAATTTTTACATCGCTTGTCTCCTTATCGGATTCAGTGATTCTGTATGGTCTCATTCCACTTTTGTAATCGTTACTCAGTTTGGATATTGAAACATTGGTAATATGTTTTATACATATATAAATAATTTGTTTCTCTATCGGATTCAATGATTTTAAGTTGTTTCTCTTCTGAGCTATAGTTAAAAGACTAAACATTATTCTGTTCCTTTCAGATTATGAGACATTATATCACTTGTCTCCCTATCGGATTCAGTGATTCTGTGTGGTCTCATTCTCTAAATTAAGTTTATAACTTAATGTATAACTAATTACTTAATTATTGATGTTTTAATTATTTCATATAATTAATTAATGCTATCGAAGTGGGAGATTCTCTAAATTAAGTTTATAACTTAATGTATAACTAATTACTTAATTATTGATGTTTTAATTATTTCATATAATTAATTAATGCTATCGAAGTGGGAGATTGTTGTATTTACAAATAAAATAATTAATTTTATTAGAAATATTATGTGGATTAGCATTAATCAATTATTGGAATATTTATTTAAGTAATTAGTTTTGTGTTTTAACATTAAGCATAGAACAGATTGGGCCCTAGTTTAATGTGTATGATTCATGATAGGTTGGATCATGCATAAGCCCATATGGGTAGAGGTCCCAACTTACAGCCCTTTAGTGGTCAGTAGTCTCTTATCACAAGTCTGACCTTAAATAGAGAGATCAGGATTATTATTTGAACACATAGAAAAATAAGGATTCCCACTCTTCTAAATTTTTCTCTCCCTTTTTTCTCTCTATCTTGATAACCTAAGGGGCGAAGTAGGTTGTAATTCTACTCATTATCATTCAGATCAGTCATGACCTCATCAAATTATGCTCTAAGTACATTCATAATATTATTATGATTAATTTCATATTTTTGTAATTTTAATTCATACTTCCAATACACTAGATAAGGAAAATTCAATTGGTGGATAAAAGTCATGAAACTTTTTGTTTCAAAGTGACGACAATGTTCCAAATTCTGAGCTATTAGCTAGAGTTTTTGTTTATAACTGCCTCTTCTAAGTTTTGATACAGCATCCTACGTGTCTGCGCAAATTGTTTTTAATGTTTAGTTGCGGTCAGTATTATAGCGTCGCAAATAAAAATCTTATTCCTATGAATTGTTGCGGTCAATGAACTGTCACTATAATATTCAAATAGTGCCGGTCAATTGCAACCATCGCAAAAAAATCGCTGCAAAATAAATACATTTTTTGTAGTGTCCATAGACGCTACTCATTTCTTTGCCACGTCTTTATTTAATATTAGGATGTCAAAGCAAGTGGTCTCCTTTGCTTTTTACCACCATACTTTGGCAAGACCAAGTGGCCAACCTCGATAATGATAATAATGACTGTTTAAAGATTTAGCTAAAGCTACAGAAAGAACATTGTGGGTATTATTTTACTTGAAGGCAAGGCGCGCACACCCGTAGACCCCCCGCTTTCCTTCAACAAACACCTGGAATAAACACCAAACCATTGAAAATGAACATTTCAAAAAACACAGACTTTGCCCCCAAAGGCCTAACTCTGCAGGTGGAAATTGAAACTTCAATAAGTCCGCGTGGCTTTAGTCATCTAATCGCCGAAAACATCCGTTTTCAATATAGGAAGTTGACGGGACTTGATGTGCGTACGCACACGCATGTGTGTATGTATGTCTGCATGTGTGCGATGAGCGACTCTGGCAGGGGAACTTCCGACTCTGGCAGGGGAACTTCCCCTTTTCCTGGCCAAAGGAGCGGAGTCGGTGACGCAATCACCATATTCTTTCCGTAGTGAAAGCAAAGGAAAACAAACTCGTTACTTGTCCCCAGCCGGGGACTAGCAACACTCTGACCGTAGGGAGGAGGGTGTACTACCTCCATTCAGGTAGGATGTTGTCCTACCGAAGGGGATGAGTTAAGTAACCCGGGTACTTAGCGAACTCCCCGTAACAAATCTTTGTTAATCCCCCCATTTCAGGTTATTAACTGTTAATTTTGAGTTTAGAATTCATATGAATTTGGTTTATCTTGATAATGACCAACCTCAATTGTAGATGGTGAAAATTACACATCAATTTTTTGAAAGAAAATGACATTTAATATTATTCCCTCAAGTACTCGTAACATAAGTAATGTTGATTTTTATTGATATAACACCAATGTTATTTTTATTGTATGGTTAAAAACATACATACAATGGTGCTTGAGTAGAATCAGTTGTATACTAATATATAATTGTCTAAACATTCGATATCTAAATACACGATGTCAATAAGCTATTTTGTAGTAGTAATCTCAATTCACCAACCCAATCAAAAAAAGTGTTAGTGAAATTTATAATAATTATAAAAAATAATAGATATCAATTATTAATGCAAAATCAATGTGTGAACTTAGTACATTTTTTAATGGGAAGTTCCAAATGTCTTTTTAGACAATAGTTAAGAAAAATATTGATGTCTTAAGTTTTCAAACGAAATTTTAAATGTCAATTATTGTTAAAATTGATGAAGTAAGTTTCCCATTAATTTTAAAAATATCATGGGATCAACATAAACATCAATCATAATTGATATGTATTATATTAAGTTTTCATATAATTTATAAAATATTACTATATCAAAATAGATATAAATGATAATGGTAGCCAACGTGTATTTGCTGTCATCAATCAACTATTTTATATTAGTTTTTTGGTAGAAGTAAAGATATGCTATTTAAAATCATACAAAACCAACATACACATCATTGAAGATCCAATAACTTACACAGTTGCATATTAATTATCCACAATGAATTTAGGTGATGTTTAGTTAGCAAAATCATAACTTAAGAATCATGATACTCATAAAAATGTGATTATATTGCCATGCTTAGTTTAAAATGATTTGCGCTAATATTATAATATTGTATTTTAATTTAATTAATTTGTTTAAAAATATTATAATATTCAAGGAGAGCATCCTGTCCCAAGTAGTATCTTGGACTAATATGTTATAATATTGAGAACTACAATTGCATCTACTTATTGGCTAGTGGCTACGTTTAGACAATCAGGTCATTTTACTAAGTAAAAAGGAAAGCAAACTGGTTTTTAACTATTTCTACTGATGTTCAAATTCGAAATGCACTCATGCAACTATGACTATCTACAATTGCCCACATGACTGCATTTGGGCCAAGGGACGCGAGAGTTGAACTTCTTCGTATCAAAGAGTCGTGGGTAGTTGTTCTTAGTTGTTGTGCAAGTAGCATTATTCTTTGCGATTAAATGCTTTCATGTCCAATACTGAAGCAAATTATATAGTATGTTGCATTTTATTTTGTGAAAAACTAGAATAGAAGGATGCTGGAAAATCATATGATTATTGTTTGTTTATACTTGTGAATTTTAATCTATTTACGGGATCAACCTAACATGGTAGCATGTATTACTGTTTTGATTGGTAACTTGAAAGTCATCTGAATTCGCAGGTGATTTCATCATTTTTAACTGCGTCCATATTTCTTCCAGGCTACCTGCAAGAATGCACCAGACAACAATGATGCTAAAAACTCGTTTATTTTTTGGAAAACATTTTCCACAAGAAAATCTCATATATTTATAAATGGATGAAGGAATAATATATTATTTGTATACATTATTATTATAAAAATAATATTTAGAGTCATGATAATAAAATAAAGTAACTTCCACTTAAAAAAAAAGAAGTTAACTTCCACTAAATTCTCTATATTTAACATAGAATATATAATATATTTTCTTTTACTATTTTAATAATTTATAATTATATTTTTACAGAAGGTATTTTTCATTAAAATAAATGTAACCTAGAGATGAGATAGCATTGATCTCGAGTGGATTTTCGGTAAGGATAATATAAGTCTTTATTCTTGTTCTTTTCCATTTTGTATTACATATAATATCATTCGAAGTTTGGCCAACCTGTACTTAGGAAAATGTTTCTTTCTCCCACGTCGTGAGAGAGGTGTGGATGAATACTCAAATTCGGATTCCACATCTCTCTGTATGGTGGGGATTAGTGTGTATAACTAACTTAAAATGAAAATCTGTAATGCCTGGCAGAACCGTAAATTCCGCTATCAAGGGTTTTAGAAAGAAAAGAGAGCCAAATTCTGAAGTCATAATAGTTTGGAGGTTGGAGCCAATTTCTGCATTCTGATCCATCATCTGATTGACCTAGAGTGTAATGTGTACTGTTAAGTGCACTAAATGAAGACAATCTTAATATAGAGAGAGTAGTAACAATTAACGGTAGCTGAATACCCAATATTATCATAATCATAAGAGTATTTTATTACTGCAAAATGTTTGTGTTACTCGTAACCTTTAAGATAAAATAACGATTCACTACCATTAGGTCAACTATTTTGATGTCGTTATTAATATTGATAGTGAGAATGTTTGGCAAAATAAATACAAGACTAAATTTAGCACAACAAAATTCACCATCTTGAATATGAAATAATAATGAATAATATTCACAACAACCCGTCAACTTAGAGTGGAAATTACTCAATCGGGTTCATTTGATGGGAGGTTAGGTTAATAAACATCTGGAACTTCTTTGAAGATATTTAGCTGCAAGTTCCCGAATAAAGAAAAACAATGCGCTAAGGCCATATATCATTCCTTATCCATGTATATTGAAGGAAAACATCTGATGTGCACTCTTATACTTCGCACAGACAAGTTATTGTAAGACTAATTTTAGTTTGTTAAAAAAAAAGTGTAAGCATACATTATAACTTTTCTCTATGTGATATATGTAGAGTTTGTTGGATTTGACCAAAATTCAAATTGTTAGGTGCTATTTATGGTATCTTTGCAAAATCAAGGGTTCCTTGAACACGTGCAATTAGTCGGAAGCAACACTTATATATAAAGTAAGACAAGTTTTTTATATAATTGGTAAATTATAAAAGTCTCCACATTTTGATACTGCAGCCATGTAGCTTACGTTAGTTCCCAACTAGTCATTGATGGTTCAACTTAGCCACAGAGAACTAAAAGGTTGGAAAAAGAACACTTGAAAATTTTTTATTCATGTTTGTTAAAATTAAAATTTTTAATAAATTGGCCAAATCAAATATTTTGCAAACTATAATATTTAAAAGGTTTCTTAATTAAATCTTAACATAATATATGTACTTGTTTTTCATATCAGACAATAACATAAATATGATTAAAATATAATATGGACACTTTAATTTTTTTAATGAAGAATAGGATAGTGTATTTTAAAAAATGAGAAGAAATTTTCATAATTTTATCTACATTAAGAAGGTTAAATGGTTTTAATAATGCATGTAAGTTTTGTAATTTTAAGATATTTAAAAGTGTTTTAAAAAAATTAACACTTCACTAAATAAATTTAAAATTAATATTAAGTTTTATTTATTTAATTTTGTTGAAACTTTACATCAAATTTAGCAGCAATTGTTTAACTCAACACATTCAATAACTACTTATACTTTAATAAGATTTTATTAGACAAATATATTTAATGTTATTATTGTTTTTGAAAATAATGATAATAGTTTAGGCTCTATTTATTTTGTAAGAAAGAATTTTTCATAGAAAAATATTATTTACATATATATTAATGAAGAAGTAACATGCTATTTATATTAATGACTAAAAAATATAATACTTAGAAGTTTAGAAATGAAGAAAAGTAAATTTCTTTTTAAAATAAGGAAAGTTGTTTTTCTTAAACTCTTCATATTTAATATTAAAAAATAAAATATTTTCTTTCATTTTACCATTTTATAATTATATTTTGCAAAATATACCTTCTAATGAAATAAATGAAGTCTTAATGTTTAAAATTTTTAATATCGTAATGAAGGATAATTTTAAAAATACATGCAATTTTTCAATATTTTTTATGATAAAACTTCAAATTAATATTTAAATTTATTGCTTAAATAATAAATTATTTCAACAATATAAATTTAGTGTAAATTAAATTTAGCATGTAAAATTTAGTATTTAATTTCAACATTTAGCATTACTTCATATTTTTAGTCATGAGACCTAACAATAGTTAGAACCTAGGATGACCACTATGTTGCGTTTTGGATTAATAAATAAATTAAAAAATTAATTTTTTTATTCTAAAATATTTTAGGTTTAACATATAAATAAATTTATTTTAAATCCATTAAGTTGTTTCTTTTTTTAAGAGGAAGGAGTGATTAAAATTTTAAATTTTAATATTATATGAAAATTTTAAAATTTTTTATTTCATCTTTATTGTTACTTTAATTAATTTAACTCTTATAATATTTATGACATTTAATTATAATATGTTAGTTTAGTCAAAATGTTAAGTTATTATTTCATTTTTAGAAGACATAAATTCAATGTAAGAGAATGTTATTTCATAATTAATGAATAAGCGAAGAATTTTAAGATTGATAGTATTTTAATAGAGTTGTAATATGATTTAAATCAAATACTTTATAATGATATCCCTCCTTTTCCTTTCTCTTGTTAAAAAAAAAGAAACAACTTAATAGATTTAAAATAAATTTATTTATATGTTAAACCTAAAATATTTTAGAATAAAAAATTATTTTTTTAATTTATTTAGTAATCCAAAACCTAACATAGTGGTCATCCTAGGTTCTATTTATTCTTAGGTCTTGTGACTAAAAATAAGAAGTAATGCTAGAAGTTGAAATCAAATACTAAATTTTACATGATAAATTTATTTTACACTAAATTTATATTGTTGAAATAATTTATTATTTAAGCACTAAATTTAAATATTAATATGAAATTTGTATCATAAAAAATTGTATGTACTTTTAAAATTACCATTCATTACGATATTAAAAATTTTAAACATTGAGGTTCTATTTATTTCATTGGAAGGTACTTTTTGTAAAATATAATTATAAAATATTAAAATTAAAAAATAATTTAATTTTTTAATATTAAATATGAAGAGTTTAGGAAAAATAATTTCTTTTATATAAAAAAAATTATTTTTCTCCATTTTTGAACTTCTAAGTATCATATTTTTTAGTCATTGATATAAATAGTATGTCACTAAATCATTAATATATATGTAAATGATATTTTCTTACGAAAAATAATTTCTAATGAAATAAATGAAGCCTAAACTATTATCAATATTTTGAAAAATTGTAATAACATTAAATATATTTGTCTAATAAAATCTTATTAAACTATAAGTAGTTATTGAATGTGTTGAGTTAAACAATTGTTGCTAAATTAAATATTAAGTTTGAACAAATTAAATAAATAAAATTTAATTTTAATTTTAAATTTATTTAGTGAAGTGTTAATTTTTTAAACACACTTTTAAATATCTTAAAATTACAAAACCTACATGCATTATTAAACCCATTTAACCTTCTTAATGTAGATAAAATTATGAAAATTTCTTATCAATTTTAAAAATACACTATCCTATTCTTCATTAAAAAAAATTAGAGTGTCCATATTATATTTTAATCATATTTATGTTATTGTCTGATATGAAAAAACAAATACATATATTATGTTAAAATTTAATTAAGAAACATTTTAAATATTATAGTTTGCTAAATATTTGAAATGACCAACTTATTAAAAATTTTAATTTTAACAAACATGAAGAAAAATTTTTGAGGTGCTTTTATTCCAACCTTTTAGTTCCTGTATGGCTAAGTTGAACTATGAATGAATTGTTAGGAACTAACGTAAGCTTAATACATGGCCATAATATCAAAACATGGGGACTTTTGTAATTTACCAATTGTATAAAAAAGCTGTCTTACTTTACAAGTGTTACCTCCTACTGATTCAACGTGTCTAATGGTTTGGAACCCTTGATTTTGCAAAGACACCATAGACAACACCAATTATTAATTACTAATTGTTTCTTATTATAAGTTTTCTTCCTACTTAAGTTAGGTTTTTGTGTTTGTTGGATTGTGATCCCTTGCCAAAAAAGTAATTTTGAGAACAAATATTTTTATTGATTTAGGGTTTGAGGTATGAGAAAGATATGAGATGAATACATATGAGGCTTATGTTAGAACCCTCATAGAAGTTTGAAAGAGATGTAGGGATGTGGCTAGGAATTGCTAGGGTTATGGTTGAGAATCTTTGCACGTATTATTTTATAATTTTTTGATGACATAGTGGATCATTTCTCATTCGTGATTTTTCCCTAAAGTTTAGGGTTTTCATATTAAATTATTTGTATGTTTTATTATGTTCCTTTTTTATTTTAATTCTTAATGCTTATGTGTTTAAAATGGAAACATTTTCCCAATTAGAGTAGGTTTGATCCTGTAGGAGAGTAGTAATCTAAGAGAGGAAAAGCCTAATTCGATTTCATGTGTGAGATGAAGATGATATATGAAAGTGATAATGATGATGATGATGTCATTGTTGATGATGAAGATATAATGATGTGAACAGTTTATGCTAGTTTATGAAAGTGTTTGCAAGTTTGGTGTTCTTATAAATGTGAAAGATTCCTAGAGACAAGTAAATCATGGATATGCTTTAATGAAATTTGTGACACTTCATTAAGGTGGAGCTGCTTAATAGAAAGATAATTAACATAGTTTGAAGAAATAATAATAATGGAGGACTCTCATAGTTGGCACCCTATGATTAATCTTATTTAGTAATAAGTGGAGTATAAAAATTGATAAAGGTGATGGAATTTGTGTTAATGTGAAAATTGTTGAATTTAACCTAAATTTAGATTGTTGTCAATTATAAATTATTTCTTATTATAATTTTTTTCTTACTCAAGTTAATTAGTGATGGATTATTTTCATTTGTCACTAAAGCCATCACAATTTGTAAGGATAACGATGGAAAGAGCACATGATAGGATGGAATTAGTGATGTATTTTTCTATCCTTAAATTAATATACAATGATGGAATCATCATCCTTAAAATGCAAATTAGTGATGGATTTTCCAATCACTACTTTATGCTTGTCGCTAAATTCTAATAATGACCTACTTATGGATTGTACTTAGTAGCTAACAAAATAATCTTTGTGACATTGTTGAAAAATAAGTGCAACCTACAAGTAGGCTAAAAGGGATCTTAGGTTAATTTTTATTCCTACCACTACTAAATTGGCAGAGGTGTAACCTTATTTTCAAGAAACCAAATAGTGAATAACTTGTATTATTGGATATGATATAGTAGGTATTAATAAGATGACTTCTCCTAGCAAAAGGTAGGGAGTGAGTAAGGGAAGCAATCGTGAAAGAGATAACTTATTGCTTGATATGGAATAACACATTCAATTTTAAAAAAAATGGAAACAATGCTTTTATATGTCAGAGGTCTTTGTGATATGTAAATTATAGATAATATATTTTTTATAGCCTTAGTAGAATTTTTAATTTCTTCATTATGACTATTTAGTGGTTTTCTAATTGTAAGAGAAGAAACCATTTCTACTTGCCCATAACACAAGTAGTCAAGGAGCTTGATGTAGGTCTCATAGCTTTAAAGAAAAGATGCAAGATAATTGGATATTCAGAAATAGCCACATAATGGAGGAAATGAATAGTAATGAAAATTTCATACATTATAGTATCTTTGAAATAGTTTCTTACTCTTGTATCTATGGTAACCATTTTAATTTTAAAGCTATTATTACTGAACTTTCATAGAAATACCTACTCATTCTATCTAACAATACTTTTAGATTCACTCTAATAAGTTAGTAGTGAATCAATTGAAATATGGTCATTGTTAGCAAACCTAGTTGAAATATAGACTCTTTGTACCTAACAATACTAGTATCAAAATCATTCCATTGACTTAATGGTAAATGAATTGATAAAGGAACTAAATGCATATAAAAAAAATAGGAAATTAGTGTTAATAAGGAATATATTGTATGTCTTATCTTAGAGAACTATTGGTGAAGCTAGGAATCTACGATTAGTGGGTCCAATTCTTTGTATTCTATTTTTAAATATAAGATCATATTTTGATATTATTATTCGACAACGATTGGTGTGGAACCCATTTTTTGATTTCCACTAACCTATTCATAATTAATTAACTTGATCCTAATTAATAAGTATTGTACATTTATAAAAAAAATGATATTTAAAAAAAATCATTGGAATTCATTAATGTTTCTAAAAAAAGAAGCTAAGTATGCTTATAGTTCTCCTAAAAAGGGGATAAGCAAGCTTACCTAATTCATAAGGAATCAATTCTAATATATCTTTTATCTAAATTTATGACAAAATAAGGCCCAAGATATATAATAAACCATATTTTATGCAACCATACTACTATCAATGAGCTCCCATGGAATCTAGCTCTGAGAAAGTAAATGTGGAGGCTTAACCTAAAAATCTATAAAATAAATCATCAAGGGGTGAGTCCAGGGCTATCAATAAAACATAATAACTTATCCATTGAACTATCTTCTTTTGACAAATCATATCACATTTAAGCATATTAATAGCTAAGAACTAATAATAATGAGATTAATATATAATCATTTCATTTTCAATGTATTATATAATAATACTTATGAATAACTACACTTACGATGACATTTCATTTGGAATAATGAGTAATAAATAGAATACATTCATCCACCTTTTGACTCTTGGGCCAATATTATACCTTGCTCCCCTTATTACCAGGAATTTCTTATCTGGTATTCATATCATTGCTTGTATCACATTTCTCATCTTTAATGTCACTCGTGGCATAATTCACAACATAATTTAAACATTAAAGCTTAAACTTTATTCAATGTAATTACAATTCAATTTCAATATACATCCCAATGCACGTCAGCACCATTATGCCATCTTATATGGTTATAAACATTCACACATATCATAGTATCAAACCACAAAACATTTCTTAACATATTTCATCCCATGAATAATACAACAATTCATTATAACACATATTATATCAAACAACTTCTACTTTCTCATTTTATGATTATCGAAGTCATATAGTTATCTTTAAAATATAATAAACCACACTATTTTTAATGCTTAGAGACTAAACACCTTAAGTTAAGCTATTATAAATGATGAAAACATGAAATAGATTGGCTATGGTTTACTATATGGTTACTATGGTTGTGACTTTTAAGTGACACTTTATGAATAACTTAAAAAATATAAATATATTATTCATCAAACTTATTTTATATGAAAATAAGCTTAATTAGCTTTTATAAATAAGTCATTTGCCCGAATCAGCTAAGTTTTGAAAGGGTTATACTTTTTTGAAGATAAATATAAAAAGTCCATTTTTCAAAATCTTGAATTCTTGATCTTTGTCCATTATTATAATGATATCTCAAAATATATATTAGATATTAAGTTAAAACTAATTTCTTTTGAAATTAGACTTAATTTTTAAAATGATAGGTAATTCATTTAAATCATATGTAAGATGAAAGAGTTATGCCCCTTCAAAGCTAACATATAATTTTAGGCTTAGTGAATCGATTATAGAATTAGCTTTGGACCTTCAGAATCAGTTAGTCATTCAATTTTAAAGCCTAGATTCACATTTGGACCCTTAGAATCAATTAGTTACTCAATTCACATATGAAAATATCAATTTTCTATGAAAAATTTACTATTCATTCAACTTTAAATGCCTTTCAAACACATATATTATATACCAAACTTTGATGTAATCTCTAGCACTCTTATTTAACATCTCATATCATCTCATTTCATTATTTATTACTTCCTTCATATTAAATAAATATGATTCAAGCAATATCATAAAATAATTCATATTTCATTAATACCATTATATAGTCATAAAATCTATAAATTTAGTTAGATTATCTATTCACCTTGTACAAAAAAGGATGCTAAGAAGCTAGTTTGAAGATTTTTCAATCTTAATCATGGTAAAATGCATAGGTTCCAGAGTTAAGGTTTAAAATATTTAGCAAAACTAAATCAATCTTAAATTTTTTTATCAACTAAGAAGAGATAGGGGAGATTCTTAGTGAAAGTAATATTCTTACCTTGATTGGATGGAGAAATTAAGAAGAATTCAGACTTTCCTTACTTGATTGATAGAGTGATAGAGAGATCATGCAGGGAGAGAGTTGGTAGAAATTAAGAAATTGAAAGAAATAAAAGAGATGGGAGTTTGTGGTTGATATATGGAAATAGTGTCTTAGAGGCATTTTTAAAAAATTATTCTTAAAGCTTTTTCATACTCACACATTCACTGATATCAACACATAACTTTACATTTCATGATTCCAATAAGTTTTTCTCATCAAAATTTCACCAAATTGATATTCTCATATTCATAATTTATTAACTCCATTTTATTCCATATTTCATACATAAAATTCTTAACTTAACTGAATTTACCAGTTGCATTAGCTATTCTTTGTTATAAAAATAATTTTTAATTTATTAATAATTAAAAAAGATGTAATAATACTTCCCTCTTTAAAATAATTCATCTATGAATTCTTGATACATGTGGTATTCTAGAGCTAGTATAAAATATGACTATATCATTTTCACCACTCACTAAATAAATGAGGATACCGCTATTACATTTCAGACTTTAACTTCTATGTGGCCTTTTTTACTCTATGGTGTTCCTAATGAACCTTTATAGAAAGGACCTCTTTAGATTTCAAATTTTGAACTTGATAATCTAAAATCTCAATTGATTGCTCCTTATATGATAATTTGGGATCAAATTCTAGCTGTTTATCTTAAATCATATGAAACTCATTTAGTAAGTATTTTCTAAGCATAGATACATGGAATATAGGATGGATAACTTGTAAACTATTTGTCAACTTTAAATAATAGGTTACCACTCCAACATGCTTGAGAATTAGGAAGGGCTTGATAAATCGCAATGCTAATTTACATTTTTTCCTAAATCTCATGACACTTTTTATAGGTGAAACTTTTGAAAACACTATATTCTTACTTGAAAGTCTAATGCTCACCTTCTCTTGTTTGTATATGAATTTTATTGATCTTGAACTGTTTTTAATCGTTCTTATATAGTTTGATTTTTTTAAGGCATCATTCACTAAATCTAGTCCCAAGAGTCATGCCTTATAGGTTCAAAACATCCTACTAATGATTGATAATTTCGACTATAAAGTACTTCATATGATGCTATTTGAATTCTGAATTGATAGCTATTATTGTAAGCAAACTTTATTAATGGTAAATGCTTTTCCCAAATACTTTCAAATTTTAATGTATAAGCTCTAAGCATATCTTTTAGTATCTAAATGGTTTTTCCCAATTGCTTATTAGTTTATGGATGAAAGACAGTGCTAAATTGTAACTGACTTCCTAATGCCTATTGGAATGACTTCCAAAAATACCATGATATGACATGATAGTAATTAGGACTCTATGTAATGGCATAATCTTCTCAAGGTACACCTAAGCATATTGAGTTGTGGTGAATGTAATCCTAATAAGAAGGAAATGTACTAACTTTGTCAATCTATCAATAATGAGCTAAACGGAATCATATCCTTTTTATGTTTTATGTAAATTGATTAAAAAGTCCATTATAATACTTTCCCATTTCCATTGATATTGGGAGTAGTTAGTGCATTTTAGGTAGACATTGATGTTTTAACTTCACTTGATAAAAGTGAGACACTTTACTACATAATCCAATACGTCCTTTTTTTATCTTTTTCCATTAGAAGACTTTCTTTAAGTCATGGTACATTTTTGCTACTCTTGGGTGCATAATGTAAGATGAACAATGAGTTTAGCATATCAATTCATTCCATTCGCTTGTTAGCAAACTTCTCCCTTCTTATCAATAGTTAAATTTAATTTTTGTTCTTCAATTATCTTTTTCACCAAGGTTGTATAGTTTAGATCACCTTTTTATACATCCTTGATCCTTTTTACAAGAGTAGACTAAATAGCCACATGAGCTAACACCATACTTGGATATTCAATTGGTACCTCTATTTATTTACTTATGGATTTCCTATTAAATACATATGTTACCATATTGGCCTTACTAGGATAATATAAAATAGAACAATCATAATCCTTGACTAGCTCTATCCATCTCCTTTGTCTTAAATTAAGATCTTTTTGCTTAAAGATATATTTCAAGCTCTTATGATTCATATAGATTTCAATAATTTCTCTATATAAGTGATGTCCTTATATTTTCAAGGTGAAGATTACTGCTATTATCTATAGATCATGTGTAAGACAATTTTGTTCATGTCTTTTTAATTGTCAAGAAGTATAAATCATCACCTTATTATATTGCATAAGAACATACCCAAGTTTAATCTTTGATGCATTACAATACACCATATATCCTTTGGTGCTTGAAGAAAATGCCAATATTGGTTCTAACTTTAAGCATGACTGTAGTTTCTAAAAGTTATTTTTACATACATTTGTCTACTTAAATTTGACTCATTTTTGCATCAATTTGATTAATAATGCAAAAATTTTAGGGAAATCTTTGACAAACCCTTAGTAATAACCTATTAGCCCAAGAAAATTGTAAATTTCTGTAACTGATGATGGCCTTAGCTAATTCTCTACTGCTTTAATTTTTTAGGAATCTATTTGAACTCCTTCTTATGTTAACACATGCCTTAGGAAAGTAACACTAGTAGTTCAGAACTCATATTTGGAAAATTATGCATATAATTTATGCTCTTGTAATGTTTGCCAATTTGCTTAAAGATATTGAACATGTTTCTCCTCATTTTTTGAGTACACTAAGATATCGTTAATGAAAATAATGATAAATTTATCCAAATATGGCTTGGATACACGATTCATCACATCTATGAATGTAGTAGGGCCATTGATTAATCCAAAGGACATTACTAGAAATTCGAAATGGTCATATGTCTTAAATGTAGTTTTAGGAATATCTCCTTCATGGATTTTTAATTGATGATAATTTATATGCAAATCAATCTTGGAAAAGTAATTCGCTTAATGAAAATAATGACAAATTTATCCAAATATGGCTTGAATACACGATTCATCACATCCATGAATACGGTAAGGGCATTGGTTAATCCAAAGGACATTACTAGAAACTCGAAATGGTCATATCATGTTATAAATGTAGTCTTAAGAATATCTTCTTCATGGATTTTCAATTGATGATAATTTATATGCAAATCAATCTTGGAAAAGTAATTCGCTCCTTGAAGTTGATAAAAAAAGTCATCAATATAAGGAAAAGCATATTTGTTTTTTATGGTAACCTTGTTGAGCTAATGATAATCAATACACAACTGCATAGGTTTATCTTTTTTCTTCATAAAGAGGACTAGAGCTTCCTAACATGAAGTACTTAGATGAATAAAATCTTTTTTTATAAGATCTTGCAACTACTCCTCAACTCTTGTAATTTTATCGAGGCTAATTGACATGAAAGAATTGAAATAACTTTAATGCTAGGTAATAAGTCAATATAAAACTTAATTTCATAATCTGAAGGCAATCCAAGTAATTTTTCTAGGAACACATTAGAAAATTCATTCACTATTGGAACAATATTGACATCAAGAATATATTAATTTGAATCTCACATTAGTTCCAAGTATGTTATACCTTCCTTTTGAATGATTCTTTAAGCTTTAATACTCGAACTAATGACAATAGAATTCATCAACCTATCTCCTTAGAATTCAATAGGTGTAAAGCCCTTTATAGAAAATGTTACGGATTTATCAAAATAGCTAACACATGCATGGTACTCAGATAACTAATGTATCCTGGGAAATATATCATAGTAACTCATGTCAAGTAAAATTAAGTCTATTGGCATTATATGATCATGAATTCTTATAGGGTAAGTCTTTAATTTATGGGTGGCTATAAAAGATTTCTCTATAGAGGTTGTTATAATTAAAGGGCTATTTAACTCTTTAGTAGGTTTATCTAGGGTGATAACAAATTTCTTTAATACAAAGGAGTGGCTAGCATTAGGATTAATTAAAACTTTAACAATAAAAGTTTCAATAGAGATAGTCCTTATCATAATAGTATTTAAGGCATAAGCCTTTTGGTGGCTAAGTGTGTACACTTGAGCTTGATTCTTACTTACTTTTCTTTTTTAACGTAAAACATTAGCACTTCTCGAAGAAGCTAGAAGGTTTCTAGAATGTGAAGTTAATTGAGGATTTAGATTATTCCATTAAGATATGGAATAACTTGTGCCTTAGCTTATAATATTGATGGGGCAATCCTTTACCTTGTGCCTAACAGTCCCACACTTGAAGCATTATCTCCTAAAATAATTGTAAGGATCATAATGGTGGGAATGACATTATAAACATAAGGGTTTTAAAAACTGATTTTATTATTGGTCAAGAGGAAGATTGGATTGAGTGCTTTGCTACTTAGAATTATTTCTTGAAAAAAATCCATCAAGTGTGCCTTGGAAGGATGGTTGCCCCTTTATGGAACCACTTTTACCATGCTTTAAGAAGGCATCCCCTTTAATAACTCAATCCCTCAGACTAACTTCTTTTATTGCTCCCTTTCTTAAGCTTGCCTTTCTTTTTTCTCATAAACTTTTATCTTAAGTGCTAGTGCTTAGTCTACCACTTCTTGTTAAATGGCATCATGATCAACATGAACTTTTTAAGGTAAAAATCTTTGAGGCCATGTATAAACCTCTCAATTTTGCCTTTTTCCATAGAAACCAAATATAGAGCAAACTAGGACAATTAGATAAACTAAGCATCATACTTTGTAATAGATAAGTCTTTTTATTTTAGAGTCTTAAATTCTCAAACTTTTCCTCAATGAATACTTGATGGCAGGAAACGATGCATGAATTGTTGCTAAAAAGCTTTTCAAGTCAAAGGCTCCAATCGCAGATTCTAATTGGTCACGATATTAGTGAACAATAATGGGCCACATCATCTAACTGGTAGCTTACTAACTTAATTAAAAAAGAAAGAAGGCTTTATAACATCTCACCTAACCTCACAACGTGCTAAAGAAATTGATATAGATCCATTACTGAATCAATATTAGAGTATCTAGGTGGGTTTAGTCAAAGGAATTCATATATGATTTTAAATCTATCTCTTGTTCCTCTTGCAAGAGGGATATGCTTATGCTCACATTCTCTTCCTTGATCATGACTTTCATCATAATCATTAGGATTACTTGAATATTCATTTTAATCTTTTAAACCATCATGCTCCAACTGTTGGGTAAGGACTGCATCAACCCAGCCTAGGATATGTTCTAGAAAGGGTGTCGTCTAAGGTGGAAATTATTGATTAACTTCTTCACTAACCTTTTACTTACCATTGCAAGCTTGAGGACCCTTAGATGATTTTTTTATCTCTGGGGTGATTAGCTTATGGTTCACTTTACGTGTTAATTATTTCCTAATTACTCATAAATTTTCCTAAGTAATCATATAACAACTCAAATAATCACTACATGATTCATCAATCAATTTACCATATAGTTCATAATGTATTATATGACATACAAACCCTATCATCCACCATTATGGCATAATAGGGTCCATCGAAATGGCATTGCTAGTATATGATTCTAGGTGCACATATACTATTAGTACAATTTCGATTAGCATCTATCATAGTAGCACATAAATATAACCTAAGGGCCTCATCCCATTAGTGACCTAAACCATGCTTTAATACCATCTTTGTTATAACCTAACCCAATCGTGACTAGCATGGAATCTATTTTTCAATTTCCACCAGCCTATTCGTAATTAATTGACTTAATCCTAATTAACAAGTATCATACATTTATGAAAGAAAATAATACTTTAGAAAGAAAACATTTATTAGAATTCATTAATGTTTCTGCAAAAAAATAGAAGAAGTTAAGTATGCTTATAGTCTTCCCAAAATGAGAATAAGTAAGCCTAACCAACTCATGAAGAATTAATTCTAATATCTTTTTTACCCAGATCTATGATAACATAAGACCCAAAATATACTATGAACAAAATTCTATGCAACTATATAATAATTAATGAGCTCTTATTGAATATAGCTCTAAGGAAGTGGATGTGGAGGCTTAACTTGTTAATTTATAAAATAAATTATGAAGAAGTAAGTTTGAAACTTAGTGAATGAATAATCTATAATAATATTAATAAATTATAATAGTTTAACCATCGAACTATCTTCCTTTAACAAATTATACCACATTTAAGCATATTGGTAATTAAAAGCAAATAACAATAAGATTAGCATATAATCATTTCAATTTTAATGTATTATATAACAATACTCATGAATAATTACACTCAAGATCACATTTCATTTGGAATAATGAGCGATAAGTAAAATATATTCATCCACTTTCTAACTTCCAAACTAACCTTATATCGTACCCACTTGTTTTTATCCGTATTTCTCTCAAGCTAACTTTATACTTTACCTACCTTATTACAAGAAATTTCATATCTAATATTCATATCATTTCTCCATCACATTTCTCATCTATAATGCCACCTATGGCATAATTCACAATGCAATTTAAACACTAGAGCTTAAACTCTATTCAATGTAATCATAATTTAATTTCAAAAAATATATATATATATATCACAATGCATGTCAACACCATTATGCCATCATATATAGCTATAAATATTCACACATATCATAGTATCAAACCACAAAACATTTCTCAACATATTTCAACCCATGAATAATGTAATAAGTTTATTACAACACATACTATATTAGACAACTTCTATTTTTTCATTTCATGATTACTCAAGTCATGTATTCATATTATATTTATCATAAACTACTCTATTTTTAATGTTTAAAGACCAAACACCCCATGTTAGGCCATTATAAATCATGAAAACATAAAATATATTAGTTATGGTTTATTATATAGTCACCATGGTTGTGACCTTTAAGTGATACTTTGTGAATAACTCAAAAATTATGAATATATTATTCATGAAACTTATTTCATATGAAAATAGACTTAATTAATTTTTATAAATAAGTTAATTGCCCAAATCAGCTAAGTTTTGAAAGAGTTATGCTTTTTTTAAAATAAACATAAAAGAGTGTATTTTTTAAAATCTTAAGTTTTTTACCTTTATCTACTATTTTAATGATATATCAAAATATATATAATAGACGTTTAGTTGAAACCAATTCCATTTAAAGTTAAACTTAATTACCTTTAAAATAGTATGTAATTTCTTTAAATTAGACGTAAAATGAAGGAGTTATGCTCCTTCAATGTTGACATATAATTCAAGGCTTGGTGAATTGATTAACCAATTTGTTCGCTTTCCCTAGAATTACCTTTGGACCCTCAAAATTGATTAGTCACTCAATTCTGAAGCCTGGATTTGCCTCTAAACTCTTAGAATTAATTGGTCACTCAATTCACAAATGAAAATATCAGTTTTCAATGAAAATTTTACTACTCATCTGACTCTAAATGCCCCTCAAACACATATATTACACAACAAACTTTAATATAATTTTTAGTACATCTATTTGATGTCTTATGTCACATTTTTTCATCATTTATTACTTCTATTGCATCAAATTAAATATGATTCAAGCAACATTACAAAATAATCCATATTTTATCGATACCATTATATAGCCACAAAATTTATAAATTTTGCTAAATTATCCATTCACCTATAGAAAAGGCCACTAAGAAGCCATTTTGAAAATCTTTTAACCTTAATGAAGTCAAAATTCATGAGTTCTAGATTTAGGGTTTAGAATGCCTAACAAAACTAAATCAACCTCAAATTCCCTCATCAACCAAAATGAGATAGGGGAAATTCTTGATGAAAGCTGTGTTCTTACCTTAATTAGATAAAGAAATAAAAAAAATTAAAACTTTCCTTATATGATTGATAGAGTGGTGGAGAGATTGTGTAGGGAGAGAGTTAGAAAGGATGGGGAAATTGAAAAAAATGAAAGAGAAAGAGTTTGGGGATAATATAAAAAAATAGTACCTCAGAGGCATTTTTGAAAAATTATATCCAAACTTCTTCCACACTTACACATTCACTTATATCAATACATAACTTTATGCTTCATGATTCTAATAAATTTTTTCCATCAAAATTTTACCAAATCTATATTCTCATATTCTTAATTTTATTGACTATATTTTATTTCATATTTCACATATAAAATTTCTAACTCAACTAAATTTGTTGATTGCCTTAGATATTCTTTCTCATGAAAAAGAATTTCTAATTTACTAATAATTAAAAAAGATGTAACAATTACACTAAAATCCCACATTGATGTTTTTGTGAAATCCTAGTATATTTGTTAAAAGTTTTTTTTATTAATTTATGTATTTAGTTTTAAAATTTAGAATTATGTTTTAAAAATAGTCAATTACATTATTAAATAAAAAAACACTTTTATAATTCAATTGAAAATGATATATGTAACTAGCATATATAAAAAATCACATAAAACTAGGTTTTGAGCTATTTATTATGGTAGTTGTTGTATGTATCATAAGGTTCACATAAATAATTAACATTGGTTGCAAACCCCATATGTTCAAAGTATGATTATGTTATAGACTCATTATATCATTTTTCACTGATAAATAAAGATTACGAGGTATTTAATTTGGAATTAGAAATGATTCTTAATTTGTAGGTGATGCAGCTTACAAATTAAAAATCCTTGCTAATTCCTAATTAAATGCCTTGGAATTTGCATTTGTTATTAAAATACGAAATTATTGGTATTGCAATGCTATCAAATTTTTAACATATGAGATTTCTAATGAATTTTAATTTTTTAGGTGAACCTTACTATAAATACAACATGTATCATAATAAATAGTTTAGAACCTAATTTTATGCAACTTTTGACATATAGTAGCTATATATATAATTTTTAATTGAACTATAAAAATGTTTCTCTACTTAACATTATAATTGCCTATTTTCAAAATTTTTGAAGTTTATTCCATGTTTATGGATCCTGGATAGGAGAGTGTATAAAACATCACTCTTAATAAATTCACAAATTAAATTTGAATCAATTTCTTAAGAACTTGTTCATGTCTTATACCTTAAATGATAGAACCCTATATCCATATGTTAACTCATTCACTAACGTAAGTAACTTAAAAAATGCAAAACATTAAGATAAATAAGAGATATGTTGGTTTGTATTGGTTTCATAGAAAATAACAACCTATATTTGCCTCAACCATGCAATATACATATTCATCTTAATACAATCTACCTTAGAAAGAAAACATTCTAGTAGCCATAACCAATCATGAATTCAGGAATAACAAGAATGAATTAACTCAACCGTGCAACTCATTGCATTATAATGATTGTTGTAACTGGGGAAGAAATGAAGAAAAAACATTAAATCCATCTTTAGGTAAGTTAAAAATATTCAACTTGACAAAAAATATCACTAAAATACACAAAACATTTACAAATAACAAAATTAAATCTCAAAAAATAAAAAAATGAAAAACTCACTAAAAGTTAAGTTTTTTAACAACATAATCACCAATATAATAATTAATCATCAAAATATTCAACAATGAAACAAATATTATTACATTACATCAATTTATCACAAATTACAAAACTAAATCCCCACAAAATAAAAAAAATGGAAAATTCCCTGAAAGTTAATTTTTTTTTACAAAATAATCACCAATACAATAATCAATCATCAAAATATTTAACAATAAAACATATATCATTGTAATACATTAACTCATCATAAATCACAAAATTAAATCCTAAAAAAATTTAAAAATCTCCCTAATTTTTTTTTACGAAATAATCTCTAATACAATAATCACTCACCAAAATATTAAACAATAAAACAAATATCACTATAATATATTAACTCATCACAAATCACAAAATTAAATCCAAAAAAATGGTAAACTAACTAATTAAGATGAAATGGAGAAAACTTATGATTAAATGCTCATCAAGGTTGGGGGAATGCAGTAGTGGTAGTAGATGGTGCCGATGAAGGTGATATGGTAGCCAAAAGCAACACGATAATGGAGGAGAAAGGTGGGAGAAAAGGTTGAAGAAGGAACAAATATAAAAGATCTAGCATCAAGGATTAATAAATAATTTAATTTAGTGACAAAATTAGTAAAAGATATATCTATCACTAATTAGTAGTTACTGAAATGATGGGTTTAAACTAGTGATGAATTTATGAATGCTCATCGCTAATATGTCTTTATTTAAAAAAAATTTGACTCCATTGCTAAATAAAATTTTAAATTTTCATGCAAAAATCTATAATTTATTGTCCTAATTTTTTAAATTTGTTGCTAAATTCATCATAAATTATACTAATAGAATTAGCAATAAATAAAGCTTTAAATGGAAAATTTCCAAAAAATTAACAGAATTAGAGATGAGTTGAAAAATCTATTGCTAAAATTATCACTAGATTCACAAGATAAATATGATTCTTAGAATTCCATTTATTAATGGAAAATCTATCGTTATAATTATGTTACTAATGTTTGTCTTTAAATACAGATTTTCTTGTAGTATTTATGTTAGAGTTGGATTATGATTCCTTACCAAATAAGTAATTTTGACTATAAACATTTTTATTGACCAAAGGTTTGAGCATAAGAAAGATGTAAGATGAGCGTTTATGCGGTTATGTGAAAATCCTCGTAAAGATTTGAGAGAGATGTAAAATCCTCCTAAAGATTTGAGAGAGGTGTAAGAATAGTAGATAAAAAATTATTGAAAATCTTCATATGCATTATTCTATAATTTTTTAATAATATAGTGAATCTTTTCTCATCAATAATTTTTCTTTACAATGTAAGATTTTTATTACTAAATTATTTGTGTGCTTTATTACATAACCCTTCGATTTTAATTCTTTATGCTTATGTATTTGGAGTGGGAAGATTTTTCCTGACAAAGACATGTTGAAAGCTAAATTTATGAGAGAAGATGATCAACAATTTATAATTTCTAGTGTCAATTCATACTCATTTTGCAAAATCCTTTTCTTTCATAATTCTTACATACAATATTCAGCATACCCAACAATGTTTAAAACATTAATTAATTTCTTTATGGTGAAATGTAAGTGATGATGAAGATGATGGAGAAGAGGGAACACGAGGAAGTTTTTTCATCGTTTGAAAAATGATGCTTCGGTTTCTTAAATTTACATTTAACTTCCACTAGGGATTATATATTGACATGTATTTTCTTGAAACATAATTTTTTACAAAGTCTATATTACACTATCTAAAAATAGAAGTCTGCGCTTTCTATATAAAGAACTAGTGAAATACACTTATTTTAATATTTATTCTTAGGGTGTGTATATATTTCACTATAGTTCATATCACTCAATTTTAAATTTTCTCCCATAATAATCAACATTAAATCATGACAATTCAAGACGTTAATAAAATTTTAACCACCAATTAGTATAATTAAATTTCATCAAATTATGATTAATTAGAAAATTCAACAAAATATCTTTGTAACTAAATTCTTATTATATCATCTTTTTAATTAAATAAAATATCCTTCATCAAATTATTTAAAACATTGTTTAATTTTTAAAATGTTATAATTATAATTAAGGAAATTTATTTGACTAAATTAGTAAGATAATTGATCAAATAAATCTGTTCATAAGTATACTAATAAAGTGTTAATTCAATAGAAAATGTGCTAACTTCAAGTGAATTTTATCTATCAATATATAGGAGTATAAACTTTCAAATCACCTTTATTAGAAGGGGAGAAATTTGATAATATTTTAATCTTTGAGATAATTTTTTCACTTGGTGATTCATTAAAAAAAAATCATTCATAACTATTATATCAAATATCAATTTAAGTTTTCATATTGATAGCAGAATAGACCAATTTTAAATGCATTAAATCCATCACCATTATTAATAATAAAATCAAGGAGCAAAGTAAGTTAGGACATTGCATTGATTTGGAATTTTTTTCAACTTTTAAACTTTCAAGAGTTAATCATTGATTATGAAACTCTTCCATTTTTATTTTATTACTAATTAATGATGCAATAATATTTTTAATAAAACATTGCTATTACATCATCTTTTTAATTAAATAAAATATCTTTAGGGCATTGTTTTAAAATTTCAAAATACTACAATTAAGTATATTTATTTGGTCAAATGACTAACAATGATTGATTGAATAATCCATTCTTGATTCGGGTTTTTAGAAACTTCTAAACCATTATAATTAATCTAGATTAATGCATTGATTTTGAAGATTTTCCATTTTTTTAATTGTGCCAGTTTTAATTACTATTCTTCCTATGTATACCGATAAACATTTCTTCCTTGGTATTTTGCAATTCTTTGTTTTAATTTGCTTGATTTTTCTATTTAACAATAGAAGACAATGGTAATTATAATTCTCCCAATTTTCTGTAAATCATATAGGTTTTCATTTCTATTTGTTAACTCTAATAATATTTTTTTGTTAATTT
This sequence comes from Sindora glabra, assembly GCA_020226215.1. Lineage (NCBI taxonomy): Eukaryota > Viridiplantae > Streptophyta > Magnoliopsida > Fabales > Fabaceae > Sindora > Sindora glabra. The sequence goes on along the minus strand of CM035236.1, from coordinate 35,093,384 downwards.
TATTAGCAAATGTTTGCATAAAAATAATTAGTTTTTATTTAAATTCAAGCTAAGACATCTGATTTATGTTTCATCAATGATATTTATTTCCATGTTGATAACAAAACTATCAAAATTAGAGTTATACATCTCATGTGCCACAGTATTACAAAATAAGACAACCAAGGAGCATCATGATAATTCTTGGTGACGGATAGGTTTGTGCATCCTCTAAAGAAAAGTTTAATTAATATATTGTAATACACAAAATTTCTTGTTAACAAACGCTACAAAATTTCTTTTATAAAATTAGTAATATATAGAATTTTTATATTGAAATTGAAAAAGATGGGTTTTGAAAAGATATTGTTAAATGATTTTATCCAAAAATTTATAATTTTGTAGTATCAGTTTAGTTGTAAGTGTTTTAATTTATTAAAACATTCCAGTAATTATGATGAAAAATAAACAAATTAAAATTCTTGTTTATATATTTTAACATCCCGCATATTTTAACTATTTAATATTAAATAGTTATCTAAATTATTTCATAACAAAATATAAATCTTAAATTTTATTAAATAATGTTATAATTTTATTCAATTGGATTATAAATTAATGATAGTACATTTAAAGTACTTCTTTTGCTATAATAGTTACTTAACGTATCTTAAATGAACTACAGCTTCATTCGTAATTGTAACGCTTGTTACAATAAAATGAATTTTCTCATGGTTTTTTCCCCTAATAACTATTCTTTTATTACAAGTCTTTTATTAATTGTCCAATGTATTTTGAAGTGATTCAATTTCTTTTTGCAATGATTAGCTAAAAGAAATTGTAACATTGTTTAGCTTTTTACTCCATTTTAAAAATCTGTTCGAATTACTATTTAAAAAAATAAGTTTGACTTATAATAAAATTTATATTGAAGATCTTTTAAAACAAATGTGAAATGTTTAAAATATTGAAACAGAAATTTTGTAAAATAGAAGTGTGTATTTAAGTAATTTTATTAAGTTTTACGATTAGTTTTCATTTAACTCAGCATTTTCATATTATATATTATACATTTTATACTTTCCATTGTTATATTATTTTATTAATTAACTTTCTTTTATTTAAATTATTTTTTTCTTGCTTTTCCCTTAAAATGAAAACAAAAGGCACCAGACCTGTCACGTTAAACCTGTTTCTACGCGTTCAGCAGAAAAAAAGGGAATTTCTTGGGTTCACTTCCTTCCCATACTCCCACGTACACATGGTGTTTTTTGCTTTGTCTGTTCCTGTTTGTTCTGTCTGAATTATAATGGCAAAAAAAAAAAAAATGCCGGACATGCAACAATATTCTAAAAGGAATTTTGCTGCCAGACACAAAAAATTGATCTTTTACTCTTGACTTTTTAAAAAATATTAATATATGCATAATTCTTTTATATTATACTTCATATGCAAAAAAAAAAAATACTACAATATTTTAAAAATGCAATTAAACTTTTAAATTATATATATTGTGTAAAAAGCCTATTTATCTATTATGTTTCCTTTCAAATTCTTCTCTGTACATAAATTTTCTACTATTATTATTTTTTAATGTGTTTAATTGCATAAAAATTAACTTTTTAAATTAATTTTAAATTTTAAATTGATATTAATATTTTTTTACTTTTAAGCTTACAAATTTTTAACTTAATTATTTATAATCAATTATATTAAAAATTAATTCTTCTATAAAAACTTTAAAAAATATTACATCTTTTGTTTTATCCCATAGCATTTTGGGCATCTTTTTTATAGGTAAAATTTTTTTGTTATTTTTTTTTACTTATATATAATTGAAACGTGGTTGATATGCTTATAACACATTCAAAGATGAATTTATAAATAGATTCTTAGAAAAATAAAATAAAATTAATAAAAATGCTTTTTTCAACTCAAATTAATTGAATACAATGACAAGATATATGATTTATTTAAGGAAAACATAACTAAGTAAATTAATTTTAAAATATTACTTATGCAAACATATATACATAAAAATATTTTTAAAAAAATTATCTAAATACAAAATTTTAGCTGTATTTTCAAGTTATATGTAATTTTAGAAAAATAATTTTATAAAAAATTGTAACTGGGAAAAAATGCTCAAGATGCCAGAGAATGAAATAAACTATAAAATAAATTTTAAAGTTATTTTGCAGAAGAATTAAGTTTAAAGATAATTAAATATAAAAAGTTAATTTTAGAAATTATTTTAAATATTAATTTTGATGGAAAATTATTAATTTTTAATTCTAATTTGAAATTAATTTTGGATATAGAATTAATTAAAAAAATTAATTTTTTATAATTGAACATATTAACAAATAATAGTAAAAGACCTTCTATCATTAAAAATTTGGAACGAAGAAAACAGAGAATTTTTTGCATAATATATAATTTAAATATATAATTGTACCTTTTAAAATATTAGAAGCCTATTTGCATATGAGGTATAATATATTGAATCATATTTTCTCGATTAAAAAATATTATTTTCATATATAATAAAAGAGTGATATTTTGTTTGAATTGAAAATTAAAAATATTTTATAAATTTTTATTTTTATAAAAAATATTTTCATAAATTTTTTTACAAAATATTAAAATAAAAATATTTTATTTATTTAGTATTAAATATAAAAATTTTAGAAAAATAAATTTGTTTATTTTAAAAGATAATTTATTTTTCTTTATTATCATGCCTTCAAATATTATTTTTTTAATTGTCAATACAAATAATATAACACTCTTTTATTATTACATATGAAAATGATATTTTTAACAGAGAAAATACGTTTCAATGTATTATACCTCATATGCAAATATATTTCTAATATTTTAAGAGGTACAATTATATATTTATATTATATATTATGCAAAAAATCTCTTTGTTTTCTTCGTTCCAAATTTTTAATGATAGAAGCTTTCTTACTATTATTTGTTAATATGTTTAATTATAAAAAATTAATTTTAAATTAAAATTTAGAATTAATAATTTTCCATCAAATTTAATATTTAAATTAATTATTTATATTTAATTATATTTAAACTTAATTCTTCTAAAAAATAACTTTAAATTTTATTTTATATTTTATTTCATTCTCTGGCATCTTGAGCATTTTTTCACAATTACAATTTTTTATAAAATTATATTCTAAAATTCCATATAACTTAAAAGTACAACTAAAATTTTATATTTAGATATTTTTTAAAAAATATTTTTATGTATATATGTATGCATAAGTAAAATTTTAAAAATAATTTACTTAATTATGTTTTTCTTAAATAAATTATATATACTTGTCATTGTATTCAACTAATATGAGTTAAAAAAGCATTTTTATTAAATTTATTTTATTTTTCTTTGAAGTTATTTATAAATTTATCTTTGAATGTGTTATCAACATATAAACCACGTTTCAATTTTATATATGTAAAAAAAAATAAAATTATACCTATTAAAAAAGACTCCCAAAATGGTATGGAATGAAACAAAAGGTGTAATATTTTATGAAGTTTTTTTAGAAGAATTAATTTTTAATATAATTGATTATAAATAATTAATTTAAAAATTTGTTTTAAATATTAAGCTTGAAAGTAAAAAACATTACTATCAATTTTAAATTTTAAATTTATTTTGGATATAAAATTAATTTTGAAAAGTTAATTTTTATGTAATTAAACACATTAAAAAATAATAATGTAGAAAATCTATGTACAGATAAGAATTTGAAAGGAAACATAATAGATAGGCTTTTTACACAATATATATAATTTAAAATTTTAATTACATTTTTAAAATATTACACTGTTTTTTGGCAAATGAAGTATAATATAAAGAAATTATATATATATATTAATTTTTTTTAACGGCCAGGATTAAAAGATTAGTTTTTGGTATCTGGCAGCAAAGTTTCCTTTAACTACGTGGAAGAATATTATTGCATCTCCACCATGAGTACATGAGAGTATGGGAAGGAAGTGTACTCGATAAGTCCCAGGAGGGGGCACCAAACCCCCCTTTTTTCTGCCACTATAACTGAGATAGACATTGTCAACATCTTCGATAACAAAAAGAACGCGAGCCCGACGAAGAATGTATTGACCAGCAGCATTTATTAAACAGCTTTGGAATGAGGGCTCTTGAATTTAAATGGCAGCACTAGACGGACCTCCATATCAATAAGCCAATTCTCGGTCCAAGGGCTGAAACAAAAGTCCAATAGAGTTAACCCAGCCCATAAAAGGACCCTAATTTGGAACCCACCACTAAAGGGACTTAAAGGCCCACTAGCTGAAAGGAAATTCTAACCGGCATTCGCTATGGAAAAGGATACTGCACTATGCTTCCACCATAGGGGAGTTTACTATTCACTATAAATCTACCAAATGGCAAGGATTAAAATGGCCAACGTGAAAAAGAACATTCCACAGTGCACTAATGCAGCATCCAAAACAGCCGTTTGATCGCGCGACAAAACCTTAGGCAAAATCCTGAGCACACACGTCGCGGGAGGTGAGCCCTAGTAATATTATTTAGGGCTTGCCTAATGGGGCACCTATAAATAAGATACCAATCCATTAAATTAAGGAATTTTGGAGCTCCTCCAAGTTTGGTGTTTGTGACGTTAGCAACCTTGAGTTTAGTGGAAACCAATATAATGTTGTTCCTCACAAGCACCCATTTATGTGGAAAAAAAAAAAGGCATACACCAGGCACTCTTCACAGTTGCACAAACTACTATTAGCCAACCCAATACTAGATAAACATTCACCTTAACTACAAGATAAGGAAACTCTTTCGACCTCACTCATTCAACACTATTGTAAGTATCTGGTTAAATCATATGATTCATAGTTCAGCAAATATTATAGCGAGACTATATACTTTGATATTTTTGGAATTGAATGAAATAGGGTTCACCTCTTGCCTTGTGTACACTTTGGATTTCACTAAAGGTTTTGAAGTGCAATTGGATGACTCTTTCTCATGTCAACCATTCAAGTTATTCTTGCTAAAGAAGATAGGGCACCAAATGAGTCTCCACGTCAATAATCTAATTCTTGGTCCAAGAGCTAAAGCAAAGGTCCAATAGAATTAAATCAGCCAACCAAAGACTTTTAATTCGAAACCCACCACTAAAGGGACTTAGAGGCTCATCACCTAGCCTACTCTGGATAGGCTCTCTAGGATTAAGCTCATAGGCTTTTATGTCCTTGCCTAATCTCATAATGTAGCTAACACATTATTATATTTGTAATAGACAAAGTAATACTATTTCAATGGTGGTTGAACATGAACCACATATAATTATTGTGTATTCTATCGTATGATAATATGAAGGTTTTGAAATCATTTTCACATGCCTTCTTCAATTATTAGGTAGGTTTCAAATTAAAAGCTTTTAATGGGCCAGGTTAAAATTTATTAGGCCTTTGCTTTAACCTTTGGACCAATGACATCATATTGGCTTCCATCGAACTTAGGGTTGCTAATATCACAAACACTAAACTTGGGGAAGCTCTAAAGTTCCTTGATTTGGTGGATTGCCCTGAGTTTGATAGAAGCTAACACGATACATTTTGTGTGAGCATTTATTTATAAAAAAATGTCATATGCCATACATCCTTTAAAATTGCACCATGGTAGATGATAGCATATCATTGGATACTAACCTAGGAACCCTAGAGGCAAAATTATCCAATGACTATAAGAACTTAATACACTTCAAGATGTCCAATGGCATGATTTCCTTAATCGGTCTCCCAGATGTGGTGTCCCTTAGCAATATAATGTAGCATTTTGGTGGCTATACCAATATAATACAACTATCTAATTCAACTGATTGAAAAATTCGATTGTTATTTTAGCATAATTCTTTGCACTAGTTCTACGTTGTGATCAATATGGTATAGCATGCAACATCATTCATTTCTTCAACTTAGGTGCTATCATGAATGATAGCGGTTGTCAATACTAGCAAGGTTGTTTAGATAGGGCTCGCCTCCCACCACATGTATGCTTAAGATTTTACTTGAGGTTTTGAAGCATGGTAAGGCAATTTGGAGTTTCCTTTTGTGTTGGAGAAGATGGCATATAGGAGTTCAGGTTTAAGAGTCATTTCATTAGCCTTTAAGGCATTGTTCTATCGCAACTAGAGTATTTGTCACTACAACTTTGTTAGATTGGTATGTTATTTATATGTTCCTTTTAGGCAAGCCCTATCTAATATTACTAGGTCTCACTTCTTACCATGTGTACACTCAAGAATTTGCCTAAAGTTTTAGAGCACAATTAGATGGCTTAGATACCATATTAATGCATAATAAGGTGTCCTTTTTTGTGTTACCCATTTTGCCTTTTATTCTTTGGTGGATTTATGGTGAATAGTGAACTATCCTTTAGTGAAAATATAGTGTAGTGTCCTTTCTTAGTAGATGCCAGCTAGAGTTTCCTTTTAGTTGGTAGGGCTTTAAAGACACTCCATTATAGCCTAGCTAAAGCTAATGTGGCATCTAAAAGAGTTATCTAATCATACTCCGCATACTTGGGTGAAATTCTAAGTATACATGTGGTAAGAGGTGAGCCCTAATAATATTATATAGGATTCACCTAAAGGGCATATATAAATAAGATAACAATCCATTAAACTAAATAACTTAGGGGCTTCTCCAAATTTGGTGTTTGTGAAGTTAACATCCTTGAGTTTATTGGAAGCCAATATATAGTCATTTCACATGAGTTGCCATTTATGAAAAAAGGCATATGTCATATATCCATCACATTTACATTATGGTAGAGCATAGCATCTTATCGGACACCAGCCCAATAACCCTAAAGGCAAAATCATCAAATGGCAATGAGAATTTCATACACCTTAAGATGTTTAATTAAGCAACTTCATTAACTAAATTCCACATTTAGGTGAACTCTATGAATGATAGTAGATGTCAATAATAACAAAAGTGTCCAAATATCAGCTACTATATATCATTGTCAATGACCAATGATATTCGAACCAACTAACTTAATAACTAATATCAAAGTTAGTATAGGAAACGATATTCAAATTTAATTGACTGGTATCAATAATATAGCTGACAAGGATAGGTTTACCATGATAGAATGTTGCTAATATGGAAATATATTTCCTTAATGGCAAAGCTAGATGTTTCCTATATATATGTTCAAAATTTAAATTAGAATTTGGCCCCAATTATTGAAAATTCTAATTATCCCGTCCAATTGCATTCAAATTCAAATTGAAACTTGATTAATTCCTGTGCATTTATTCAAAATTCAAATTAACACCTGCTATGATATAATTATCTAAGGCCAAATTCAAACTTAATTAGTTCTAACATCTCAATCCAAATTTCAAACTTAATTGATCTTGATAAATTAGCCATCATTATAACGTGAGAACATCTAATATGAGAATATTTTGCCATCATTCATGATAGCACCTAAGTTAAAGAAATGAATGATATTGTATGCTATACCATCTCAACCATAGCATGAAACTAGTGTAGTAAATTATGCTAAAATGGCAAACAAATTTTCTAGTCAATTGGACTAGGCAATTGCATTATATAGGTTTGGTCATAGGAATGTTGTATTATGTTGCTAATGGATGTTGCATTTGCGAGACTAATTAAGGAAGTCATGTTGCTAAACATCTTGAGGTGTATTAAGTTCTCATCATAATTAGATAATTTTGCCTCTAGGTTCCTAGGCTAATGTTTGGTGAGATACTTCCCTCTATCATGGCGCAATCATGAAGGATGAATGGCATATGCTTTCTTTCTTTCTTTCTTTCTTTCTTTTTTTTATAAATGGGTGCTCATAGAGAATGATATTGTATTGGCTTTCACCAAATTTGATGTTGTTGACATCATAAACACTAAACTTGGGGGCACTCCAACGTTCCTTAGTTTAGTCGATTAGTATCTTATTTATATATGTCCCTTAGACAAGCCTTATATAATATTATTAGGGCTTATCTCCCACCATGTGTATGCTTATATTATATGTTAACCCATCATTAATGGCCTAGTAAGTGAAGGGAAACTCTAGTTAATATCCACTAAGGGAAAGATTAATTTATTATGCATCTATGAAAGGGCAAAGGGCAAAGGGCAAAGGGCAAAATGGATAATGCAAAAAATACATTCTACTATGCATTAATGCAACATATATATATCACTAACCTCCATATTCATATGTAATGTTAGCAACCTCTACTTTCTCTTATTTGAATGAAAAAATTATATTACTAATTTAATGTAATAAAATATTAAAAAGTATTATAATCAGTTTGTTACTGCCACTATCTGCTTCAATGACTAAAAACCTATTTTGATTCCTCTAAGATTGAATTTTTATCAATTTGATCTTTGACTAAAAGTTTATATCAATTTAGTTTTCATAAGATTAAAAACTCTCAAAATGACATTTTGTACAATAATTTAAAATTCCATCTCATGTATGAAATGACTAAAATGTGAGGGCTTTTAACCTCAAAAGAGCTAAATTAATATAAACTTTAAGTTAGGGAACAAATTGATAAAAAAATTCAATCTTAAAGGGATTAAAATAGGTTTTTAGTATATTTTTTAATCAATGAATGCATTTATTATGAAGATAAAAGAGAATGAATGAAGTTGATGTTTAAATTAATATCTCTATTAAAATTACTTAAATATCCTTTATTATTTTATTATAATTAAATTAATAGTATAATTTTGTAGTCCCATTAAAAAAGTGGAGATTATTTTATATATATTAGAAAAATTCTATGATATATTGATTATGTAAAGGTGTATCAATATACCATCAAATCTAATTGTTAATATATTATTATATAATGTACAAAATTTGAATTTTAAAAAAATAAGTAAACTTAATGTGTAGTCAAATCTATCAGTGTAGTGATATACCACTACATTAACAATGTACTGAAATCTCTTCAAATATCTATATGTATATATCCCTTTTTTACTTATATATATAAAACAAAAACATAAAACTCAAACTATCCCTAAATTAGAATCAATGAGCTTAACTCTAATCTTCTCCCAATGTCTGTATGCTTCCTTTCCAAACGCCAACAACAATAAATTTTTGTGCTGATTAACCCCTTTTGCCATCACAAATAGCTACTAGTCACTATTTTTTATCTACTTAGACTCATGCAAGGCTCTATTAGAGCAATGCTGTCATTATGGGTTAGTATCTACCTTGTTTAGGCAGTTAACAAAATGCAACAGGTTAGCTCAATTTGAAGTACTATCACCCTCCTTAGGTATAGGTAAATGTTTCTGTATCATTGAATTCATCTTATACTAAAATTCCTTTGCCTAGCATAAGTTAGAAGTTTTAAACCTTAACTCCCTATGTATTACATTTTAGATGGTAAACTTGAACCAACTAAAATTCAAGTGAGTTAGTGAGATTAAATGGCATTGTAGTTCTTTGTAGCCTAATTGTATTTATTTAGGTATGTATTGTTAGTAGATAGTTTAATGTGAAACCTTATATTGTTTTTCTATTTAGTATGGATGAGGTGATATAATTAGGAGGTTCTAATCAAAATGTAAAGGCTAATTTTAGTGTTAATATATTAATGTCATGACCCAAATTATCTTTGATCATGACTAGCATAAAAAGTGTTTTATGGACATTCTTCACAAGCCTTTTTCTTACATTGATTTCTATTTATGTGGTCTTAATACTATTATTATTTGAAATTTAAATATTGGAATTAAGTTTAAAAAACTTTAATTGAGTTATTGGATTTTTTAAATAATATTATTAATAATAACCGTAGTAATGATGCTATATAATAATAAAGAGAGATATTTTACAAAATTATAGACTAAAATTAGGAGTAATAAAGCAAGTGATGGTTTAAAGAAGAAGATGTTTTAGGAGTTATTTAAGAAAGTTTAGTTTAAAATTTAAATATGGGGAATTAAGTTTGAAAACCTTAATTGAGTTATTAGGATTTTTTTATTATTATTATTAATAGCCATAGCAATGATGCTATATAATAATAAGGAGAGATATTTTGCAAAATTATAGATTAAAATTAGGAGTAATAAAGCTAGTGATGATTCAAGAAAGGTCATGTTTTAAAAGCCATTCCACTACAACAAACATAGTATATATAAATGAAAAAAATTTAGTAGTTTGTATAGCTATTGTAGAATTTTTTTAAAAAATAAAAATATATATAGATGACATTTTTCATTTGTATATATTTTTATATTTTTTTTAAAAAGAAAACCTTATATAGACGACACAATGTCATCTATATAGAGTTTTCATTTTTTTAAAATAAAAATTTTAAAAAAAATTATACATGAGATAAAAATTCATCTATATAGGTTTTTTAAAAAATTAATTTTTTTAAAAAATAAAAAATGTACATAAATAATGAAAAGTTATTTGTATAAGGCTGAAAGTTTATAACTTGCCAAAGTTTTGGCAATCAAACTTTTTTAGGAATTACAAACAACATTTGTTGTCTACACAAATGACATTTGTTCTTTTAATATATTAAAAAAAATTAAAATGATGCATGTGCCCTTATTTTCTGACCAATATAAATGACCATAGGCCCTAATATAGACAACATTCGTCATCCTAGTAGGTTAAGCGTGCAAAATGATACATGTGCCCCTACACCCAATCTATTGAGATGACTTTTTAGTCTATAGATGACAAAATATTATTTGTATAAGGCCTGTCTATTTAAACCAAATGTCATCTCTTGCACTTCACTTCTTCACCATTTTCACAGTATTGCATGGAGCTTTTTGCATTTTCTCTTCGTTCAGGTATGTGTTTGTCATTACATTATTGTTATATTTATTTACTTATTCTTCTATATTAAATGGTTAGTAGTGTTGTTGCATTTTTTATTGTCTAAAGCTCTTTGTCTTCTCTTTTGTTGTCTAGGTTTGTGCTTCTTAGTTTTTTTTCTTTTTTTTACATTATTTTTGTATTTCTTTACTTATCATATATACTATATGATTAAATAGTTAGGTTATATTAATGCATTTTTTATTATATTGATTATTGGTTCATTATTGTGATGTATGTTGAAGAAGTTTAGATACTAATTTTTTTTAATATTTTTAATATTGTACATGAAAAATAATTGTACTGCCATAGATTAGTTTAATATAATTATTATTTTATACAATAGTACATATATTTAATGTGTTAAATTTACAATGAGTATATATAAGAATGATATATTCTAATATGATATTTTGTGTGACAAAAAATATTTCCTATAATTTCATATGATGATTGTTTTGAATATGCAATGATATTGATATGCATGATAGTTGAATATTAATTTATTTTTGTGCTTTATTGTATTAGTTGGTAAAATTAATATTTTGTAAAAATTGGTATATATATTTAACATGTCAAAATTATAAGTGAGTTTGGTAGAGAATAGGGAAATAAAATTTGTAAAAAAATTTGACCATTACATTAATAAAAAATATCAACAAAATAACTTAATCAAATCTTCATTTTAAAATTTAATATTTACAAAATAACTTAATCAAATCATCAAAATTTAATATGAATAGTAGGTAATCAACACTTAATAAAATTATACCATTAAATAACAATAGAAATGAAATATGTATTAATTTAATATCATAGTTAAGTGATATAATTTTCATTATATTGTTAAACTTAAGAAAAAATAAAAGTAATAAAAAATGGCAACAATTTATTTTGATAACTATATTAATGAATATAAAAAATTCTTTACAAATAATTTAAAGTAATAAAAATATAAGTAACAATGGATAATAAATCAGATGATAATTTAATATTATAAGTATGTCATATAGTGATAATTAATTTATTATATTATACATGAATGAACAAAATAATTTAAAGTAATAAAAATATAAAGAGTAAAGAATAGGAAAATGTATAATAATTTAATATTATAAGTGAGTCGTACAATTTTTATTATATTGTTAACCCTAACAAAAATGAAAGTAATAAAAAATGATAACAATTTATTTTGATAATTATATTAATGAATATAAAAATTTTTTGTGAACAATTTAAAGTAATGAAAATATGAACAATAATAAATAATAAAATAAATAATAATTTATTATTATAAGTATGTCATACAATGTTAATTAATTTACTATATTATACATGAATGAATGTAATAATTTAAATTAATAAATATATGATGAGCAAAGAATATGAAAATGCATACTAATTTATATATTATAAGTGAGTCATACAATTTTCATTATATTGTTAACATCAACAAAAATGAAAGTAATAAAAAATGGCAATAATTTATTTTGATAACTATATTAATGAAAATAAAATTTTTCCACAAACAATTTAAAGTAATAAAAATATAAGCAATCTTAGGGTTAAATCAATCAAATGTACACAATGGTTGATGATATGAAATATTTACGTTATCAAGTAATCATTTAAAATAATAAAAAAATAACAAATAATATTAGTAAGAAATTAACTATAGGAATATATGTCACTGAATTATTAACATAGTAACCTTAAAATGGATGATTTTAGGGTTTTGTTAGAACTACTGCAATAAAAAATTACAAAATGTTAAATCTAAAATACATTTATATTATAACCTTAGATCCATTCAAGGGTTAGTTTGTCTGGTCTTTCCAAATGAACCAACCAATCAACCTTTGAATTGTCCTAAAAATTTGGACAGTTTAGGATATGTCATTTAGTTATTATGCTCAACTAATTTGCTCATCATTTCAGATGATAGAAATTTCTTTTCTTTCAATTATTATCAAGATATGTGCTATATTGGTGTATAGTATACACATTTGGAGAACTTTAGGGAGATACTACTAAAATTTCTACACGTATGAAGCATATCATGGATAAGTTGAAGCAATAATTGTAGAAATATCTCAAATGGGATAGGGTCATACTTGTTAGAGTTAGAGTAATAAGGTAGATTTATGTACATAATAAACATGAATGTATAAATGAATCATAATCATACGATAACTTACAATAATGTACACTAGCTACATGTCCGTTGATAAAAGCTAGATAACTTTGTGATATCAATTATTTGATAAATATTGAAATAGTGCGACTACATTTGTATAGAAAGCTAGAAATTTCATCGATAATAAGGGCTAGTAAGATGTCCATGTAAGAATCATTTAAATATGTTATACAAAACATTAAAGACCATGGAGGTACATCTAATAAATAACAAGTTTAATTCATTGTACAAGAATTAAGTTTGTTATGGTGAACAATATATATCCTAGGCTAATGTTATGTGTAAGGCAACCCTTAACGATGCTGATGAGATAATTGATATCATACATGATTTTATTAGTCCTTATGCCACTAATAAAATGGATGACAATGGTAAAGATCAAAATAAGGACACCTTGGGGGAGGACACATGTTATGGTTAAAGCTTCGATAACCTGTTTACAAAAGTTGAAGCAAAATTATGCTTCGATTGTATAACTTTTTCTTCACTGAACTTCTTAGTTAAGCTTATGCATCTAAAAGTAATATATAAGTATACTAATAAGTTATTTGAATCTCTTCTGAAGTTATTAAAGGAAGAACTACCGAATGATAATAAATTACCTGGATCACATTATGATGCAAGGAAATAGCCTAATAAGTTTACGAATTAATTCATGTCTACAAGTATGATCATGTGTGCTTTTAGAAAGAACATACTAGAAGTGAGACTTATCCAATATGTGAGGAAAGCTGGTAGATTGATAAAAAGATAAAAAGAAAAAGGTTTCTTAGAAGGTGTTGTAGTATTTTCCATTGACCTTTTAAGTTGAAGCAATTGTATGGATCAAGGACACAACAAATGATATGACATGGCATCATATAGGACTATCCATTAAAGATGGGGTTATATGACATTCTATTAATAGAGAAACTTGATAAGATTTTGACAGAAGGTGTCCTGATTTTTCGATCGAATTAAGGAACATGTGACTAGGTTTAAGTGTGGATAGATTCAATTCTTTTAGTGATATGAGCCTATTACACAACATGTGGCTAGTTGTAATGACCACCTATAATTTGCTAGTATAATTTTGTATGAAAAAGTCATTTTTCATATTAATGCTATTAATCCTTGGACTGCAATCTCCAAGGAAAGATATAGATGTCTTCCTAAAAGCACTTGTCAAAGAGCTTAAACAATTATAGGAGATAAGAGTTGAAACTAAGGATGTTGCTACTAATAACATGCTCAAGATGCAAACGGCATTGCTGTGGACTGTGAATGACTTTCCTACATGAAATAATCTTTCTAGTTGGAGTGGATAAAGGTATAAAACATGTCCAACTTGTAATAAAGATACATCGTTAATGTGGATTAAAGGAAAAATAACTCATGTTAGTTATTATCACTTCCTTCCAAGGAGTCATACTTGGCAAAATAGTAAAGACTTCAATTGAAAAATTAAGATAAGAGCTCTTCTGAGGTAGATTACTAATGGCATAATCATGTACCAATTAAGCAAAGTACATCAGAGACCTCCTGAAAAACACATGTAGCATGGTGGAGTCAAGTGAAAGAAAGGTGCAGATAAACTTAATTAGATTAAGAAAAACATCTTTTTTTGAACTTCCATAGTGACCCACAATGATTTTGAGGAACAATGTTAATGTGATGCATGTTAAGAAGAATGTATATGACAGTATTATAGGTACATTTTCAAATATTAAACATAAATTAAGGACACAAACAATGCAAGATGTGATTTGGCCGACATGAATATGAGACTAGAATTGCACTTATACGAGCAAAGGGGTAGGTGGATGAAACTACGTGCTAAATACACAATTAATCAGGATAATCGAAAATGGTTTTGCCAATTCATAAAAAATGTTAAGTTTCTTGATAGGTTTGCTAGAAATCTAAAGGATAACATAACTGATAATAACACTAAGATTAAGGTGTTGAAATCCTATGACTGTCATGTTATTATGCAATAATTGTCAACACCTGCAATATCAATATTTTTGCTAAAAGAGGTAGCTTATCTAATTATTAAGTTATGCAATTACTTTAACTAAATTTATTCAAGGACTTTAAATAAATATGATGTCAATCAAGCTAAGGAACATATTATATTAATTATTTGCAAACTTGAAAGGATATACCCTTCAATATTCTTTGACATAATGGTTCACTTGGTGATACACATGCTTGAAGAAGCATTGCTAGGGATCCTATTCATTTTTAATGAATATATCCATATGAGAGATATATAAAGAAGTTAAAGGACTATATTAGGAACTGTGCTTAAACTGAAGGCTCTATTATTGAAGGGTATGTTATAAATGAGGCATTAATATTTTGTTCTATGTATTTACAAAGGATGGAAACAAAATTCAACCGACCTTATCATAACTAAGATGAAATTAATGTGAAAACAAATATGTGACTATCAATTTTTAGATCTTAGTGTCAACCTATTGACAAAAGGCATATTGTTTATTTAGATATGAGTGATCGAGATATTGCAATATAATACATCCTAAACAACTGTCTTAAGATCTAAAAGTGTCTAAAGCAAGTCCTTCAAACTCTTTAGCATTTCAACTGAGTTCTTCTAGTTCTTACTGAATAACTTGTGTTGTATAATGAACAAATAGGACAACTGCTAGTATGTGGTGGTGAAAATATTCATCATTTATAGAAAATCCATTTTCTTTCCTAGTTTTACTCTAAAGTAATTCTTTATCATATTTATTACAACCTAATTTCATAATTTTATCTTTGGTTGCTTATGTTGTTATCATTCACTTAAAATAAATTTATAGATGTACCATCTTCATAAGAGTAAATCCCCCAAGGCAACTGATAAGCTACTATCTTTAACTTCTAGACCAAGCTTCATGGTTATGTCATGTTCAACATGTGTGGTTAACAGAGTTTTATTTGTAACAATTTCTTGAAATGTAAAGCATAAGACATAGAATAATAGGATTTCTATGCTTGGAACTAAAGGCAACACATTTTATATAGTTTTCGAGGATGTCATAAAGCTGACTTATTTACATAATTATGCTATGAATTTATTTAAGTGGAAATAGTGTAAAACCTATCATAGAAAGAAGAAAATTATCACAAACAATAATATAACAAGTAATTCTATCAATACTCAGTGGTACAAAGATGATTTGTATATACCAATGTCTTAAGCTTGATAAGTTTTTTGCATTGATGATCTTCTCAACAAATTGAACTGAAAAGTTGTAAATAATGTGATGCATCATGATATATGGGATCTCCTTGATGATGACAAATTAGTGTCATTGGCATATTTTATTTGTAGGATAATAACTTTATAAACTTTACACTTATAGTTGATTTTGGAGATATTAACTTCATTACCTTACAAGATCAGAACCACGATGCTCATTGTGTTTTATCTTTTGGAAATGTTCATCTTGCTACATAAATGTTTAATGACTTCCTAAATGATGATGAGAACTCATAAGATGAAATGACTAGGGATTACATAAAGGAGGAGCTTTTAGAGTTTAATGATGATGATGAAACTAATGAATATGATAATGAGCTAATAACATTCGCTGAAAATGAGTCTGATTAAGGTTAATACTTTTTAGTTTTTTAAAAAGTATTAAGCTTTATATCTTAACAATTTGATATTTTGTAGTAAGTACGTATTTATGATTTGTTGTACTAACCATTTCAAACAATTCATTTCATAAGTGCAAATGTAATTTACCTTGGATTAAAGAATATGATATTTTATCATAAGTATTACTTACGCTTTATTGTAATGACTATTGTGTATGTCTAATCATATATAACGATACTTGATAGCCATGACTGATATTATCTTACACCATTATGGAGGAGATAGTGGACACAACCCATCATGTAACCTTACTCATATTCCCTTATAGTGCGAGACAAGTAAAATTGGTTAGACTCAAGTACTTTATTTTAGATTTTTCCCATTTTTTCCATGTAAATATATGTTATTAATAGTAGTGTTCCATTTGAAAGCTACATTGAGTCAATAATATTACAATAAATTAGGGTTCTTGACCTTCCATTAGAAAATCCAAAAGAATAATAGGAGACTACTATCTATCCATTTTGATAAAATAGGTACATGGTAGGCAATCAGTGTAAACTTTAAGTATTTTACACATCATATAGAAGTGTTAGTCAAGTAGTATTGTGAGCCTTTCCATAAAAATTAGAGGCAAGTATATGAGGAACAAAAAGAATGTGTTATGTAGGAAGTCTGTATAAGTATTGTTGAATATATTTTTGGCATTTTATTTTTGATATTAAAATAAATGAATATAATAATTGCAACATTTTTACATATCTTTCAATGTAATCCCATTTTAATTTTGTAGATGTTGAGTCTAAAGAGCAGAGACATGTGATTACTGGTATCCAACAAATGGTAGCCGACTGGTATAAAGAGTGGAAGTGTGTTCTCTATCAACACAACACAAAGTTCATGATGATGTTCCTGATTTACACAGCGTGAGGTAAGCTTGTTTTATTAATGCCTCAACACATTATGCATATACTTAGATAGCGATGAGTATAAAGAAAGGTAAAAGTAAAATTAGCATTATTTCCATTTCTATCCTTCAATTACTTTCTCTTCTTATTATAAATGTTTTAGGCTGAATATGTAAGAGCTACCAGAAGAAATTCAGAGAACAAGCTGAAAAAGGTGTATAATGATTGCCATAGATCAAAGTCCATTGCTTTAACTCAACATGATAATGTATTTTAATTTAACATTCCTGCATGGTGCTATTGTAAAAAATCTTACTAATTGTTAATACTTTAAAATTGACACAAAGAAATAAGGATATAGGTAAATTGTAATTGGTAAAAGAGAATTTTTAGGAGTATCATACATATCAGACAAGGGAATAGGTATATCCTAATACCCAAACTACTTATGTAAGTAACTAATTTTTAATTAAATAATTTTAATTATTATAGTAAAAGTTCTATACTTAAACTTTATTATTTTTATAAAAAAATCAAGGCCAAGATGCTGGATCTAGCCAACTATCGATTTTTCTTATCTAATGCTTCCTTTAACAACTCTTTAGTAAGTTTGCTAGATTTTAAGAAGTTTGCTATTTTTGATGAAGTGCTCGGCAGTCATTAAAGGCATAAGAAGGTGATTGGTCATGTGTTTTCTAGGATCACACATGGCACACCCAACACTAACTCATCCACTATAGTATTTCCTTTGAGGTAGTACCAAGAAGCAATATTTACTAAGGAGGTGCAAACTTATATTATCGAAAGTCAACAGGCCTTAGTTATGGTAGAGCAACAAATTCTCTATCATGAGTAGGTGTAATAGCTAACTTACATTACCCTTGAGGTAATGCATGTTGCTTTGATGTCCATGGGATTTTCTCTACCTTAACCAATTATACCTCTTTCTCCTCCTCAACTGAATATTCTCCAACTGAGAGTATCATCTAGATTTGCTTCCCAATTACCCTCCACTCCACGACATCCCCTGGCTTCCTAACTATAGTGACCCTCACCTTTACCTTAGCTACAACTACACCCATCTTCATTCAATCATTGTGTATGCCTTTAAGTAATGGTAAGGACGAGGATGATGATGAGAATGGTGATAATTATTATTTCATGTAGCGGTTGTATACATTTGTACATATTATGCATTTACTTTTTATTTGATTCTTGATATTATGTATATATATGAAGTACTTTTTTATTATATATATTATTTAGATTTAATATTTATTTATAATTGATGTTAAGTTATTTACATCAACAATGCTTGATAGTGATAATAAATATTTTTACAAATAAATTATTCAAATTAAAAATAAACATGTTAAAAATTAATGAAAAAATTTATTAAGGATATAAATTTTTTAATTAGTGAAGCATAATTTTTTTTAAAAAAAAAACTTAGGCCTAAATAGACAACATTGTCATTGTGTAGACCTGACCTATATAGATAACATTGTCATTTATATAAGCCTAACCTACTTAAATGATAATACTATCTATATAGGCTTGACCTATGCAAATGATAATCTCATTTATATAGGTGGAATGTGATTGACCATTTCAACACCCTATGCAAACAACTTTGTAGTTTGTATAGGTTTAACCTATACAAATGACACCATATATTATCTATATAGGTGGTAACACATACAAGACTATATAGATGGTGTAATATAGATGATATTATCATCTGTGATACATATACAAATGAAAATAGGGGTCTATACAGATGATAAATGTTACCTGTATAGACCTATTTCTTTGTAGTGTTTAAGAAAGCTTATTGAAATATTTAGCATTGATTTATCCCACTATTTCAATAGTTTACATGTTAAAACCCATATATGTATGAGATAAAAGAGTTTTAAATTAATATATAAATTGTAAGCCATATATGATGATTCTTTAATGTGCACGTAATGATATGAACTAGTATATATAATGACTAAGTTATTTCATTTATATATTAGATGCCTCATGAAATTAGAAATAGAACCTTCATAAAGCTCAAATTAAATTTTTTGTTATAGTTTTAAGGAAATAAATAATATCATTGTGAAATAGTTAAGTTTATATATATGTTGCTAATTGGTCAGTTTTATAATAAGGAAAACAAAAGAAGTGGAAAAGAGATAAAACTATATATATATATATATATGTCGTATAGGTCTTAAGTTGACTATTATGTAAAGTTATATGCAAATACCTTTCAAAATATATAGGACCTATACAAGAGGCATTACTTTTTGTCCTTTTATGTAACAAAAGTTGCAAATCTACTTACTTTTTTTTATCTTAATGTTGCATCTATTATAGAATCTATACTGTACTACACTATTTTACAAGCAAAAGAAAGGACCTAACGTCTTTCAGTTTTAGGGATTATTACAAATCCTAAACCCTAAATAATAAAAAAAAATTCTCCTCACACCTACATATATATATATATAACCCAATTTCTTCCATCTCATAGTTATAAAGGTGGCAAACATAGGGCTTCAGAATCATAAAAATTTATAAGTTAAAATGGTGGTGGTGGTATATAAATAACATTAGCACAGTGAATTAACTGTGGATCATAAATATCAATTAACTAAATGTACTAAAACTTGAGTTTGTAATGACCATATGCCATGAAAAAAATCCTAATACCATTAATTCAAACATATTGCAAGCCCTATACAAGTTAATAGATTTATCAATGGTATCTAAAAATACATTTAATAATAAAAGTGAGTATAAATACCTAGTAAATAACTATCTAACCCACTATTTGATAAGTCATATAGTTAAGCAAATTCTTTATAGATAATGTATTTATAAATCCATAATTCATCATTATATTTACAAACATAAATACTACATTAATAAATTTCTAATTAACTTACTCAATATTTAAATATACTATATTTAAAGTGTGGGAAAAAAGGGCAGCAAGGTATATAAATTTCCACCTTGTTACTCCTTTCATCCATAACCCTATCTCTTCCAATCTTGTTCCTCTATTCAACCATAGTTCTCTCTCCTACCAATGACATTAAGCCAATATTTCTCTTCCATCATTTTATATTGTCATTTATTCCCTAATCCAAAACTCAATATCAAAAACATACCTTTATTATCAATATATATATTATAGAAATATATTAATGGAAAAAGAAAACCACTACAAGCTCTCAATTAATAACATAAAAAAATGCTTAAAAATCAAATAGTACCATATAACAAACATAAACAAAAAGTAAAACAAATGTAAATACAAATAATTTGAAAGTATTCTTATAAAAATATTTTAATAACATCTAATATGAATAGCTTTGAGCACTGGCTGTAAGCCATACACTACACATTGGTTCATCCAGATGCCCAGTACCATCCATATTTTATTTTTATTTTATTTTATTATTTATTTTTTAAAAAAATTACATAATAATAAGAAACTAAAATTATAAGGAACAAGGAATACAAAAATATCACTTCTTATTATTTGCAGCCTTACAAATACTAATGAATGTCATGAATAAATAAATATATAAATACAAGAAAAAATCTCTACTATCTAACTCATCAAATAAAAGGTAGACAGTCACTTACAAATAGGTAGTTTTGAGTTGATCACCTGATGTTACATAAAACTACTCTAGTTCTCATTTGTTATATATTAAAAAGGAAGGGGAGTTTGGAGTGAGGTTTACTAACCATTACTTTACTAAAATAGCTTTGGACAACGTAAAGAATAAGTAAAAGAGAAGAGTTTAAGCGCAATGCACTGAAGTGAAATGGATTTAGGCTATATATAGTCTTTAGAAAATGTTAAAATATTAAATAGCAATCATTATATCTAATGCCTATCAAGGTTACGTGTGCGATTCCTAGCACATTTTTGAAAAGATCAAAGCTCTAATCTTTTCTTTCCTCACATGACTCACGTCATGATAGAGGATAAAAAATAAAGATTTTTTGATTAATAAGGTATTGTACAAGACGTGATAAGTGAACTAGATTATACACACTTTCATTATTATATCAACTAATTTTTATTAGAAAATACATTAGTATAATTTTATTAATAGTAATATAATTCTATAATATGATAATATCAACATTAACTAGTATTATACTATATTAATTTATCAAAAACTTGCCATATAATAAACATGATTGATTGATGTTTTGAAGTTATTATAGGTGTTCAATACATGGTTATCCTTATAAGTATTCCAACATCTATCTCTAGTTCCCAAAATTTTGTTATACTCTTTAATTCCTAAAATATTAATTTCTAAGATTTTATTTTAATTTCCATAAAATTCTATAATATTACAATATTTAATTAATTTTTTTGTACTTGCATATCAATGGATGTTATAGTTCAATTTTTAAATTTGGAGAATTTGTGATTAACACTTTCTTGAGCGAAAAATTGGTCTCTATTTGAACTCAAATAGATGAGTAATATTCTACTCTAACTTTTCTTATATACATGAATATGAATTTATTCTCAAACATATATATGTTCTAATTCTTATATGAAATTGTCTTCAAAGTTGGTTCTTATATTGTAATTTTCTTTTGTGTTTAAGGTTAAGATTATTTTAAATGTCAATTGGAACTTGCATCATTATTATTGCTAGAAGAAAAAAAATGTTCACTCTATATTTAATATTCCATTACAAATCAATGAATCATCAACATGCAACCTTAATCAAGGTTCTAAGATGGATAAATTTTTAACCAAAACAATTGTTTATCATTTGGAATGAATCTTTGATGGATAACAAATTAAGTTTTTAGATGTTTGATAGATTTTATAGAGATATTTTAAGATTATTAGATTCAAATAGTATGGAACAACCATTTGGAAGGATAAATTGTGGTACTATGTTGTGATTTCAAACAAATATTATTAGTTGTTTTAGAAGGTAGTAAACAAAATATAATTCATGCAACAATCAATTCTTCATTTCTTTAGGATTTTTTTTAGATCCATGCATTAACTCATTAGAGCTAAAAAGGAAAATCCAAATGATATAAAGCAATTTTTAGAATGGATTTTAAGTGTAGATGATGAAAAAGTTGAAGAGCCTTAAAAATAGACAAATAATTGTTAAGATTCTAGAAGATTTATTAATTAAAGATTTTAAAAATATAATTACTTTGATAGTAAGTAGCACTTACTTGTCTCTTATGCAAAAATATAATAATGGTTCTTATTTACAAGAAAAAAGCAATACCACTTACACTAGATGTTATTGATTTTATGGATAAACACATTTTATCTTTGCCACATGGTAGATCAAGAGTCTACCATAATAGTGACAATCCATGCAAAGAGTATGCCTTGATTGAATCTTTAGTTGATATGCACACTCCAAAGTACTTAAATACTTTGTTATCCTCAATCATGAATTAGTTATAAAAATTGGATTTCCTATAATTTATTGAGAAATATTGACCAATCTTCAAGCCTCTATAATTGTACTAGACTAATAATTATCCATGTTTTAAACTGCAAAAAGTGATTTCATAAAATGTTATAAAGGACATTATTTACATTCCTAAAATGCTTTTGATTCCTTATTCCCAATAACAATTTGTTTTGCATGACAATCAACAAAAATTAAGGCAGTCACTTTTTTACATTGGCATCTATCTCTCTAATTCAATATTTAATCATGATTAATTATATATTGCGATTGTGAAGGTGTATAATAGAAAAAAAAATGAAGATTTTAATTTGTGATTGTGATGGGCAATGTACAAATAAAGCAATAAATATTGTTTTCAAAGAAGTATTTTAAAATATCTAACAAAATATGAAAAGATTCTCATCCTAATTATAATTAATTGTTTTAAATTATTATTATCTCTTATTTGCATTATATAGTAAGAGTGTCCCTTTTGGTTTATCCTCATCAGTACTACTATTAATTTTTTCTTTTTCTTACTTTATCCAATGTAAGAGGTGGCTAGAATTGCTAAATAATTGAAATACATATGGAATATGAAAGTTTGATAAATAATTCATTGTCATATCATCTAGAATTCTATTTTACTTTCATTTTGCATTTTCTATTTTTTGCAAACTTGAGTTAAAATGTTCTCACAGCTTATATAAATCTGTTTGAACTTAAATGTTATTTCTTTTCCTTTTTTTCTCTTTTTAAGTTAATGTAATATATATTACATTATCCTCTGTATGACACAGGTTTAACACTAGTTTTCTGTGTAGTTAATAAACAATGAAATTTTTCGGGCAACATTCCATGAAAATAGAAAACAATAAATCATTCATAAATGTCGGTCAAGTTAGGAAAAGATATTCGTAAAATATAAGAGCTTTGATCACATTTGATGTGAGAACTTATCTAAATGTGTGTGTAGGATTTTTAACCTCCACTTAGATAAAAAAAATATATTATTAATTTAATGATAATAAAATAATAAGAGATATTTAAGTAGTTTTATTGGAGAGATAGTAATTTAAAAATATTTAAATCAATTTCACTCATTCCCTCCTATTTTCAAAATAAATGTACTCATTAATTGAAATAGTTACTAGTGGTGATAAATTGATTATTATTATTATTATTAGGAAAATACTAACTACAACCCCAAGTTATTGTTAAGCATTAAATATATATCCCTAACTAACTATATTAAATATTTAGTTTCTATTTTTAATAATATAATAAATAATAATACATTAAATTTTTTATTAAAATAGAAACAAAACATTAAATGTAATCCTATTATTAAATATATTGTCATTCGATATATTAACAAAAATAAAAATAAAATATTTAGTTTTATCAGTTGAATATGTGCATTTAATGCTTACTTAGAGTTGTTATAAGTGTTTTCCTTATTATTAATTTAGCAATAAGGTTTTTACATCCAAATAAAAGAATGAAGATTGCTAATTTTCACATTTAAATGTAAACAATCTGCATTATCTATCTATCTATATATATATATTATATATATATATATATATATATATATATATATATATATATATATATGTATAATCTCACACTAAATCTTATATTCTATTTTGTTAGATCTGCCTAAAAAAACAGGTTGTATGGTACTTATATTTTGCAAAGGAGCACGCAATTTGGATTGTAACTATCAGTAGTGTTGTTTTTCATTGATTATAACTTACAATGTTCATTTTATCTGTACAAGTAACTATTATTTTTAATACACTACCTTGAACCAATATCTTATCAACAAAAAATAAAATATACGTAAATATTATATTTTCTAGTTTATGATTTACTATTTTATATCTAAAACTTAGGGAATATGAGCCAACTCTTCAATGGTGGGAGTGCAAGTGGACTTTCCATAACTGTTATTAAAGCAGTCCTTTGCTGCAATTTCATGTCCAGCTTCTGTGATATGTCCCCATTTATCCCAATAAAGGTACTTCTTTCTATTATTACAAAGAAGTTTCTTCTTGTCTTTGACTTCAAAACAAGGATCCTCGACATTCTTAAACCCTACATATGTAAATAAAGACATATCCATGTAAAGGAATCTATGCAATGAGTTAGAATTAAGAATTTAGATCCATTTATCTTGGTTCAATTCATATTCACCGTATTTTGCTGGATTGATTTTGACATCTTCGGTTATCATTTTTGTAAAAAATATCACAAATGCTGAACTAGGGAGCTGAGCTTCCACTTCCTTTAGCTTTTTAGGAAGATTACATCCCACGTAAATATCCATTACTACAAACTTTCTGGCTCCGAGATTATGGAGTGTCTGTGGAAGAGGATAATCAAATGAAACAAAACAAAAATCATAATAAAAAAACTAAACTTGTGCCTATTAGGTTATGACTATAATTTTAAATTGTAGTTGCAATTGTCGTGAGTGACAATATTAAGAACAACTATGACAATTTACAACCCTTATAAAATAAAATTGGGGTTACCAAGTCCGTCGAAATAACTATATTATATGTAATATTATGATGTTACATTTTAGAATCATGACAATAACTGATCGTCAAATATTTGACAGACTAAATTATGAGAAGGACCAATAGAACATGTACCTTAAGGCGAGCAAGCAGTTGATCAAGGAGGAATGGCAGAAAGTTTGTATAATTATTGTTGTACATTTCGTGCAAGGCTCGACCATTAACTACATTTAAATCATTTTCACCAATGATAACAACAAATATAGATTTGGCTAAGTGAAGACCTTAGTTCCTTTCTATTCTTTATCATTTTTGGTAGATCAATTTTCACAGTTGAGATGAAGTATTCAATTTGATTGTCAAATGTCAAACAACCTTCCTGCAAAATCAAATAATGGCAAGATAAGGTAAAAAATTTATTTAACAATTAAATGGCTAGCCATTGTGAAAACTGAAGAACGGAAGAAGAGTTTTCTTGAGCTTTAATGTATTCTTACAGGTCCTGTAGCTTTCAATATTCCGCATCCACCTGATGAGTAGCTTATTCCTGTAGTTTTTTGGATTCGAGTTGTCTCATTCAAACTCAAGTAAGCAGGAGCCATTGGTAAGCCTAACATTATAGCTAAATAAAAAAGACAAACAACACCATAATTAAGTGACACATATATAATTTGAAACCATGACTAAAAGTTAATAATACAATTAAGTGATGAAAAAAATGGATCAAGTGTCCTTCAATTTTCTTATATTATCAATTTCTTTCAATTTTTAAGTGAGAAAGACATGTTGAATATAGATAGGGACTCACAATTTTTTTCATATTGAACCCATTAAAATATTTTTGTGTCTTTTTCTCTAAAATTTACATTAAAATTGAGGGCATTAGTATTAAAAAAATAATTTAATTTTATAGAACTTACCATAAAATCTGCTATAGTTTTGCCATTGGTGAAACGGCCAGTCTGATTGTTCAAATCTATACCTGAAGGCCAATCCTTTTGTTGTGCTATTGTGTTTTAGATATTTATTATTCCCTACATCTGTACCAGAATCACCAAAAACATACAAAGCTGGCACAAGCAAGTTTTCCCCATTAACACTGATGGGGAGAACTTGGAGGAAAACAAATGATAAAACTAAATGTAATATTACAAAATTAGCCATGAAATCTTGAATTTGAAATACTAATGAGCAATGATCTCTACGAGCCCCAAAATTTACAGAGGGAACTTCTAAACTGGGTTAATGAAATGGCTAATTATAAGTCAATATTATTAGGGAATTTGGAGAAATTTAGCTGGAAGTGTCGAAATAAAAGGAAAAAAAAAAAAACTGAACCAGCAATGTTGAATTGTTAAGCGAAAGCCGAGGACTATTTTGAGTATGATACTTTTGAATGCATGTTTAATTATCATGTGCAATGTTTCTAGTTTAGCAAATGGTATAGAACTTTGCCAATTAAATTAAGCTTGCTTTAAATAAGATACCTTTTTTGATATTTTGAATAAAAGAAAAACGCCTTGACCTTAATGCTAAAAACCGTTTTTATCTCATTAGGCTTTATAGCCTTAAAAGCTAATTAAAACTTTAAAATTTTTACCGGAAGGTTTTGTTTTGAAATAATAGTAATTTGCTTCGGAGTGATTTTTTTCTTTAAAACGTAATGAAAACGAATGAGGCAACTGAATAATATTTAATATCATTTATGTTATAGTCTCAATTTGACTTAACACACTTTAATTGTATTTTAATTGGTATTAATTTTTTGAGTTAAACTTTTACATCTATGTACTTTTTCAAGATGTAAATGCCAAGGAGAGTGCTTTAGTATCAACTTATCATGTGTCTTATTGCTAACTAAATAATAATTGATATTAGTTAGTGTTTAATATTTTTAAGTTTGCATTGAAAAAACAAAGTAAAAATGTTTTGATGCCTTATGAAAAAAATGCGGCATATTCTTGCTCAAGGATAATGGAAAAAAATGTTATATTACTAATGTAGATGGGATTTAAATTCATTATTCCCACCTAGTGAATTTGAAATAAATTTTACAACATAATGTTAATATAAAAATTAAAAAATTATGAAGTATAAATATTAAAAAAAACTAAGAAAATGAATACAGAAGAATCTGATTCAAGAACTATTCAAAGTACAATATATTATTATAATATGAAAATGTATTTAATCAGTTTTAGTTTTTTGTTTTCATTTTTAATTTTTATGTTAATTGATCAATTGTGCGTTAATGGGCGTGCAGATTAATATTACTGACCAATCAGCTTCTAGCCTAACAAGGCATTTGCCAGATTGCCTGCCGAATCATAACTGAAATAAGAAAGAATTTAAATTTAATTTATTATCAATATAAATTAATTTTACATTATTTTTTACTTTTTGTATTGTCATATTATAAATTTTTTTTTATAATTTTCTTATTGTTAGCAAAAATTCTTTATTATAAAAAAACTTTTATAATTTTCTTTTTTTTAATAATGTGTATCATTTTCATATTTAATGATAATATAAAATATTTTATACTATTGTATCAAATTTAAAAACAATAAAATGGACATTTTTGTCACAAGTGGCATACACCATAGCTTGTTGTTTGGAGGGTAGAAAGTTCCTTGACCTTCTGCATAATCTCAAATCTAGGTTTTGATGGATGTTTTATTTTTCTTTTAATAGATCCTTACTTCTACAAAAAAAAAAAATTGATGAATTACAAATACAATTTTAAGTGATTGAATTCTATGCTCGTAAGATAATATGGGGATTTGATTTTTATGTTAACATTATGCCTTATGAAAAAACTTCATAAATGAAAATTAAAAAAAAACTCATTAAGTGCATTTTTGTACTATAATTAGGTTTAATTACACTTTTTATCCCCCCAAAATGTAATTTGATGGTATTTAGTCCCTTAAAATCTTTATTCTTTTTTTGCTTCTCTTAATACATAAAAGAAACTTTCGATTTTTTCTATCCCATTCAATATGTATTAATTAAAAGAAAATTTTAATCACCTTTATACTAAATCATTAAAAAATGGCATTAGCTTAAAAGAATAGCAAAAAATATGTAAAAAAATAACAAGAAAAAAACACTTAGTTGATTGTTATAAGCAATACTTATGAGTCACTTTTTAGATGAAACCCAAATTTTACCATGAACTAGATTTGAACCCTATGGTTGTATTGGCAGATGTCCTTGACAAATGGTTAGAAGCTTTATAGATATGAACAAATCATACAATATAAACTAGAAATAAAAAATACAAGTCTATTTACTTTCCTTTTCAATTCATTTACTATTACTTCTCTCATTCTTTGCATACTACGAGGAGAAGTTATCTCACAAACTACATTATATGGTGTCATCTATATATCACATTAAAATTATGAGAATGTTAACCATACAATCAAATAATTCAATTGACAATTTTTAAAAAGTGTTAAAATTTCAAAACTTAAAATTTTAAAAATTTTAACTACAAACACCACTAATTATGAAAAGAATAGGGAAAACATACTAGTAAAACAGTACAATATATATTTAGCTTATTTACAATGAAAAAAAATTCATTTATAATAATAAATACTTATCCTTTAAATATATGAATTAACTAATTATTAATAATTATACTGTAGAATATATTTTAGCCCATTTATAATGAAATGAAATTCATTTGTAATAATTAATAATTATTCTTTAAATATTTGGATTAATTAATAATTAATAATTATATTTACAAAACTAACAAGTTTATTACATTAATCAATAAAGAAAATAGCATGTTGAATGACTTAATATAAAGACCAAATTTAAAATCAAATACATGTCAAAATATATACATTTGAAAATATGATTTGAGCATTACATAAAATTCAATTTTTACAATAGCAACAAAAACATGAAAATCCTATTTTTATAGCAACAACAATAATAACAACATAAAATCTAATTTTTACAATAAAAATAGTAACATGTAAAATACTAACCTCCTACTCAAATTGTTAGTATTCCATTTTTTTCACACAACTCTAAAATACCACAAATCTAAAACCAATACAATAGATATAGGAAATATAGGAGACTTAGCCATCAAGAAAATCATTATGAAGGAAAAGAGGTGGAGCAAATGGCGACAGTGGGAAGGAGAGAAAAGGAAGGAAAAAAATGGAGACTTGCCTTCACACTTTGATACATATATTAGAGGTTAGCTAAAAAATTAGCAATGGACGAATTTGTTGCTAATACTTTTTGACAAAGTAATGCATTTTGACATGGCGACGGATAATAGGACTTCCATCAATTAGTCCATTGCTTATTGGCCAAAAATTTCATTGTACCACCAAACAAAATTTTCAATTTGCATTCATAAATCTATCACTAATTCAAACCCTAATTTTTTTGTTTCATCACTAATTCCATAATCAAAATTTCCTCATAAATTCAATGAGGAATGTGATTTTAGGCTACAAAATTCTAGAATTGTAAAAAACATTAGTGACGGATTTGGTAACCTTTGTTGCTAATTCTGTTGCCAAATTTACAACATAAATATAACTCTCAATGCTTCATTTTGAAATGGAAATTCTAACTCTAAATCCATCATTAAAGTTGCATTGCTAATTTTTATCGCTAAATGCAAATTTTTTAGTGAATAGTATTTTTAAATAGAAACTTAGACAAAGAGATTTACATGGACCAACTTGAGGATTTTGTTATACCTAGTCAAAAAATAAAGTATGTAAACTAATTAAGTTTTTCATAGGTTAGAACAAATCCCAAAAAAATGGCATGAAAAGGTTAACTTGTATATGCTTGATAATTGTTTTAAATTTAATAAATTTCATAGAAGTTTATATTACAAGTCAAATGATAATTTCCATGTGATCATTTGCTTATATGTAGATGATTTATTAATCTTTGTCTCTAATATATTTTAAAGATTGAAGAGATAAAGAATTTGATTCACAAAACTACAATATGAAAGATTCAAGAGAAGCAAATTTAATTCTTGGCATGAAAATCCGAACAAAAATTCATAGCATTTTTCTTGATCAAACAAATTAGATAGAACTAACTAGTGGTGACAACTTTATTGTGAATCAAAAGTAGTATGCAAGTATTGTAAGAATTTTAAATTTATTTTAGAATCTCATGTATGATAATTAGAACACCATAAATATGAAATTAGAATTTACTTACCTAATGGATTTGCAGCCATGATCGAATTCAACAGAAGCTAATGAATTTTACTTAACTAGATCTTCCTCTTCACTCTTCTCTTCGGTGGTGGCTCTCAATGGGTAGAAATCGTGTGTATGAGAAGTGAAGAGGGGACCTAGCCTTAATCCTTATTTATAATCCTAGCAATCCTCCCCATAAAAGGATTACTAAGTTTTTGGGTCTACACAACCGCCAAACCATACTAAATTATGTAGATGTGCTAAGCCCATATCTTTAAGATCACAATTTTAAATGGGCCTCATGCATGTCTCACAATTGGGCTAAATTTTAATCAGTCAGTTTTTATTAAATCATAAATTACCAATTAATAGTAGCTCACTTTATGGAAAATTCTAACATTCTCCCACTTGAGCAATATTAATTGGGTTTTATTAGAGTTTTAACAAAATACATTTTGAAAACAAGACTCCAAACTGATTGAAAAAAACTTTTATGTGGCCACAATTAAAAAAAAATAATTTAGCCCTCTGAGATAACATCACAACAATCCTATCTAATATAACTAACTAACACTGAATCATAGTGGCCTTTATGCCCCTTATTAACATAAGACCAATCTATGGTTACAAGTGTCAGTGACTTTATCGACAATGGATTTAGTGTGGCTGTGTAGTAAGAAAATAGCATCAAATGTGATCAAACATGCTATTTTCGTTATCAGTCCTCCATGATTTCTCTAAACTTGATGATAAATCTATATACTCTATGTATGTCTCATTCATATTCTCGAGATCATTCAATGGTGTCATTCCATGAGATATACTTTCTTGACATTAAAGTCATACTTAAGACAAATATCAGTCTTAAGAAGCAAGATTTCAATACTTATAAGGATATGTTCAAGTAAGAATATATAATAGCATAGATTATCTACTTTATGATGATCATCAATGAAATTAAAATCTTATAAAAAGAATGTCTAACATAACAAATTATAACATGAGAGTATCAAACATAGCAAATATGCTCCCACTAATAAAATGCATCAAAAAACCTTAAGATACCCATACTCTCAACATGTTTACTAAAAACTACAGGTCTTAATCCTTTAGTCAGAGGATTAGCAATCATATTATTTGTATCAATATGTTCTACAGTAATATCACCATTTTTCACAAAATCTCTGACCTTAAGGTACTTTATTTCCAAATGCTTAGACCCACATGTAGTTTTGTTATTTTTGGAAAACAACATAGCAGATTTGTTATCACAATAAATTCTTAGTGGATTAAAGATGGAATCAATGATGCGAAAACCAGAGATAAGATTCTTTAGCCAAATGGCTTGCGTAGCTGCTCTATAACACGCAACAAACTCAACTTGCATAGCAGAAGAAGCTAAGAGTGTTTGTTTTACATTATTCCAAGATACAGCTCCTCCAGCTAATGTAAAAATGTATCCTGAAGTAGATTTCATATCATCTTGAGAGCCAGCAAAGTCAGAATTTGTGTATCCAACAATCTCAAGATTGTCAACTTTTCTATAAATTAGCATGTAATCTTTTATCTTTTGTAAGTACCTTAATACTTTCTTAACAGCAACCCAATGATCCATACTAGGGTTAGAAAGATACCTACCAAGAACTCCCACTGCAAATGCAATGTCAGGCCTAGTGCAGACTTGTGCATACATAAGACTCCCCACTGCACTAGAATAAGGTATATTCTTCATAGATTCTCTTTCTAAATCATTCTTGGGACATTGACTAAGGCTGAGTTTATCACCTTTATAACAGGTGCATCCCCACCCTTACAATTCTGCATATTAAATCTAGTGAGCACACAATCAATGTAAGACCTTTGTGAAAGTCCCAATAAACCTCTAGATCGATCTCTATGAATCTCTATCCCAAGAACAAATGAAGCATTCCCAAGATCTTTCATATAAAAAATCTTGGACAATGATTGTTTAGTCTCATGCAACAATCCATTATCATTACTGGCTAATAGAATATCATCCACATAGAGGACAAGAAAAATGTACTTACTCCCATTAATCTTAAGGTATATGCACTGATCAACTTTATTTTTCTCAAAACCCATGGAAGTGATCACCTCATCAAATTTAAAATACCATTGCCTTGAAGCTTGTTTAAGTCCATAAATAGACTTTTTAAGCTAACACACTAAATGTTCTTTTTCAGGTTCTTGAAAACCCTCTGGCTGTACCATATAAACTTCTTCTCTCAAATCCCCATTCAAGAAGGCTATTTTCACATCCATTTGATGAAGCTCTAAGTCATAGTGTGCTACCAAGGCCATGATGATTCTAAAGGAATCTTTAGATGAGACTGGTGAAAAGGTCTCATTATAGTCCACTCCTTCTTTCTGAATGAATCCTTTTGCCACCAATCTAGCTTTAAACCTTTCAACATTTCCGTTAGAGTCTTTCTTAGTTTTGTACACCCATTTACATCCAATAGGTTTGCATCCATTTGGAAGTTCAACAAGTTCCCAAACAACATTGTGAGCCATAGAATTTATTTTATCTTTCATTGCATCCACCCACATATCAGACTGTGCACTAGTTATTGCATCTTTGAAAGTCATAGGATCAACAACATGACTAATATCATAGTCACTCTCTCCAAGGAAAACTAAGTAATCATTAGAGATTGCAGATCTTCTTTGTCTAGTAGATCATCTCAAAGGCACCTCAACTTCATTCTCTTGAGCTTGAATTGCATTAACAGGATCAGGAATTTGATTAGGAAGATGAGCAAGAGGGAGAGGATCTGTATTCTGCTGCACATTTTCTCCTCTTCCAATATCTACTGGTACTGCAAGATTTTGTGGGTTTGGCAAAGGGAAAGTGACATATCTTACAGGTTCATTATTATTGATAACTTTTATGATGCTTCTATCTGTAGTATCCCATTCCAAGAGTTTTGCCACCTATGACTCCACAATTTTTGCTTCACATTCAAGACAATAGAATTTATACCCTTTAGAATGATCTGGGTACCCTATGAAGTAACAACGAGTAGATCGAGGTTCAGTTTTCTTTTCAAAAGGATTATAAATTCTAACTTCTGCAAGACATCCCCAAACTCGAAAGTGATTCAAGCTAAGTTTCCTTTTGGCCCATAGTTCAAAAGGTATTTTTGTTAGAGATTTGCTAGGCACTCTATTCAAATATATAATGCACATTTCATGGCTTCACCCCAAAGAAATTCAGGAAGATTGGTTCTACTCATCATGCTCCTCATCATATCTTTAAGAGTGCGATTTCGTCTTTCGGCCACACCATTTTGCTCAGGACTACCAGGCATAGTATATTGGGCAATTATCCCATTCTCTTGTAAGTATTTGGCAAATGGTCCCATATGCTGTCCAGTTGTGCCATGTCTACCATAATATTCACCACCTCGATTAAACCTAACAATTTTGATGACTTTTCCCAATTGTTTCTCTACCTCTATTTTAAAAATTTTAAATTTTTCAAAAGCATAAGACTTCTCCTTAATTAGGTAAAGATAACCATAACGAGAAAAATCATCAATAAAGGTAACAAAATATTTATTACCACATAAAGTAGGAGTAAGTGGTCCACTAATATCAGTATGCATAATTTCTAAAAGGTCAGAACTTCGAGTGGCACCTTTGTTTTTAGTCTTAGTTAACTTACCCCTTATACAATCAACACATGTGTCTAAGTTTTCAAATTTAAGAGAAGGTAAAGAACCATCTTTTATTAATCTATTAATTCTCTCATTTGAGATGTGGCCTAATCTTTTATGTTATAATAAGAAAGACTTTTCACTAACTAAAGTTCTCTTAGACACTATGTTTTCAACATTCATAATACTGTATTCATTATTTTGGGCCAAGCACAATCTATATAAACTATCATCAAGCTTAAATTCACTAATAATTTTAGAATTTAAAAACAAATCAACTTTTCTATTCTTGATGATAAAATGATAATCATGTTTATCCAAAACAGAAACTAAAATTAAATTTCTCCTAAAGGAGGGCACATAAAAAATATTTTTCAAAATAAGTTCAAGACCAGACTTCAAATTTAAACCTATTGTTCCTATAAAACAAACTTCTACTTCAGCATTATTTCCAACTCTAAGCTTGGTCTCTTTCTCACTTGGCTTTCGTTTGCTTTTAAACCCCTGCAAAGTAACAGCAATGTGAACAGTTGCACCACTATCAAGCCACCATGAGTTTAATGGTGCACTAATAAAATAGGATTCAAAACAAACGAAAGCTAGTGGTTTACCTTCTTGCTTACCCTTTTTCTCTAACCAAGATTTGTATTTGTGACACTCGAATTTCTTATGACCTTTCTTTTTATAGAAAAAATATTTATTTTCTTTCTTAATGACAGCTTTAGGACCACTTACCCCTCTTGTCTGATTACTGCCTTGGCCTTTCTTATCCTGAGACTTATTAGGTGCTTTTGACTTAAACTTCCTAGGCTTGTTGGAATTTTTCTGGTAGGTAGATTTGGAGTTAATGGTAAGTAAGGCACTCTCATTTTTCTCCCTTTTGATTTTTTCCTCTTCAAAAATACATTTAGATATAAGATCATTGATACTTCAAACCTCATTCATGGTGTTATAGGCAGTTTTAATTTAGGTGAATTCATAGGGAAGAGAATTGATGGCATGGTGAACAATGAATTTCTCAGGTAAGGTGATTTCATGGGAAGCTAATTTATTTTTGATGTGGACCATTTTCATGATGAAGTCTCTAACATTTCCATCAAAATTATAGCTCATACTTGTCAGCTCACTCATAAGATTCCCAGCCTTAAACTTGCTGGATTTTTAATACATTTGACTAACAGCATCATGGAGTTCTTTAGCATTCCCAATCTCATCCAACCCACTCAGAAGATGTTCAGAGACAGATCTCTTAATAGCATGTAGACACATACGATTTTCTCTATCCCACTTGACAAATAACTCCTTTTGTTCAGCAGTACTTTAGGCAGTGATGGCATCGGGTGGATCAATCCGTAAGGCTATGTCTATATCGCTCATAACTAAGGCAAAGTTCAGGTCTTCATTCCATCTCTTATAGTTAGATTCATGTAGGATCTCAATGGTAGCTTGGTTGCCATTTACAGCAAAAGTCACTGTTCAAGACAAATTGCAACAATTAACTAATGGATAATTTAAAAAGAATAGCAACGATTCCTGATGTGCTACAATAATTGAAGAGTCTAGGTGCATCATCATGTTCTCCCCTTTGGGCAGAGAATATGACATGCTAGTAAGTACTCTCCTCATAAGGCTAATATGAAAATATCCAATTTAAAAAATTCATCCCCTTTGGGCAGATAGACTTTCTAAATTGATATATTTCCATCCATGATACCTTATGTCGTAATGCTAAAATTATCTTACATAATAACCCCCTTTGGGCAGGTGATTATATAAGATAATTCTAGTACTATCCCATGATTTCTGAATAAGAAAATATTTCACTAATCACTATAAATGAGCCACTTTGGCAACCAAGCATTTATAATTACTAATAAAAAATTTTCTTAATTTGGAAAAAGTAAATTATCCAATATCTCAATCTGTATACTTAACCATATGTATATAATGGGTCACTCATAATGAGATGCTAAAAAACTCAATGTATCTCAATGAACCCATAAATATTGTTGCATAATAAAATATTGAACAAAATTTAAAATTAATATAACTGTAATATCTAATTATATTCACTCCTCAAATAAAAGAATTTTTTTAAAATTATTTCACACCTATGTGAAATATTAAAACATAATTAATATATAATTAAAATATAATTAGTATATAATAAATATTAATCATAAAATTAATATATGATTAATTCATGCTAATACGTGTGACACATGAAAAACTTTTCATGCCATGTTTACTAGACACATCGGCTTATCACAAATGCAAAGATTCATAAAATCGCATTGCCGGGTCAAACTATAATACGGATTCATAAACCCATGATTACTGGATACATGGGCTTGCTGGAAACAGGGAATAATTATTTTCTTCATGGATCTCCTGTGATCCATCTAGCACATATCCACAACACCTTTTCTATCGCAGGTACTGTGATGCCATCAAGCCTTGGTTTTAACGCCACAGGTAAGGAAGAGTCACCTCGCCGGAGATGCAAAACGAAAAAAGGATGAATTTTATGTGTGTGTGTGTGTGTGTATATATATATATAATTCACTTTATATATATGTTTGGAGAGGCATGCCAAATAAGATTTTAGAATCCAGATATATGGTCTAATCGACACGCATGTATGCCGAAAGTAAACAAAATTCCTGACAATATATATATGTATAGCATGCTAAACGAAAAAAATTCCAAACTTACATAAACTTAATTCTAGAATTTCAAACAGCACATCAATCAGAAAAAAACTTATGCTTCTGAAACAGGTAATACCTTTGCACAAATTCTAAACCGAATGCACTGAATATATATATATATATATATAGTTAATGAAACAATTCCAAACAGAATGCTAAAATAATATTTTGATGGCTTCCCGTACAATTTCATATAAAATTGATAAATTAGGATTTCTTAATTCAACAACCCTAATATATATAAATAGAATATTAATCTAAAATCTTTTCAAATCAAAAGTTCATGATGATACATTAAAACATTATAAATTGATCGTATGATTGTATTTTCAGAATCATACATATAAAATTTCATCACAAATCTTCAATCAAAATAATAAAAAATATAATTAATTATTTTTGGGTTCTAATATCATACACGTAAGCTCTGATACCACATGTAAGAATTTTAAATTTATTTTAGGATCTCATGTATGATAATTAGAACACTATAAATATGAAATTAGAATTTACTTACCTGATGGATTTGTAGCCATGATCGAGTTCAGCGAAAACTAATAAATTCTACTCAACTAGATCTTCCTCTTCGCTCTTCTCTTTGGTGGTGGCTCTCAATGGGTAGAAACCGTGTGTATGAGAAGTGAAGAGGGGACCTAGCCTTAATCCTTATTTATAATCCTAGCAATCCTCCCCATAAAAGGATTACTATGTCTTTGGGCCTACACAACCGCCAAACCATACTAAATTATGTAGATGTGCTAAGCCCATATCGTTAAGATCACAATTTTAAATGGGCCTCATGCATGTCTCACAATTGAGCTAAATTTTAATCAATCAGTTTTTATTAAATCATAAATTACTAATTAATAGCAGCTCACTTTGTGAAAAATTCTAGGAGCTTGCAGTATTTGACTGATTACATTTAACCTAGCATTGCTTACATTGTAGGATTACTTGGTAGATTTACCAATAAACTAAATGTTAACAATTGGCATGCTGTGAGCAGCTGATAAACTACTTGAACGATACCAAAATATTATGGAATATTTTATAAGAAATATCATCCTCTACTTGTAGGATATTCATATGATGATTGAAATACCTTGTAAGGTGACTCTTTATTAGTTTCATTAGTTTCTAATTATATTTTTAATTTGAGTGGTGGTTGAATTTGTTGAAAATCTAAAAAATAACAAATAATTGCAAAATCAATTATGAAAGTTGAGCTTATTTCTTTAGCCATAAGTAGTGAGGAGATTAACTGGTTAAAAGATTTATCAAGTGAAATTTTCTTTTGGAAAAAACCAATACCATCTATTTTGATTCACTATGATAATACTATTATAGTTGGTAGAGCACAAAACCATTATTATAATAGTAAGTTGTGACATATAAGGAGAAAACATAGTTTGGTGAGATTATATTTGAGTAATAGCACTATTAATGTGTCTTATGTAAACAAAAATGAAAATCCTACCAATCATTTGACAAAGGCTCTAACTAGAGACAAAATTGTAAAAACATCAATAGGGATGGGTTGAAAACCTAATGAATAAAAAACCACCTATAAGGAAACTCAATTTGGTGATTGGAGATCTCAAGAGTTAAATATCGAAAGAAAAATAAATTATTGAATAGTTTGGAGATTGGATGCATAATAAATAAATAAATAAATAAATAAATATTTTAAGACCATCCCTATAATGTGAATACATCCTTGCTACAACATTATAATGGTTGAGTTTTCAAAATATAAAAAAAAAAAGAGAAAAAACTCTTAATGAAAACTATAACTCTTATGGAGGTGTTAAGGTTGTAGGAATACCTTTGATAGAATGCTACCTATGTGAGTGTTGGAGTGGAGCCGCTTTAAAGAGAATTTAATTAAGGGAAAAATCTTTTAAACAACACTCATGAATCCAAGATATAGCACATAGCCAAAATGTGCAAAGCTTGAGAGTTCAAATTTGACACTGAACAATTATGTGCATAATACAAACTTGAATCCCTTAAAGAAATTGTAGTTCAAGGCCGAAGTCCACTATTAATTCTACACCAAGTTTTGTAGAACCATTAAGTGAAATTTTAAATCAATGCTACTTTCATAAAGCATAATATATAGTTTAACTTTGCCCATAAGTATAGAAGAAAAAATATTATCTCTCTCTTTTATAAAATTAAATGGGTTAGAGTATTTTTATAAAATCAATAATATTATTCATGGTTTGTTTATTTTTTAAAAGTTTTTATTTGCATTAAAAAAGGGAAACGCAATGAGATATCCGTTTGATTTTAAAAACAATGCCTTAATAGCTAATGACGCTTTAAATAAGGTATCTTTTCTTTTGAATAAATAAAAAACAATTTGGCCTTAATGCCAAAAAGTCGTTTTTATTTCATTAGGCTTCATAGTTTTAAAAGCTAATGAAAGCCTTAATGTTTTGATCGGAAAGTATCATTTTGAAATAATAGCATTTTGCTTTTAAGTGATTTTTTATTTAAAATGTAATGAAAATGCATGAGGTAAATGAATTATAATTGAAAACACAAATCTCAACGTATTATAAAAAATCTAATAGTTAAAATATTTAATCTTTTAGGAGATCAAGCTCCCTATAGCGTTACTCATTGTTATGGGGAGCTCGACTTGTTGAAAGATTTGAGTATTTCACCGTTGCATTGCCTTTCTTTTGAATATTAAAACAATTGAATTAAAATTAAAAAATAAAAAGCTCAATGTATTAAAAGTAATCCAACAATGAAAATACTCAATACCATAAATCTTAATGCATCAATACTACAAGAAAAGAACTCAATCGCAAAAAATAACTTAGTCATTGCAAAAAGAAAAAGTCGTCATTGATATAGGTTTGTCACTAAAACTACCTACACCGATGATATTTGTCATCGATAAAATTAAGCCTTCAGTGGTGATAAAATCATCATAGAAAGCCATTTTAAATTTGAAAATTTAAGGCTTTAAGTAATGACATACACTTTCAGTGATGACTAGGTCATTGCTAAAAGCTTTAAAACTGGAAAAATAAAAAAAATATAGAATTGCTTTTAGAATGACTAGGTCGTGCTATATTTTTTTATTTTTCTGGTAAACCTATAGCAACGATAGAAAGGTTATAATAAATTTTTTAAAATATAATTAAATTAATAAATTATATTTAATAATATAGATAATACTTTTTATTTCAAATAAATTAAGTTAATTTGATAATTTTTAATTTAATTTCATAAAATTTAAATTCTATAATTTTATATAATAATACTTTTTATTTCAAACATGCTAATAGTATCAATATAACAAAATCATATAATCCACATAAAAATTGAATACTTATAAAATAATTGTAAAATTATTTATACACATAAAAAATTTTATGTACATGATGTATATAAATATCTGTACGTAAAAAAATTCTAAATATAAATCTAAGCAGAAGGAAAATGCAGATAACTCGATGTATTCTCATCTATGCCAAGACTATTATCATCATCACCCTCTTAGTGTTGTAGATGATACAAAGGGTGGCTGGGACAGATCGACTAGCTAGGCAGGGGATGTAGCCGTAAATCTACTCGGCCTAGGCAGGGTAGCAATGAATAATGGGATAGGCAACATGAAACTCTGTTGTCTGAGTATAGAAGTTAGCATCATCAAGTATGTCACAAACTGCTGTTACATCTACTGTTGCTGCTAAGCAAACTATTGTTATTGAGTAAGTTGCTCCTGCTACCAAGCAAGCTACTACTATTACTCTTAAATAAATAACTGACTTTGCTAAAACTGCTCTCGACTTTGCTGAAACTGCTCTAAACTCTGCTCCAGCTATTATTGACTCTGCTATAGCTATTCCTGCAACTCATCCACCTAGGACACATAGTGGGAGCTAGCCTTGGAGCTGGAAGTGCCCGGTAAACGATATGTCTGGCTAGCCAGCACACGACCAACCACCCTCCTATATCCTTGACAAATGCTAAGCATCTTCTCAGCAATGGCAGCTTCATCAATGTGCAAAGGAGTGCCAGGCGAGCCAGTGGATGATACACTGGACTGCGTTGTTAGGTCGCCAGCTCAGTCATCCTCGTCTTAAATTTTTAAATTAAGAATTAATTATACAAACTATAAGAAAATTTGTATTGTTAAAATGTAAAATTTATGATACTTACATATTGCTCAGTGGGGGTTAGATGCACCTACTCTCCCGCCCTATACATATGCTAGTCCTTGAAATTCTCAAGTACTGACTGTAGCTCACCAATTTTCCTATTTCTCTATTCATATTTTACAAGAAAAGAAAGGATAAATATAATTATTGAATTAGTAATAGATTATATATTTAAATAATGAATAATAAGTTGAATTACCTTATCATAATGAAGTGCAACAATGGATTTCTATCCATGCTGATTGTTCACCACTTTCTTTACTCAATTATCTACATTTCTCATAGACAGCTTTTGCAAATTAAGAAATAACAATGAGAGTTATTTTTACAATTTAAACATATGAAATACTAATAATTTTATTAAATATCATGCTTACCCTATAATCATTGCTATTGAAGAAATCCACAGTGAGACAAATTATGGCATAAAGTGCCTAACACAGTCCAAGTCGAAATCCTAGTCTCGATCACCCTTGTGCTCTAGAAAGTGCTTGTTTAACTTGTACTTCTAGTCTCTGTATAAGTCGGCAGCACTCCACATTAGGCTATTGAGTGCCTTATCCTACTCGACTTTAATGATGCCCTAAAACTTAAAATGGGATAGAGTAAAATACATTTAACAAATTAATGAGAAATATATCCAAAAATTTTAAGTAGAGAATATAATTAAGTTAATATAAAAAGGAGATGGATACTTACGCGAACCTCCTGCATAACCCTATCTTGTAGCTTCTGGGGCACCGACCACCATGATTTATAATAAGGCGGTACATATGCTCAAATGATGTTACCTATGTTGCAAGAGAGATGGCTAGCATTCTCTCCAACCAGATACCATGTACCAATTGTATTGAACTGTATAAGTACTGATCTCCCTCTATTTTTTTCCATCTTTTCATGCAGAATGAGGGATCTATTCAGATTTTTCTTTCTCGGAACTACAACTTTGATGGATAACAAAAAGTATTAATACTATAAAATCATATTTAATAGATAATTAACATAAGTGTGGATAATTATAAAAGACACTTGATCTCTCACACTGTGAGGGAATGTGAGTGGGCTGATGTGCAAGGTCCCCTTAAGTATCACGTCCATGGTGTCGTGCCTCGACATCTGCCATGACTGAAATAATACACATTATGTAAGCATTTAAGAGAAAAGTCCATAATTGAATAAAATGAGAAGATGCAAATTATTATATTCATATAATGAAATTACACAATAACTCTTACACAATTATGAGTTACCATGCAAAAAGATAGTTGTTTCCTAATCTGATTGAGTGTTAGTAGATCTAATAGACTCATCCCTACAGTCATCTATTTTTTCACCATCATCAGATTGTAGAAGCACATCTTCCATATAATCTTCAATTATTTCATCTTCGAAGTTGTTGTCATCATCGACGAAGATGTCCGCTCCCTTTATCGCAAACCCAATATACATAGAAGGTGAAACAATTGAAGGACCATTTCTCTGATCCATTAAGTTAACTAAATGGAAATCTCCAAAGTCAATTGTGAGGTTGAAATTGGAGGAGTTGCTTTGCTGCAGGAATGACAAGTCTTGTATATTAACATCATCGTCAGGTAGATCCCATTTGTTGCGATGTATAATAGAATGGACAAGCCTCCAATTTGGCCTATTAAGGAGATCGTTGATATAAAAGACCTGTTGTGCTTGAGTCATAAGAATGTAAAGGTTATCTCTATACCATAGAATGTAAGGGTTATCTCTGTATCATTGCCTGTTGACAAAGATGCTTGTAATGTTCTTATCAATGCAAAGCTTCTTCTTCCTAGGATCAGTATCATACCATTTGCATTTGAATAAACTCATAGTATAGTTATTTAGATAAATGAACTCTATAATGTCCTTTAATATACCATAAAACATGTTACCATTGACTCTTAGAATGGAAATGCCACTATTATGTGTTTTATACTTTGCATCCTGAGTTTTAATTACAAAGCGCAATCCATTAATAATACATGTTGAGTATATCATAATAGTAAAACTGAGGCTAGAAGTTAACGATAGTAGCTCTTTAGTGGCTTTAGGAGAACCATTTCTATGTAAATGGTATATCTACCAAAATAACATTTCTATAAAGAGTTACATTGGAAATAAATTACAAGTAAGGAACAATATTTACATGATTAATATAATATGTTTAGGAAGAATAAACTTTTACCTTAGAGTAAAACCATGTGGAAAATTTTGTTCTCTGTAACTCATCTATGTTATTGGCACCACTTCATTTGAGCTCTTGTTAATGCTCACCACAAAACGTATGTATTCTAGTTTGTTGTAATTATTTAGGAGAAATGTGCAAATAAATATAGAAACTCATTAAAGATACTTTTTTTTATCTCCCTACAGTTATTCAAGATGTACCATATGGCAACATCTCGATCCTTTCTATCAAAGTGAGATATGATCTTTTTTCCTAAGGGTTGACATTGAGATTGAAACACTGGCAGTGCCTTTTCTATATGTTTGGATGCTATGTCCTAGTTTCAGCTAGGTCGATTGAATCTAGTTTCCACCCTTTCTAGATACATAGAATAAAATATCAATGCCTTATTAACAACATATCCTTTTATAATCGAACCCTCAGGATGAGCACAATTCCTAACATAATCTTTTAACTTTTTCATTTATCTTTCCTATAGGTGCATTTACTGAAAATGAACAAGACCACCCTGTAATGTTCATCAGGTAAATGCATTAACAGGTGGACCATTATATTAAAGAATGCTTGAGGGTATATCATTTTAAGCTTGCATACAATGATGACAATAACTTGCTTAGCTTGCAAGACATCCCTCCTATTGAGAGTTTGTTTGAAAAAATTACACAACTCACCAATTGGATATGATGATTCCTTTGGCAAAAATGCCTAAATCGAAGGTCCTAACAACCTCTGCATAATAATATGACAGTCATGTGATTTCAATCCTTTTAACCTCATATCACAATCAATCACATTCTTCTTAAGACTCCCAGTAAACCTATCAGGAAATTTCATATTTTTTATAAACTAGTAAAATCATTGTTGCTCTTCCTAGTTAAGGGTGTATGCAGCACGTGATTTGAAGAGCTGGCCTTTTTCTTCTTATAAATGCAAGTCTAGCCTTATCTTTATATTCGCTAGATCCTGCCTAACATTATCTCTATCCCTCATCTTGTACTTAATATCAAATAATGTACCCAGAATACTATCATATACATTCTTCACAACATATATCACATCAATATTATGCCTCAAGATAAATGTCGACCAATATAGGAGGTTAAAAAATATGCTTCTCTTACTTTAATTAAGTTTATCTACACTTCTCTTCCATTTTAGACCGCTAAACTAAACATGTTTACTAGGAAGCCTCTGTGCCACTTTACCCAGTTAGTCCATGATAATTTCATTAGTAAAAGACGAGGAGGGTCTTTCCTCTCTGGTTTCCATTGAATTCCTTTTGATTTT
Source organism: Sindora glabra (assembly GCA_020226215.1). Lineage (NCBI taxonomy): Eukaryota > Viridiplantae > Streptophyta > Magnoliopsida > Fabales > Fabaceae > Sindora > Sindora glabra. The sequence goes on along the minus strand of CM035236.1, from coordinate 35,048,549 downwards.
TCCATGTATGACTCCTTGGAAACTAATGATGATGACCAATATAAATAATTTTCCCCTAACTCAAATTGATGGAGTATCATCATTACATGTAGGACACGTTTTATAACCCTATCCACTCCATTAGAGAGACTGTTTCAAGTGGGAAAATCATTTACAATTCATAACAAAGTAGCCCATATGTTAAACATAGTATTTATATTAACATCTCGAGTCTCAACCCTTTCTCCCAAAGATGCCTTAACTCCTCTACAACTGGTCTTAGGAAGATATCTATATCCTTTCCTAGCGACTAAGGCTCCGATATTAATAGAGTTAATATAAAAAAAGACTGATTCATGCAAATCTATGGTGGGTAGTCATGACCACTGGCCACATGTTGTATGATAAGTTCCTATCAGTAAAAAGATTAAATCCATCTGACCTTAAGCCCATCCTAACATTTCACGGGTCAGCAGAAAAATTAGGATACTTCTTATTGAATTTTTGCTAAGCTTTCCCATCAACAGGATGTCGCATTACCCTATCCTCTATTAACCTATCTGTATGATGCCATTTCATATCCTTTGCAGTATGCCTCAACCCATACAATCACTTTGGCATAGGAATTAGTGGAAAATATCGAAGTTGAGGCACCTTTTTTCCTTTTATGTTTTTGTCAATCCATCGGCTCTCCCTATAGATCAGACAATTATCTTTTGAAACATCTTCTTCCTAAAAAAGCGCACAGTCATGCTTACACATATGAATTAACTCATATCCCAACCCTAACTTGTTAAACTATTTCTTTACACCATAATGTGAATTAGGCAATTTATTGTCTATCGGAAGCGCCTCTTTCAACAATTTTAAGAAAGCATGAAATGATTTGTTAGTCCACTTATGTAGCATTTTCAAGTGCATGAGCTTTACTAGAAAGTTTAAAGTTGAAAATCATGTGCATCCCGAATACAGTTTTGTTTCCATTTGTGTAAACTATTTCTCCAGTTTCATGAGGGTCGATCCAATGTTGCTTTCAGATACATCCTTATCCCTTTTTCTTTCATTGCAAACTATTTCTTCAATTTTACAAGGGTTAATGAAATCATGTATAATATCCACCATCTTATCCCTATCATTAGTAGATACCCCCCTCATTCCCTTGGAAGTGCAAACACCCGTTTCACTATGGTGTACCTAATTTGTGTATAACGAGTAAAATCTATTATCTATGATATATGCCTCCAATGTTCCTAAATTTTGAAATAGTTGATTCACACGCTTTTTACATGGACATCTTACTAGGCCCCTATCGTCAACAAAGTTTCTAACTCTATTAATAAATGCCATCACATCATTCCAATACTCGTCTGACAAGCAATTTCATAGATAGATCTAACTTTTATCTATCAACATTATATCACCGAATAGGAAAAAAATTAACTTCATATGGAATTAAAGGTTGGGATCAATGTTTGTTTTGTATTCTAAATCCATCATATCACTCTAATTCTAAAAGGCAAGATCCTATCCCATTCGAGATATTTTTGTAGTTATCAATTCATCCACGCTTATCATTTCTTCCATGTAGAAATTTTGGCAGAATCTCGTAGTAGTTCTCTGAGTATGTAAACTATACATCGGTATAGTTCAAACCCGGAAAACAATTAGGATGCCAAAAAATTTCTATAGCATGAAACGAGAGTCAAATAAATTCTCAATAGTAACTACAGGACATATCCCAAACTGTCCAACTTTATAGGATAATTCAAGGGTTAGTTGAGTATAGAGATCAACTAACCCTTGAACAGGTATAAGCTTACAATGCAAATGCAATTCTATTTAAAATTATTGTAAAAATTTGTTCACAATAATTTTAAACTTACATTGCAACATTTTATAAGCACCATTATTATGGTATACTATTATTTGTATGGTTAGTTATTTTAAATATCCATATAAATTTTTACTATTTTATAATTTGGAACTAGGACCTCAATATTGTTACCTACTCTGTTACATTCATAAGATCCATAGTTCAACTCCTTTGCCCTGACGTTTATTTTATAAGTACTCATCTCTTTTGATCAAACGTATATCTTATGAGTACAAATATATTTTCAAAAATTTAAAGTTTTCAAGTTTTTATTAGTATACAATCGTCAAATTTATTTTGATTGTATTTTATGCGAGAATTCTCATTGACGTGAAAATTTAAGTCTTTGTAATCCTTTTAAAATCCATGCTCATATGTAATCCTATTGTTATTAGTGTGTAATTTTTTTAAAATATATAATTATATATAATTTTATTGTTACCATTTTATGTATAGTTGTCATATAAATTTCTTATTTTTATCATGTATAAAATATCTAATATTATTATTGAATATATAAAAAATCTAATTCAAATATTTAATATTCAATACTAATATAGGCAAATTAAGTATTTTTATGCATTTAATGTTCAAATATTTAATATTTTTATTTCAAATTTTCAAATATGTTTTGTCTTATAAAAAATTCATATCGTATTTGAAAATATTTGCATTGAATAAATACAAATGATCAAAATTGAGTAGATATTTTTATACAAAATAACAATGTGAGATATTGTATAAATTTGATATAAAATAAAAAATTATCTAAAAATTACAATAAAACCTATTTGAATTATTATTGATTGGTTATTATTTTTAATACATTTCTAATGAAAACATTAAATATATGGGAATTTGAATACATATTGAATAAACGTTATATAGTATTATGAAATTTGTGTGACATGTAATCTCTATTAAAGTATATATTCATATGAAATTTTTATATCAGTATATAAATTGTAATATGAAATTTCTTTTTATATTAATATTTTTTTTATTTTAATTAATATACAATGTTATGAAGTATTTATGGCAACAAAAATTGAAAAAAATTTCCATATGAATTTTTTACATTAAAGAATTAAAAAAGAATAAATATTTTCATTCACAATCTATCATATAACAATTTATTTTTATTTAATTTTATATTAAAAAATACATCATGTAACAATGTATCTTTTTTCTTTCTTTTAATATAAACTTTTTTGTATAAATTGTTATATGACCTATTTATTAAAAATTATATAACAATCATTGTTGAATAATAATTTACTTTTATTTTAGTCAATATACATTGTTATGAAATTTTTATGAACAAATACTACCTGTTAAATTGTATAATTATATGAAATTGTATTACATTGGGAGAAATTCTAAAGATATGTCTTGAAATTTTTAATATTATTATTAAATATAAAAAAATTTCATTAAAAAGAATATTTCCATCAAATATTGTATTAGTATTTACTTTCTTTATTATACATTTTCTTTGAAGTATGTTTACAAAGTTGTATTGAAAAAAATTATCAACATACTTAAAAGTTAATTTTCATGTGAATATTTTTTTAAAAAATATTTATATAATTATTCTTATTCCATACATTACTATGTTTTAACAAAATTAGAAAATTTTGTGTTCCAATACTATATCCTAAATTTCATCTACAGAATAATCTATCTAATTGAATAATCTACACATACATCGAGTTTTTCAAAACTACAATTGTACAAATACATTTAACATATAAATCTAACTAATATTAATTTCATACTAAAGATGTCATACCATCAAATTAAGTTAATTTATTACATATTATTATAGCAAATAAATTCATATCAAATTATTCATCTCATTAATAACATAATGAAATAGAATTTTAAAAAATTTTATACACATATCTCACTGAAGTAAATCTACTGATTGAATATCCTCTGATCAAATACAAATAATGATAAACAACAATAATATCTAATAAAATAAAATAATGTATAATATATATAAATAATTAAAATATATCATTAAAAATATAAATAAAAAAAATATATCTGAATCTCTTTGTCTTCAACCTCCCTTCTAATTGCATAAAAATGAGGCAGAGAGGGCGCGATCGTGGCATTTGTAAACTTACCTTTCAGCGACGACAAATTTTTTAATCCTCGCTGAAAGGTTGGCATAATTTCCAGTGCCATCCTTCAGCAATGACGAAAGTCATCGCTGTAGGTTTTGGCCTATAGTGACAACCCATGTCATCACTGGAAGTTGACATAGTTTTATGAGCCAACTCTTTAGCGATAACATAAGTCATCGCTATAGACTTTGCCCTTCAACAACAACATGTATCGTTGCTGAAAGTTTGAAAGCTTTTGCGATGACAAATGTTATTACTGAAGTATTTCGTTTCCCACCCGTTCAATTCTTAGTGGTGTTGTTTTATTATCAACGATTGTGTTATCAGTAAAAGTAATTGGACTCTACACTAATGATCAAATTTTTGTCATTGCTGAAAATATCATCGGTGTTTATCTATTTTGTTTTAGTGCAAAGGTGATCAAACAGTAGAAACACTTAACCTCTTGAACTCTTTATAATATTACCCTTATGTTATTGTCTCAATTCGACTTAACAATCTTTAATTGTATTTTAATTGGTATCTACTTTTAGCTCATCATTTCAGCTATATAAGCCTCACGCTTTTACTCATTTTTACATACAACAATTTTTATATTTTCTCTCCTATGAAGCTTTCACTTTCTCACATTTTACATTTCTATAAGCACGTTTTATACTTTTAGGATAAAGAAAGGTATTGGGAGAATAACTCTATCTCATATTTTGTGCAAAAATTAAAACCAATGGTAGCCTTAAGTTGTTCTATCTTGGAGGGGAGCCTACCAAAATCATTTGCATCACTTGAGAAAGAAAATCCCATGACAAATTTCATTTCTCATTTTTGTTTTTTTAATTATATTATCGTGTATTTTGGTTAATCTCGTGTATTCTTCCAACATATACTAATCATATTTAGATTTCTGAAATATAATATTATATTTTAGTATATTTTAGTCTCTTTAATATGTGAATTGGAATAAATTATGCCCAAATTCGTAATTTCAATAAAATTGAAAATAAAAAATCGTAAATTATACATATAAGAGAAAAAAAAAGGTGGAATTCACCTTATCACAATTATCACAAGTTAGAAAACTGTAAAATTTGTAATCCGTCTATGGCACATGAAAACATCGTTAATTTGGCTGTTGACATCATGCGATTCATTAATTCCTTTCTCAGTTATTGTCAACATGTTTGTAAGAATTTTACATGCCAATTATTATTTTCAGCTTTAATTTGATAAGAGTTGGTATTGTCAACTCAATTTAATTCATTTTTTATATTAAAAGAAATAAAAATAGAATATTAAATTTAAAGGAATTAAATGCAAGGAGATTTTATATACAAGGAGATTAGGAGATTAAAATTATAACTAAGCCTTTGAAATAATATGATTGGTTGCTTGTTATAGTGTCCCTAAAAATTTAAAATTTAGGATGATGTTATAAATTTTAAAATTGTTAAATTGAAATTATTTAATTATAATTATTTATTTTTAACATATATAATTAAATAATTTTAATTAATTAATAATTTTTATTATTGCCATATTAGCTCAAATTTGAAAATCTTTGGAGCGCCCTAGAATTCACCACATAATTGATCCTTAGTTAACTTTGTAAATTTGAAAGCTACTATATATTTTATGAGGCGAATTGTAAGGGTTCATGTGCCTTATTCTTAGTTAACTTTGCGAATTTCAAATCCACTTTAGATTATACATTTTGGTAAAAGGTGTCAAAATAGATTATGTTTAATAGATTGACTTAAGATTGATATAATTTTACTTGAACTATAATTGAAACTGGTATGAAAAACGATAATGTGATCCGACTTCATAAAGAATTGAAATTAGTAAATGTTAATTCATTGGATAATTAGATTAGTCCGTTAGTTTGATAATAATAATAATTTTGATATATTAAAATTATATTTTAATATATATTATGTTAAAATTATATATACAAGTAATATTAAATAATTTTTAATATTAAAATTAATAAATTTATATACTTAATATTTTCAACATATATTATATAAGTTTATCAAAATAAGCATTTACATTAAAATTTAAAATATTTAATATTAAAATTAATGAATTTTTATATTTAATACTTTTAATATATATTACACAAAGTTATTAAAATAAATAATTATATTAAAATTAAAAAATTAATAAAAATTATGCAAAAAACTAATTTATAGTTATAAAACTTAAAAATTAATAAAAAATAATTATACAAAACAATTATTATAATTAAACATACATAAAATAATTACCATAACTAAATAAATATATCAATAGTAATAAATTATTACTACTAATGTAAAATAGCGATATATTCATATATATGTTATGAATTTAGTTAATGAAATATTTATATCCATTTTAATTAATACTAAATCTTTTTAATTCTAGGTCTTGTAATTTTTAATTATTCTTCTAATTAGAGATTTTTCATTTTAAAAAAATATTGTGTTTTAATTTATTTTCTTACTGTTTTAGTTATATGCAATAATAATAATAAAGTTTAAATAATAATATAATAATTGATTTTAATTTATTAATAATGTAAAATTAATAATAAATAAACAAGTGATGTAATAATAATAATAATAATAATAATAATAATAAAGCAAAACCAAAACCTACTTGAAATCACTTAGTAGAAGTTAACCTAGAACTAAAATTAGGATTGGTATTATAATAACCCAAATTAACTCAAATTGATAAAAAAAAAAAAAGTAATTCAATTTGGGACCAACCCAATGTATAGTTTTTGTCCATTGGATTAGTCTGATAAGGTTAAGTTAACCCATTTTAATGATTCTAATTCTAGTACCATTCCATGATTATGTAACCTCACACACAAAAGCATGTACATATATACATACAAATATGTCATGAGCTATAAGGATGAGTAATAAAGTTTACAAGATTCCTATAATTTTGAGAATCCTAACTTTCGTAATTGAAGGTTTAATTCTCAAATAATTTGCATTATACTATCTCATTATCTAGAAATATCACATTGTTCAACATGTTTACCTTATGTATCTATAAAAGCTTATCAATTTTTTGAAAATATCATTAGAAAATTAATTGATCTTAAAAGAATCACTGATCAATTAGAATTTTAGCCAACAATAATCAATAATGGTAGATAATAGTAGGACAGGCTAATTATGATTGACAACTCCAAAAGTATTCCAACCCTCCCACTACATGAGGTTCAAGACCATAAAATCCTAGGTCTTAATTCTACCCTTCACTTTATATTTGCTTTTAGGTTTGCTCTATCCTTTACTTCTTGCTTAGTTGAAGGCAAAACATCACAAAAAGAAATTGGAAATAGAAAAGTACAAAGAAATTCCTAAAATTTCTCACTTGGATAGTTATAGAAAATGGATAGGAAGAGAAATTTGCATAGAATTCATATGGTGGGGCCCATAGATATTTTTTTCTCCTTAGATTTGAGAAGAAAAAAAAGGAGAGAAGACTCGCATGATGCTATTTGCTCCTATCCACCTTTAACTTAGAAGTTGCTCTTGCCATCTTCCCCCATTTGAAGAATCGTGCATGCTATAGCCCATAGAAGCTGGAACCCCCAGTAGATGAGCTATTATTCTTCTCCTCTGGTAAGTTTACTATGTGAGCTTTCACATCCTAATGTTGGGTTGCTGCTACTTTTTTGGTTCTGTAGATTTGCCATCATCTGCCATTTATTGCTGCTTTCTGTGCAAGTATTAAGCTCCATACGGCCACTAACATCACTTCGGGAGCAACAACCATTCGATCTTGCTGTTGCAACAACCAAATAAGAACCTTCTGGGAGTGCAGGTTTGTGACCTACTAGTTAGGTTATTTGGACCCAACCTAGATCCATGATTGACCTAACATACAGGTCTACGACCCGAGTCTCATTTTTTCTAAAAATTATAAAAATATTAAATGAAAATTAAAGAATATTTAATAGCCTGAAATTTGTAATCAACATGCATGGGTGTTCAGAATATTTTCCCTTTTATTTTTTTTTCCTTTTTCACATAAGTGGTTATTATATTCTCATAATTTCTTTAAAAAGTTCAAATATTTTTTCAATTGCCCATGGATATTAATTCATTTCAATTTCAAATGAAGTAGAGGTCAAATCAGAAATAATTACTTCCTTCAAGAAGTCATATGAGCTAATTTACATTTTTTAATTAATTACTATATTTTTTCATCTTTTTTGGCATGTTGCCTATGTCTTTTGTTAATGTAATGAATGAAAGGTATAATTTACATATTTATAATAAATTAATGTACTTATAGTTTATTTGATGCTTCATAATATATTTTAAAGCATTGTAACCATACCACATTATTCAATTATATATACTAGCCCTTAAGTCATCATCTAGTGCGCAAATAGTGGTTACATGTTTGAAATGATCTAATATTGTATTCCTTTTCAGTTGTTGTTTGAATTTTAAATAAAATATCAATTGTATCTTTAGCAACTAAAGTTGTAATATTGTATATACCATGCTTGTATCTTTTCCTACAACTCCTTTGATTGTAATAGATATAAGATCATAATTAAGTATGGCCTCAAATAAGCTAAAATTCATAGTACAATTCTATACCATGCTTGTATCTTCTCATATGCCTCCTTTAAGTACTATACTTAAAGTTCAAAATTTATGTTCAAAGGATCATAATGCAATTAGATTTTAGTTCATATATGAAATGTGTCAACTCCCAATATACATTAAGTAATAAAAATTCCATATCTAATGTCCATAATGTAAGGCTTGTAATTGATACTGGCTATATTTATCACATTCTACATTGCTTACCTTTGTTATTATCTTCTATTAGTGATGATTAACTTATTGTGAAGAGGAATAACTTTTCATTCTCCTAGTGAATTTTTTTCTTACGGACATTCCTTCAGCCCACTATAAGTTATTTCACTTTGCATCATTTTTACACTACATGATATTGCATAGCATATTGTATCATGGTTATGAGGGAAAGGGATTTTCCTTTGCATATGAAGTTATTAACCATTAACAGAGTTTTATAAATGGTGATTAATTATTTTTTGTAATTCTTGCAAATACCTATTGGGCCATATCAAGATAGCTATCCTCTACTTCCTACAAGATTAATGATAGAAGGTGAAAATGATGATATATTTAATGAGCAATTTGAAATAAAGTTGTTGATTAACATAGATATGTTAGAAGAGTGGGAAATGTAATGGCGAATGTATACTGTCCAACTAATGTGCATTATTGTGCATACTATGCATTTGCTAACTGTACAGTCAACACTTGTTCATGTACCTAATGCTACGTAGGATAGCAAAAGAGATGAAATGCATCAATAACTAAAGAATAATTTACCAACAACTAATAAATGTTGTGATGTTATACATATGGGTCCTTGTGCATTCCTCCAATTGTGTGAGAAATTGAAAGGAACGGGTAGGGTGAGAGATTCTATACATGCTATAGTAGAGGAGCAAGTTGCTAGATTTTTGCACATTTTAGCCCACAATGTAAAGCATAGAATTGTGTATTTCTTTTTCCACTAATCGAGGGGAACAATTAGTCATGTATTTATATAATGAAATGTGAATTAAAACATTGTGTGTCATTATTGTTGCATTATTTGTAGTTAATAGAACATGATTAACTATGTATTTGTATAATGAAATGGTTGAAGATCCAAGTATTTTAATATGACAATAATTACTATCATAATTACAACCATAATTACTATTATGACTGTGTTTTGTTGTTTTATTGAGATTTAGGTCACTGTCAAGAGCTAATTGCTTCAAATGTTGTGGATTCAATCAAAACCTCATATGGTGTAATGTGTAGTATAGAGCATGAAGGCACCTAAAGATTACATTATAGTAGTTTTGATTGTCTAACTGTACTACCATTTAAACATTATGTTTCTCCACAATATTGAATTATGTGCTAGATAAATAGTTTATTGTTGTGAATTATCTAAAATGTGGTTGTTCTGACCTTGTGATTTAGGTTAGCTTCTTATAATATTCATAAACCCTAATGATATGCTTGCTTACACATTAATTTTAAGATTTCCTTGGATGAGATAGAAAGTAGGAAGAAGATAAACCTTTAAATATAGAAAAAATTTCTACTATTCAAAAATTCATATATATATATATATATATATATATATATATATATATATATATATATATATATATATATATATATATATATATATATATATATTAATTTTATGCCATTTTCCTTTCTAATACAATAAAAATGTTTGTCTGGTGATTGAGTATATTGCGAATTTTCTTATACTGATTATGCTGATTGAAAATGTTGTATTAGATCCATGTCGAGACATGACTTGTTTAATTAACTGGATTGTATAAATCCACTATTAACACCAGTTAGCATAGAAACATCCTAAAGTTTGCATCATTTCAACAAAATTGGGATGTGATACGGGTTGATAATTTTAGGAGTTTGAATTCTCTTTTCTCATTAACCCATCCAACGCTTGGATTGATTTTTGCTAAGTGAGGATTATTATTATTAGGAATCGTTTGATTTATATAAAAAGTAAATTTTTGACCAGAGAATGAACTTTTTTAAAAAAATTCTTTGTTAACTTCTTATGAAGTTTTTAAAACTATTTGATTAATATTAAGAAATTGATACTTTTAAGAATTTTTTTACATTTTATTTTATTCAATTTTGACCTTTTTAAAAAATACTATCAAAATAATTAATATACCCTAAGAATTTGTTATATAAAAAATGAAATATTGATAAATCTTAATTAATTCTAATAATTTTTGGAAATTATATTTCTAATATATTTTATTGAAAATCTAGTGATCTGTTTCTATTATACTATTGTATTTTTGTTAATTGAAATGGATACTCATTTTTAAAATGAAAGTTACATAATATCTAATTAATTTGTATAAAATTTTTTGTATGATATTTTTGACTTAATAATTGGGTTGATATAAATTTTATACAAGTTTGAGATATTACTAATGTAATTAATTTTTTATTTACAATAGAGAAAGTCCTATGGTTACTTTGCCATAATAAATTTTATTTCCTATTAATTATATTTACATTCAAATGATATTAAAAAAATTTCTCTTTCATTTTATTTCTCCCTTATTTTCTCTTACAACCAAATACAATAAATTTCTCTTATATTTTCTTTTTCCTCTATTTTCTCCTACAACCAAACATGTTTAGGGAAAACAACTTCTTTCCTCTCTTTTTTTCTCCCCCATTTTCTTTCTCCCTCATTTTCTTTTCTAACCAAGCAAAGCATTAGTTTCTCCTCCTCCTCCATCTTTTTCGCTTTTGGGCATCCATTGACTTAATTGTTGAAGAGCTTATGGCGACCTTTGTTTATCACCCTTTAATAATGGTTTCATGTTTTGTAGATTGCTAGCACCACCCACTTCGAGAAGAATTGAGCAATGATAATTTGATATTAACAAAGAATTGAAAATGGCTTTTTGTCCCAATTTAAAAAGTCTGAGATCGTGTAAACATATGAATATAAAAATTAAGAGTGATAATTCATGTTGTTTGAATCAAATTATTTATTAAATATGTTAAAATAAGTCATTTATTTAATTTATTTAATTATTTTAAATAATAAAATTTATGTTATAAAATTATTTATTAAATTTAATTACTTATTATTTTTATAGAAATATTTTAATTATTAATAAAATGTTATTTTGAACTTTCATGATCAATTTATTAAAATAAGAATTTTATATTTTTATTGTATACACCTATATATAATTGAATTATTAATTATTTTTTAAATAATATTTTTAAAAATTTAATATAAATTCTTAAATAAGTTGACATATTAACCCAAACCTAAATAAATATATTATATTCATGTTGGGTCACCATCTCCTATTAGAAATTGTCACCCTCTACTAAAAATGTCAATGCACCCTAGTCCCCATTAAAGCTCCTGAAGAAGTTTGTAGGTCAACTTATTTGTTTGTAGGCTTTTGTGGACTCAAGCTTCTAAAATAGGAGCTCACTTAAATTCAAGCTAAACTCAATTTAGTTCACATGACCGCAGTCCACACAAGTTAACCTATAAATGGATTAGGTAGACCCATATAAATTTTTTCTCCATTCTTAATTTTTAATATAGATCTAAATTTTCCATTTTCAATCTATAAAAAAATCATACTTGCCTCTCTCACTTTTAGTTATATAAGATTGTATTATGAATTATTTTTAGATGATATTTTTATTTTATAAATTTTTTATGACTTATGTTTATATGAATAATTTTTTAAGGTTATATATAAATTTTAAATGTGTTATGAGTTATTTATGAATGAATATGTGATGCTTTAAAATAATTTCAAATTTTTTATTATTTAAAAATATAAAAATTTAAAATATTTTTAAATTTAAAATATTCACAAACCATCCATTTATTCCTCAAACTTTTTAAACCATATGCAGACCCGCCCATTCAACTGCTCTGATCCCATGGGGATTACGAGAAACTCATAAGATTGTTTCATCTATAATTAAGAGTGTTATTCTAAATTAATGTTACATTACATGAAATATTATTTCTCTACAATTTGAAACATTCCGTAAGCCAAAACACCATATGCGATAGACAGAGAAGAGGTTGTGCTTCTAGCCAAAAAAAAAAAAACCAATTTAGAGGTTTCTTGTGTACATGCTTGTGGAAGCCTTGGAACAATACAACCCATATAAGTTCGAGAGCGTCTTTTAAAGTTCATTAAAGGTTTAAGGGTCAATTACAGTCACAAATTTCTGTCTGATTGACTTATTAACTTGTAAATTAGTTTTATATTTTTTTAATTTAAAATATTTTATGAAAGTGATAAATATATTTAAAAAATGGAAATATATACGGTACAAAATTTAAAGCCCCATATATTTATTGAATCTATCTCTCCTTTCAAAATATTAAAAGGGATTAGAGGCAACTAGTTTCTTGTTAAAAATTGCGACTAATATTGGGTCAAGATTGAGGCTGTAATTTTGGTTTCTAATACTAGCTGAATCCAAATACATAATTGCGAGAAATTTATTTACACCTGTCGAACAAATCTAAGAAGGTTTATCTACATCGATCTTACCGAAATCATATGAATTTATTTTTATAAACTCTTACCAAAAAAAAAATTCCTGCTATATAAATCTCTGTGTGTGCGTGTGTATGAATTAGATCCATGGACGTAACTCATTTGTTTGCCATTTCTTCATTTAATATTAGGATGAGATGATGTCCAAGCAAGTGGTCTCCTTGCTTTACTCTGTGTGTGTGTGAATTAGATCGATGGACGTAACTCATTTGTTTGCCAGTATGTGTTTTTAAACATGTGTTAGTTATTGAATAATTGTCATACTATCAAAGCAAATGGAATTAGATCCATGGACGTAACTCATTTGTTTGCCATGTCTTCATTTAATATTAGGATGAGATGATGTCCAAGCAAGTGGTCTCCTTGCTTTACTTAGCCACCATACTTTGGCAAGACCAAGTGACCAACCTCGATTATAAATAATGAATGGTAAAAGATCAAATCATTGTTAATCTCCTCATTTAACGTTAGATGAATAAATATAAGTATTTCATTATAGAAAATTATAAAATTGAGATCAGATCTACTTTCTGAATTAGGAGAGCGCAGCATTATTAGGGTAAAAGTTAAGGATCTGCTTTGTAAATTCATACTTAACCAAAGATTCGGTGACATACCTTACACAATTGCACATCAATTGTCCACAATGAATCTAAGTAGTGTTTAGTATTTGATTAATAGAAGTATACATTATCTTGTGAATCATAATATTTTTGACAATGTGATTATATTATCATATTTCGTTTGATTAAAAAGATTTATAGTAATATTATATTATATTTTAATTAATTTATTTTAAAATATTGTTTGATTATTAAAATTATTCACTTTAGTAATTGAGTGGTCAAGAATATTTTATGGTAACAGACAATGGCCAATAATGATATGTTGCAACAATAATGACAACAATGAAAATGAGCGGAGTAGGAATGTTCAAATTAATACTTTAAAGGTGCGGGTGGCATGGGGTGGGGACTAATATAAATAGTGACTAATAACAATAAAGGATGATAAAATAGAATGATAAGACTTAAATATATAAGAAAAATAATTATTTTTTATTATTAAAAAACTCCCATGATATGAGAATGCAAGTCATCCACCATCCCTCATACAAATGTTTTGAAGAGATATTACTTTAAAAATATTTTCAAGAATATGAACATTCTCAAATATATTTGTTTTAATTTTGAATCACTCACATTTTCTTAAAATATTTATAAAAATGCGACAAAAAATTTGTGAAAATGTCATGTTATAAATCCTACTAGCTATTTGATCATTAATTATGTACGGGGTTTTCGTTGACCATTTGACACGGTAATTCAGATTTTTTTTAACTCCAAGTTACGCCAGTCCATCATAAAATTCATGCTGTTGGAACATATGGAATTAGAAAAATGCCATATGTTATTCCTTTGACAATTCTTTATTTCATATTAGGATGAAATGAAGTCCACGCAAGTAGCCTCCTTGCACAACTTCACCGCCATACTTCGGCAAGATCAATTGACCAATCTCGATTTTAAATAATAATGAAGGGTAAAGATCAAATCATCGTTAATTTCCCGACATCGGGTTTTGATAAATAAACATGAGTTTGAGGATCCAATGGCAAAGAAGAAAGAAGGATGGAATATCTTTGTCCCTGCGGGCCAAAGGTATGCCTCACACTTTAAGAAATAAGAGTAGGACTTAAGAATCAATGTATGGACCCATTATACCTTGCATTGAGAAAAACACTGCAACTATAAAAGGACTATATATGGTCAGGGTCTTGGCCTTTGATTAGGAGTGCCATTACCACTTCAACTAAAAAGTTGACCCCCACCCATATTAATTTTTGTTTTTTACGTAATAACGGGGGGGGGGGGGGGGGACTTTTAGATGCAATTTCTTGAGAAGTAATTCTAATCAATTATTTCAATCATTGTCGTGATCACGGAATCAATTAAGGTTAATGCTTGTAATAAGGTGTTTTTCTTCTTTTTTTTTTAATCTATATTGATGTTACGAAAGTTGGAATCTACGACATCTTACGTACTAATTGAATACATCACCACCACTTATCACTTAGCTTATGTTCTTGTTTGAAATTATGAGAAAGGGGGGGGGGAGAGAGAGAGAGAGAGAGTTAAATTTATGTATAAAATTGTTTGTGAATTTAACTTTAAATGAAATCAATTCTAATCCTGTTTGAGTAAGTCAAGTTATTTGTGATCAATTGTTTTGTTGCTTATTGTAGTTCAGGTTAGAAGGCAGGAGAACAAAATTAATTGTTTTATTATTATATAAGTGGTCCTTAATTTCCTAAAAATGGATTGATATATCTTGGGCATGTACTTATTTATAGCATAGTACAGCTTCAAACTACTAAATTATTTGTACTTTTTATAATGTAAAAACAAATTGGCTGACTAAAGATAGTGATTTTTCTTATGAGAAGACAGAAATTTAGCTAAGTTGGAATATTTGACTATAAAATTATGGTAACCCCTGTCCTAAACTGCTTATTATTGAAAGTAATACGTTCAAACAAGTAGAATAATTCAACTGATTTGGTGAGGCAAATATTTCTTTTTTTATTTTATTTAATAAAAAAAGATTATGAATATCTAGATCATTTTTTATAAAAATGTTTGAGTGGGCCAAATAAAAAATCATTTTCAAGAAAATGTGCTCCCCTACCTGTAGGCTAAAAACTTGTTGCTTAAAAACCAAGTAGCAAATGAATTCCATATATATAAAATAATATGAAACTTACATTTCACCAACCAACTTAAGCATTGTACTTCTTGTTGCCCATTTCTTTTTAAAACCCTAACTTCTAAGAATTCCAAACCTACCTCTTCTTCCCGACAATATGTCTAAAGCAAGTGGAAGATATGCATTTGGGAAGAGCAAAAGTGTCAAAGAGACACAAAAACAAAGCCAAAGCTTCTTCCCAAGACACCTCAAGAAAGTGTACCCAATTGGGCTTCAAAAGAGCACTTCATCTTTATCTTTATCTTCATTGTCACTATCTTTGTCACAAAACTCAAATGACTCTAATTCTCTACCGGACTCTCCATTGCATAGAAAGATTTCATTAGCACTGCATTTGATTTCGCCGTCACCGGAAAGAAGACAGCCTCCGGCAGCTAAGCCTTCTCCGCTGCCACAGCAACAACAACCAAGTCAGCAGATTACTGAGACTGGGGAACTGAGAAGGTGCAATTGGATCACAAAGAACAGTGGTATGATACATTTCATCTTCAAGTTCTAGCATTGATGATGGCTTTGGGAAGTTTCTCTTTCCTTGGCGGTGGAAACAAAAGTTTTGTTATTTTTGAAAAACCAGGATCAAACATAGTTTTGCATACAACGTAAAGAAATGCAGTAGGAAAAAGAACTTAGTTCTGTTCTGCAGAGTCTATTGGAGAAACAGATTTAAAAATCTTCATTGCATGTTAGTTTTCTTTAAAGAGAATTAGTGTATATATGAATAAACAATTAACTTGTTCTTAATTCTTAGAGTGTGGTGTTATTGCTGCATATTCAGCATTGCCAATTTTATTTGGAGATATTCGTTTGTAATAAATAAACTGTCTTTGATGAAAAATAGGTCTTGCCAGTAACATTTTAACTTGTTATTATGCTAGTTGTGTATTTGCTGCTTAACTTAAATAATAGCATAAATTACACTCATCTCCCTTGAAGCTAGTATAATCACACCCACACTCCTTCTATTTTCAAAAATATATACTAACATTTCCTTGTCATATATACTTTCATTCCTTCACTTCCATTTCAAACATATACTTACCTTCCCTATTTTTGAAATGGAAGGGAGATGGGTGTATAATTTCTAAAAATAGGAAGGGTATAAATGTAATTAAATTAAATTTTAAAGGAAGTGAGTATAATTTATTCTAATATTATCATAAAATTTGTTACAATTAATTATAAATCATCATGTTATTAACTAATAATGGCAACATTGTACAAGCTGGTATGTCAGATTATTTATCTGAATTTTTTTTTAAAAAATGCTACTTACAAATTTAAAATATTTTTCATGGCTTATATATTGACCTAATTTCTAACTACAGTTGATTTTTAATAATATCGTAATATGTAAACAATGAGATGTTGCAAGCATATAGAACTGATATGGATGTATGCTTTGTGCAGATAAGATTTACGTAGAATTTCATGACGAGTGCTGGGGAGTTCCAACTTATGATGACAAGTAAGAATTGAATTTGGCGTTATGGAAATTAATTGCAATAATTAATTTTAATATTTCATAAAATTACTTTTAATCATTTGTGATATATATGAGTCGAGTTCAATTTATTCAAATTCAAAAGCATCATATTTATAATTTATATTATTAATATTTTACTCACCTTTTTTTTAATTAAATTCCACTAAAGTTTAAGATATACTTTAAGAAGGAAATTGAAATATCACAATTTTAATAAAAAAATACTTTTCTAACTGATTATTATTTATTTAATTCTGAACAGGTTGATTTTTTCAAATTAAAATTGTGATATTTCATTGCATCTTAAATTTTGAGGAGTGAAATTCATTTCTTTTCCATCCAAAACTATAACGGAATTATCACATACCTAAACTTCTGTAAAATATAATTGCATTCGTTTGTCTGCATATGACTTGTGCCGTCAAACACATTACTTATTTACCATGTGACAATTTATCAGTTTGGGCAGAAAAATTAAACAAGTAGGAAAATGTAAACGGGTAAATTTAATTCATTTCATACACAAATTATATTTCCCTCTCTAGAAACTTTGACAGTTCTTTTGATTGCTTAAAATTGTAACATATGAAACAGCAAATTGTTCGAGCTGCTTGCAATGTCTGGATTATTGATGGATTAACAATTGGACCGAAATTCTAAAACGAAGGGAAACACTTAGGTAATATATTACGTGCATCAAAATTTTACTTATAATTAATTTGAATATGTAATCAAATTAGTATAGCTAGATGATATATTAATTATTCTTACAGCGAGGTTTTGGTGGATTTGATGGCAAACATTGTTGCCAAAATGGATGAAGAAGAAATCATGGAGATAGAATCAAACAAAGCTCTTTCTTTGGCAGACGGCAGGGTTAGATGCATAGTAGACAATGCCAAATGCATAGTGAAGGTAAGACAATCCACACAATCAATCTCCATGTAATTTTTTTAAAAAAAAAAATATAAGTCTAACATTGGATATTAAGATATTAGATGCCTTATTTAAAATTTTAACTTATGATATTAAAAGATTAATGTTTTATTTAAAATAATGATACTGCATCTGCAATTTAAAACTGTGATTTAATTACTACTAATAATTACAATTATAAATTTTTACAATTTTAGTAATTACCATAGAATCACAATTATGATTGGAACTGCAATTTTAAAACGACATTTAATGAATTAATAATCACTCTATGTAGATTACCAGGGAATGTGGATCATTCAGTAGCTACATATGGGGCTATGTGAATCACAAACCAATAATTAATAGATACAAACACCCAAGAAATGTGCCATTGAGATCACCAAAGGCCGAAGCAATGAGCAAGGATTTGATAAAGAGAGGTTTCAGGTTGTTGGTCCAGTCATTGTTCACTCTTTCATGCAAGCAGCAGGACTCACTATTGATCATCTTGTGGATTGCTACAGGCACGCTGATTGTGTAAGCCTTGCTGAAAGACCCTGGAGGCATATTTAACCTAACGTCAACTAATTTATTATTGGGAAGAAAGTTTTTAATTTAAGTGGTATTAAATACTTCTTTAAAAGATTTGGTTTTTTTTTTTCACGCATTTCAAGTGATTTGGTCACAAATTCTTATTGTGTAATTCTAGTAGTTTTTTATCACCCTTATTATTATTAAAAAAAATAATTATATTTTATTTGAACTTGCAATAATTCCCAAGCAAGTAAATATTTACATGGGTATTGTATAGATTTTTCTTTTCTGGGTCCTGGGGTTATTATTCTGTTTTTTTTTTCTTCTTATGTTGTTTATATTTATGAAATTTTGTTTTGCCACTATGAATAAAATGTATTGGTTCTCGACGGGAATGAATATTGGGGTCAAGCCTGAGGCTCTGTTGCCGACTTTAATGCTTGTTTGGTGTGGCAATAGTGTTTGAGACTGATAAAGAGTGGCCAGGAATATGTTAATTTTAATTTAAAAGTATTAATTTATTTTTATTGTTGTGACATGTGAGAAATTGTTTGCTAGCATATATCATTGTTTCTTTTTTTTTCCCCTCATACCTTAATTTTATTTAATTGTTTGATTCTTATATTCCCTTTGACAACATTGATAGTAACAGTCTGAACAACCAAAACGATGATTCGGTTGGTTAATAAGGAAAACATTGATACCTTGTCATATTTGGAAGAATATATAGGTCTAGGGAGGCAGAGAATATATGAAAATAGGAGCTTGCTACGGTATTCAGGAAATTTTAAATTCGGGGTGACGTGGCGTAATACAAGTCATTAGATAAAATTATTAAGAATTTTGATAATCTCATTCAATAATACAAAATGTACCACATCACCTCAAGTTTAAAAATCCCCCGAATATCATAGAATTTTCCATGAAAATATCATTTATTTATCATCAAAATTAAAATGGGAGTGAAGTACTATATTTTATTTGTTGGAAATAAAACTGTGTCTGATAATGTAACCAAAAATAAATGTAGTCAACGAAGATTTAATCGATAATATCACATCGTCTAGTCAATTCAAATTGGTGATTTCTCATATAAACATTTACCAATTACCAATTAGGCAATTACTATGTCCCTGCCATAAACCACAAAGCGAAAATCCCATGCCTTTAGTTTTCAGTGGTGAAATACTTGCTCTTTCTCTGAATATTTTTTATCAACAAAAAGAAAAAAAATATATGAATCCATAATGACTTCTTGACCAACCTGCTTGCAAGGTATAACTTTTTTTTTCTGCGTATATATCCCACTTTACAAAATTCTATTTGAGAAATTTTTATATGTTTTAATTATAATGCATATCCTTAATTATAATTATTAAATTTGTGAAATTCATATATATTAAAAAAATTATTTTTTAAATTTTTTAGTTTTTAAGATATTAAAAATTAATAATTAACTCTTATTTATTAATTATAATTAAGAATTTGTAATATCATTGAGGTGACGGAGAATTTTTCTTCAGACTATTCCCCTCTACATGTCGTCGCTTTTTATTTTTTACTCCTTCCACCAAAATCATGCCGTTCGGCGCAAGAGTGATTAGTCATTGACTAGCGGCGCGACCAGCTGGAGGAAGGCATAGTCAGCTCAGGACTGACCTAAATGTCAGGCAACGGAATCGTGACAGTTCGACAGCAATAAAATCCCCTGTCCTCTCCTGGCCTTTCGTCATTTCGAAATTACTCATCCTTCACATTTCTGATATTTCAAAGTCAGAGTATTATCTTTACCCAAAAAAAAAAAAAAGTCAGAGTATTATGCCGTCGGAAGAAGAGCAAAAAAGTGAGAAATATGTAAAGGAAATAATTTGAGAGTAATACTGCTTTTTTTTTTTTTTTTGCCATAAGAGTAATACTGCTCAAGCAAAAGGATCAATATACTGCATTTGAAAAATAAATTCCCCGAGTCCTACTTTTGTATTTTCCAAAACTCTTAATTTATTTATTTTTTTAAAAAATTCTAGAGTCACGGGATGGGGTGTTGGTGATGCACCAATCACATGGCCCCTAACCCGTAACTAGATTAATTTTTTATTAAATTTAAATTTATTTTTAATTAAAATAAAAAATTAGCTTTAATTTTTTTATTTTATTTAATTTATAATTTTTTATTTTATTGGACTTAATTTTATGAAAATATTTATTTATTTTTAATTTCTTACTTTATTTTTATTTTAGATTTGATTTGACTTAATTTAATTATTGATATTTTGAATTATTTTATACTAATTATTTGTGATTTTAAATAATAATTTAATTAATTTTTATAATATTATATAATATACATAATATAATAAAATTGATAATTATCAAAGAATCATTGGAGTAGTTAAAGTCTAAATGAATACAAATTTTCATTTATTGTTTTGTAAAATTAATTGTTGGAAGATTTAAATTGTAAAATTATATTTTTAAAAAATATTTTATCCTTATGTATATATTTGTAAAAATATTTCACTAAATATGAAATTAGAATATAATCTGCATTATGAAAATAAATATTTTATTAGTAAATTATGTTAATCCATTATTTGAAACAATTTTTTTGATAAAAAATTAATTACATATAGATTGTATATTCTTAAGAAAATATTAAAGGAGAATTATAAAATCAAAATACATTATTTATTCTTTATCTGGTCGCATATAATTGTAACATTATATAAATAGTACAAATAAATTATACATGAATTTAAAAAAAAAACTTGAAAATAATATGTTGAATTGTACGTAACAATTTTTTTTAAGTTAAGATATTATAATGCTGTAATTCTCATGTAAAAGTTTAAAAAAATCACACTATTTAAACTTTTACATGGTGTGATTAAATGGTGTGATTTTTTTAAACTTTTACATGAGAATTACAGCATTACAAGATCTTAACTTAAAAAAATTATTACATACAATTCAACACATTATTTTCAAGTATTTCTTTAAAAAATTTCATGCATAATTTATTTGTATTATTTATATAATGTTACAATTATATGCGACAAGATAATGAATAAATAATGTATTTTAATTTTATAATTCTCCTTCAATATTTTATTAAGAATATACAATCTATATGTAATTAATTTTTTATCAAAAAAATTACTTCAAATAATGAATTAACATAATTTACTAATAAAATATTTATTTTCATAGTACAAATTATATTCTAATTTCATGATTAGTGAAATATTTTTACAAATATATACATAAGTATAAAATATTTTTTAAAAATATAATTTTACAATTTAAATCTTCCAACAATTAATTTTACAAAACAATAAATCAAAATTTGTATTCATTTAAATTTTAACTACTCCAATATTCTTTGATAATTATCAATTTTATTATATCATGTATATTATACAATATTATGAGAATTAATTAAATTATTAATTATTATTTAAAATCATGAATAATTAGTATAAAAAAATTAAAAAATCAACAATTAAATTAAGTCAAGATCAAATCTAAAATAAAAATAGGACAAGAAATTAAAAATAAATAAATATTTTCATAAAATTAAGTCCAACAAAATAAAAAAATTTATAAATTAAATAAAACAAAAAAATTAAAGCCAAAATTTTCTTATTTTAATTAAAAAATAAATTTAAATTTAATAAAAAAATAATCTGGGTTAGGAGGCCACGTGATTGGTGCATCACAGTAATCCCCACCCCGTGACTCTAGATTTTTTTAAAAAAAATAAATAAATTAAAGGTTTTGGAAAATACTGTTGGCAGCCTAGGACTTGGTGAATTCGTTTTCCCAAATGCAGTGTATTGGTCCTCTTGCTTGCTCCATTGTGTCCTTGAAATGTATTTGGGTATCTATCATAAAAAGAGGGTTGGCCCATGGTGCGGGAACATCCTCCTCCTCGCCTTGTAAAGCATGATAGGGATCTGGATTTGGGGGGAGTTAAGGCACAACTGTCGTCTTGGCCGTATGCAGATGTTTGTGGATGTTCCGAAATTGTATTACCTACATGTGGTGATTCAATGGAACAGATGGTTACCTGTGACAATTTTCATAGACAAGTATATTCAAGGTGATTCAATATAATAAATTGTTAGTTGTGATAATTATGATGAATAAATATGTTCAACTTTGGACGAAATTTGATTAAAAAAGTCAAATATGATATAGAAGTTTTATGATTAAAATTTATGATCAATCTAATTTATATATTATTTTTTTCCATTTTTTCAAATTTTAAGATATTTTACTAATTTCGGCATAATTTGATAATATGAAGAGATTTGAAAAATTCATAATTGTAATTCTTATATTTTTATATTTATTTCAATATATTAAATAATAATTGAGCACTCCAAATATGATAAAGAATACTTTATATCTACTCAACAAAAATATATTTATGCTAAGATATCTTTGATTTAAACTACTTTTTTAAGACGAAGTGCATAAGGACTTCGCAAATCAATTTGAAAGTCAATGATTTGTAATTGTTCTTTAAATACTTAAAATTATGAAATAAAATATATACCAGACAAATAAAATATCTCTATTTTTATTTAATTATCCCTCTTAACCTTATGTAAGGTGTCTTTACAATTCAGTATACATAAGTATTTCAACAACATATAATTATAGCTCACAAATTTATAAATTTCATTATCTATTTCAAATGTGTTACGTGAGTTTAATAAAAAAAAATTATTCATCAAAAGTGACAAACGTACTTATACAATTTCATTTCAAGGGCTGCCCCCAAAATACTGTGCTCGTTATCAAACGGTGCACGTGATTCGCTACTACTGATCCATCTCTTCCTTGCTAGCTCTTATATCTTGAGTTTTGGGCTCCGGACGCAAGGCACTTACTTTGCCTAAAATCGATGCCTACTTCGGAGGAAACAACAAGGAAAGTAGAAAAATAGACCCAGGAATATACCGAAGGATCCCCTAAAGTTGTGTGAAGGAAGTTATAACACTTACATCGGAGATATTTATAGATTTTAACTACAATACGTATGTTGTTATTTTCACGTACTGGATTGTAAACCTCTAATGATCCAATCTATTTCTTACCTAAACTAATTTAATATATTTATAAAATAGGAAAAATTTAATCCTAACTTTTAATCCACCTTTACGAAATAGATTAAATTATATTAATTAAAAGTTAATTTATTTTCCATTTAACCACTAAAGTTCACAAAAGATCATTAATGTTTATATCATTTTCTTAGTTTAAGCTTATATTATAAGCATATGAATGATTAATTTATCATTCTTCTTATGATATTTACATATATTTATTGTATTATAATTTTTATAGTAATTTTAGAAAATAATTTATACTAATGATTGATGAGCCTATAAATAGATTTATAGATTTGATTAGATCTTGAAAAATTCATATCAAATTAAGTCATACCAAACCTTAAGGAAACCATATATATATATATATATATATATTTATTTACGAACCTAGTTTATTTCAAATAATACCTAATTTACTCCCACCCAACAAAAAAAATCAGTTATTTGTTTTTATTATGCATATTTTGTGACATTCATGTGTGTGTATTAAAAATTATTATATTTTCAATCTTTTACTGTAAGCTTGTAATTGCATTGTGCTGCAGCAGGACCACACATCTACAGCCCCACTGCAATTGCAACAATACATGCAGATAGTTATAACTAAGATCACACATCTG
Source organism: Sindora glabra (assembly GCA_020226215.1). NCBI lineage: Eukaryota > Viridiplantae > Streptophyta > Magnoliopsida > Fabales > Fabaceae > Sindora > Sindora glabra. Next base: position 35,023,964 of record CM035236.1, on the reverse strand, counting down.
TGCTCCTCTGCAACCGCACCGTGAAGTTACTGCCGAGATACACTTCCTTCTTTAATGATTTTTGTCCAAAAAAAAAAAAGACCTGAAGTCATGCTCGTTTCCTTCGTTCCCGTCCAATTCGCTCCCACTAATTCAAAACTCGAGTTTCACCTACTTTGTGAATAGATGTGGACGTACGAGTGTGGGATTAATAAAATTATTTTTGCTCATTTGTATCGGAAATAATTTTACTTTTATTCTAATATTAAAATTCTAGTAATATATATTTTTTTATATTTAAATAAAGAATAAAATTTAGGTGAAAGTTTATAAGTGTTTATTGTAAAATTTTTTATCAAAATTTTATATGTGTATTTAGTTTCTTATAACTAATTAATAATTATATTTGTTAAGCTATAATTATTAGTAATAAGTTGAAAAAATAAAACATATATAAAATTCTAATTAAGAATGTTACAATAAATACATATAGAACTTTATCTAAGTTTTCTCTTTTAATAGATAAAATATTTTTGATATCATGAGTAAATATTAAAGTTTAAAAGATCAATATTCACTTAGTGAAATACAAAAAACATTAATACTGAAGTTTTTTTGTATTTTAATAAATAAAATATTTTGATATCAAATTGAGTAGATTTAAAATTTAAAAGATGAATTTTTAGTTACTAAGTTACAAGAAACAATAATACTCAAATTTACATGCTCTGACGGACAGAAATATTTCCCTTGCCCGCCCCTCAAGTCCCCAACTCCCGGCCTTTCTCAATTGGACTTGCTTCTGGACTTCGATTCTAATGGACAGCAAACCACTAAGTTACAACTGAAGCGGCTGGTCCCAAAGTTGCTTAAGAAAGTTTGTATCAAATCCCCCAATTTTGGAGCCCAAAACAACAAAATATGGGCTCCAGTCCAAGTTAAGATCATAATTACACAATGGACCGTGTTTTGTTTAAGTGATTTCTGGGTGTTTTAACCCAGACATATGTAATCCATTGGTTAGCTTGTAGGAAAGCAAACCAGCCGAACTGAGGCCAGACTAAGCCCAATATTATGAGTTGGGCTAGATTTTGTTATTTCTTACAGGGTTAATCATAAAATTCGTGGGTTTCTTCTTTTTGTAGCATCCCCCCCCCCCAAAAAAAGGGGCAAATCTTTATTTAGGCATTATTCCATTAATAATAGTAAATGTCTTGATTTAAAAAAAAAATCTTTAAAGCCAAGATGATTCCCTTTAAATTTAGAGTTCATTCTTGTCTGTTAGAAAAGGTCAATGAACCGATTATAGGGTCACTCAATTTTCGAGCAACAAAATAAAAAGAAAATGAATTTATGTTGTTTGAATTGAAGTTTGAAATCAAACTTAGCAAGAAAATACACAATACAATTAAGGCGGCATCCAATATAAACTTAATTTTCAATTCACTCTCGAGATGCAAGGGAAGGAACGACACCATAGCTCCTCTCTCCTCAATATATATATATATATATATATATATATGAGCTTTATTTAAGTTGAATATTTATTATTAATTTTTTTAATTTTAAAATAAATAAATTAAAATTAAAATATATATTGTAATACATTAAGTACAATTTAACAATAAAAATATTTAACTTTTTTAAAAAGTGGAATATTTTATAATATTACTTATATTTTTTAATCAATCATCTTTCTAACATAGATTTATTTATTCACAAATATGTAGTAATTATAGGATGGCAACATTAATCTAACAAATTCACCTGAACCTTTTTTTTAAAAAATATTAAGATTCACCATCATCCTAGAATTTATAATTTTTTAAAGCAGCGTTAGCGTTAGTGTTTGTATTGGTATGTGAGAAATGATTAGGCTCACGAGTCTTCCCTCGCATTGTGGGCTAGAATCCAAGCCACCAGATAGCATAGGCCAATCGAGACAATCAACAAACCACAAAAGAAATGGGAAGTAGTTATGTCTCTAAAAGGATCTTAGCGGTGACTTCAAAGTCTTAACCTTTTTCTAGCCACATAAGTTATTAATAAGGCGATGATCAGCAGAAATTATGCTATTCTAAACAGTAGGAAATAATTCTGCAAATAATTCTTATTGGAAGAAGGAAATTTATTAATATTTTAATTACAATATAATTGTTTTATACAGTGATTAAAAAAATCAAATAATTTTTTTTATTTAAACTATCCAATGTTTAATAGCTCATATTAAATTTGTTTAATCCTGATTTGATTGGGTTAAATTTTTTTGGAAAAGTAAAGCCATTCCAACAATAATATTTTTTATTCACAAAGCTCAAATTTTTAATTTTATTTAAGAAAACCAAATTTTCAATTGTTTGAACTAACTATCATTGATTAAATTAGATCAAGCGATAATATACAATATCACATATTAATTTATAATGACAGACATTATATTAATACTATTACATAATGTCCATAAGTGAAAAGAAACAAAGTGCATTACAAACAATATGAGAGCCACAAGTGATTTATACCAAGCATTGTGGGGTTCATCATTTTAATTAGCGTGTAAGAACTAAGTACACCCTGGAACTTTAGGCATCGAATTTTGCTATCAATATCAGCTTTTCATTTCCTTCACAAAAAAAATGAAAAAAAGAAAAGAAAATCTTTTCATTTCTGTCCATATCTTTAAATAATTTAAAGTTAAGATTCGAGAATAATAGCAATATATTGAATTCTTTCCACAATTATTGTCGGTCTTAATTAAATTGACCTTAATTCAAATAAGTAGGACTAATATCATGATGGATTCAATTGATAAAGCTCATTCTTTTCAATTTCTTTACACGGTTATAATTATATTACAATTAAAGATCACATTTTAAATTCTTGTTTATCATATTATTAAGAAAAAAATCAAAGCATAAATTAAACATGTAGCCATTTCTCGAGAGTCAATAGAACATTGTCTCCTGTTTAAAGTACAAAAATGTTGTTTCAATGGAAAAATGCTAAAGGTATTCAGCTGACGAAAATTACACAATCTTTTATAAATCTTTTAATTTTAAGTCATTTCTTGTGATTTAATGATCAAGAGATTGAATAGTATATCGTAGATTGAACCTTTTTCACTGTCAATTAAAAAAAAAGAAAATCTTAATATTTGTGATTATTTTCATGATTGTCATATAACTATATTTGTTTTAAATGTTAATATTTTGTTATTATAGTAGAAATAATGGTAAGTCACTGAGCATTTTGAACTTATAATATGAAGGGAGAAAATTTTCAAAATCAACACCAAATACTACCACTAAAAATTACAGCTTTTAAAAAATGGTAACACTATAAGTCTATTTTATGGTTGATAAACTAATTGATTGTATAGGAAATATTTTACAAAATTAACTATTAAATTAATTAAAATTATAAAAGAATATATTAATAAATATATATAAGTTAAAATAATTTATATTTATCTAAAAATTAAATTATATTAATATAATTAAGATATTGAAAATAAAAATATAATATCTAATATTTAATTAATTATATTTTATGAACTTATTTATTTATTTACTTGTATAATTTGATTATTATTATTATTGAGAATAGAATTATTTTTATTTATCAAGAGTTTAGCATAAGAATATAATTACTTATAATTTAATTAATTATAGTTTACTGTTTCACATGTTAATTTATTTACTTACTTAAATATTTTTAGTTAATTATTTATGCTAAATTTATGAGGATAAGTTTGAAATGAAATGATGCATAAGTGCCTTTTTTACTTTACTAAAAAGAGACAAACATTAAAAGAGTATAACGATAGGAAAAATAAAAACATTGAAAAAAAAGGGAAAGGGGTAGAAACATCTTATTATAAAATATATAATTAGGTTTACATTACCAAGAGTATAAGTTATAAATTAATAAAAAAAAGAATGAATTTAAAAAAAATTGAAGAAATAGTAGTTTATAAACAATAAGTTACTCAAGATAATTTATTAAATTAAAATTTATTTTTAATAAGTTAATATTCAAACACTTCTAATAATTAATTAATAACTTATTCACTAGATTAGTAAATTATAAATTAATCTATTATGGCGTAGAACGTTGCCCCTATTTTAATTAATTTAGCTTAACGCAAGCTTATAGACTCAGAATGATAAATACCATTGGCATAAAGTTGGGGGGGGGGGGGGGGAAAGGGTCACTACAAAATCTTTACTATGACTTTGCTTTGAGAAGTTAATTAAGAGGACGGACTGACAACTTTAAATCCCACGCCTCGTGTGTCTTTTACTCCCCATAAGCTGTATGTATCATTATTTCTTGCATTGCAAACCATAAATTTCACATTAAGGGACCATTGACAATATAATATATACAAAACATTGGTATAGATCAGGCTGCCACTTCATCAAAACCATTTTCCAAACTGAGACTAATATCTATATGATTACAATATCTTAACCAACATTTCTGCTGCACTACTTCATGATGCTTTAATTATAATTAAAATATGAATTATAGACTGCATCACATGATGTGACTGTAATACTACAGCTGCGACAAGTCTTTCACTTAGAAACAAGAAAGAAAATTTCTTCCAACCGCACTAGCCGAGTATTAATAATATATTGGGGTTATTAATAAAATATATTTAGAAGTGATTATCAAATTCAATTAGATTTGAGAGGCAGCAATTTAATTAATTTTAATTTTTTGGACGTCAATGAATTTCCCCGAAAAAAAAGCACACTAAACAAAATGATTAGCATTAAAGTAAGTTTGAAATCTTGATCACGGAAGTAATGAATCTTCCAATTGCATTTTGAATTGCTTTAATTGATATTTTTATTCATCATTCTATACATATTTTTGAAATGTAATCACAATCTTATGTTAAACCCTAATAGTAACCATGGAAAAACTAATTTAATTAGATTATTTAAGATGAACCGTAGCCAAACCTTAAAAGATGTTAGTTAGAACTTAGGTACTCAAGACCTTCACCAAATCTCTTATATTTATCCGATTTTGTAGCTAGCTTGACTATAAAAATTGTTGATATTGACATGCTATAACCCCACATAGACAGTACCCCATTTCAAGCAGCTTGATTTGCTTCAAACCAAGTGCTAACTGTTGATGGGTTCTCAAGTTTTAACTGCCTAGGACAAATATCAACACCATCTTTTGTCTCCATGCTCTATGGTCAATTCACCTTATTTTACTTATATTTTTAGTGAAAATGATACATGCGCTTGGATTACAATATTTATTTATACTCATTTACACATTTGACATAAATCTCAACTAGCAATTAAGATAAATTAATAAATAAAATTAGATTAAATCAAATTTTGTTAAATATACAATAAATAATCATTTACAAGGGAGAATTGACAAATATAGCATATTTTTCATTTATAACTCAGGATGGTGATGGGGTGGAATAACAAATCAGCATTCTCTTGTCTCATACTTTATTATTGGAGATCAAATATTATTTTACCTCATATCTCATAGTTGGGAATAAAATTTGCTCCATCTACATATTCATAAGGCAATAGAGCTTCATGAGGATTTGTAAAGAATGACAAAAAAATAAATTAAATTAAATAATACAATTTTTAAAATTAAGAATTACAAATTTATATATAATTACTAAATAATCTCCAATATTAATAAATAAGGAAGAAAGACAAAAAAATTGCATTTAAATATTATAAATCATACATAATTAATACAATGTAATAATATAAATTTAAAGTTAAATATAATTGATTTAAATAATTTAAAACTTAAAAAAAATTTGATACATAACCAAAAAATTTATTACTTTTTACCTTCATCATATCTCAAGTAAAATCTTAATATATTTTATTTTTTAAATTAATTAAAATATTAAAATAGCTAAAAAGTTATACATATATGTGTGTATATATTAATGTATAAAATAAAAATATAATAATTATGTAATAGCAAGGTTCCACAGAATAAAGGAATGTATTACTGTCTCATCTTCGTCATTTTATTAGAAAAAAAAATTTTGTCACATATTATCTTGTGGGACCAAAAAAAAATGCCATCTCCAAATTCATTCAGAACAATTTTCACGAAACATCATAAATTCACCACATTTTGTCATATCTATCGATATAAATTCGAAACATTCTATTATCCTTATGTATCTGTCATCCATTTTACGTCTTATGAAAAATTTGAATTTATTATAGATTTTATGTTCTCTATCAGAAGATGTGATATCCTCATACCTCTTTTTAAATATGGATTTATATTTATTGTAATCTGATAATCATTATTCTTGCATGTTTAGGAATTTTCGTCAATGAGTGCAAAATTTATCATCTCACAAAATACAAAATGAAACAAATTAATTGTGTTTAATTGGCAAGATATTTTCCCTCTTGCCTCAATGATGCTATTTTCACCATTTATAAGCCCATAATTGCGCTCAATTGAATAAGTATTTTTTTTTTTTCGTAGGAGATATATTTCTAATACAGTAGTTAAAATTTTTAATATTATTATATTATATATTTTAATTATTTTCTAATATTAAACATATTCAATTTTATTAAAAGAATTTAAATTTTATACTATCAATGAACCAAAAAATAATACATAATTAAAAATTAATAACAATTAAAAATATTTACCAAGAGAGTTATAACAATTTCACCATTTATAAGCTCATAATCGTACTCAATTTAATAAGTATTTTCTTCGCAAGAGATATATTTCTAATGCTGTAGTTAGAAATTTTAATATTTTTAATGTTAAACATGTTTAAATTTATTAAAATAATTTAAATTTAATTTATTATTAATATAAAATATTCTATATTATCAATAAATATAAAAATAACATATAATTAAAAAATAACAATAATTAAAATTTTTTATCAATAATAAAAAATTATAACAATTTTAATAATATAATAATATAAAAATAAATAATAGTATAAAATGAATTTACATAAAATAAATTAAATTTAAATCTTTATCAGGAGATATAGGAACAAAGAAAACCAATTTAAAAACCGAAGAGAGCAAGAGATGAGCCCGTCAACATTTTGAAAGGGCAATAATGAATGAAACTGATGAGATCTAACGGTGAGCGAGGAGATCACTTCATGTGACGATCCTTCATTTGTTGCAATTATTACATGTTTTTAAGCTTTTATAATATATATGTCAGTCAGCATTGGCGACATTTGTTTTCTTACCCATTTGCTCTGCAGCTAATTTCCACGACCATGACATCGGACAAAACTCAAGTCTATGTCATATGTATTGGAAATGTCGATACGAAATGTAATAATTTTCTTCACTTAAGAAATCGTTCTGTTTTAAAGACGGCAGCAACAAAATAATTTATTTTAAGTAATAAGTAATTCTATGGAAAGACAATTCGAATATATTCACGGGCACCGGATCAACCGGTTGGATCCATTGGCCGTTGAGCCAACCTGAGTAAAATTGAAAATATGTATAAATTGATGAGAACCAAGGAAAATTGGTATAAATAGACTAAAATTGATATAAATTAGTTAAAATTAGCTGATTGAACTGATTTTTTTTAAATTAGTTAAAATTAGTTGATTGAACTGATTTTTTTTCAAATATTTTTTAAAAATAATTTTTATTATTTTACAGCAATTGAGGTGAAACATTTTTTTAATTATTTATAATATAAATTAATATATTATTTATATTTTATCACTTTAAATATATATTATGAATTTACTAGTGTGTACATATATATAGTTTATATAGTTTATATTTTTAAAATTAAAATTTATTCAACTAATGAACTAATAATTGAATTAATGCTCTATCTGATTTAATTTTGAAAATTACGTTCATAGATATAAATGAATCGAGTGTGTGTGTTCAAGTTTGAACTTGTTAAAATTAAAGAAGTCTAAATTTAAATTGAACATCATTAAATCCGAATAATTTAAAATTAGATTCAAACCTAATTTAAATACCAATTTAAATAAGTTTATACAAATTTATTCAAATAATATTTTATTAAACCTAATTTTTCTGAAACTTGAAATATTTAAATTTGAGTTCAAATAGGGTGATATTTGAATTCCATTTTAATAAGAAATTGGATACCAAATTTTCTAATTTTATTTTACTTGTCAATAAAAATTTTTCTGAAATTATCAAATTTATTAAAAATATCTACATAATTACTACATAATATCAAAAATTACACTTAGAAAAAAAATAATACATACTAAAAATAAATTACTTCAACCAAAGCATTATACTTCTTTATAAAATCTTAATAATTACTAATATTATTAAATTTTTATATATTATATTACTTATATATTATATAAAAATATAAATATATTTTATATTATTAAATTCATTTAAGCTAACGAACACAATTAATAGAGAGCTTAAATTTGACTCCTTTACTGATTGAATTCAATTCAATTCATTTAAATAGGATTTATTTCAAGTTAAACTTGAAATCAAATTTTTTATAAGCCGTTTTCAAATTATTCATGAGTAATCTGACTTATTCACTCTCCAAAATACAACCCTTTCCTGTAAGCTCTTCTGAATCCGGCACTTGCAGGCATGGCACTACATTTCTCATCAATGCCAGTTGTGAAACGGAAGGCGACGTTAGCGGTGACAGAGCACACATCAAAAATACGTGTGCGGAAAACACAGACAGAGAGTGAAAGGCAACAGCCCCAGAGATGGCTGGCATTGGTGGATCTGGATGGGCTCCAAACTGAATTGATTGCTTGATTCCCCCACCCCACCAGCCCTGTGGGGGGTTTCATTTTTCTAAAAAAACTAGTCTCTATCAACGTGCTCCAAGATAAGAAAGTGACTAAATACATCATTCTTTTTGAATATTTCAACACAAATTATCTACGAAGGTATCATTATCATTACTCTACGTGCTATCAAGTATTGTCACTCCCCCACAGATTTTTTGTCCTCACTCCTCTCAGGATTGTTTTTCCTGTACAAAAAATGAACTTTAATCTAAATATCACATTTTCTTATTAATAAGTTTTAAGAGTGATCGTCAAACGGTTAGAATCAATTAAAAATATTTTTTTAATTTAATCATTCTTAATCAATAATGATGAAAAATCAATTTAAGACCGACCCATTTTTGAATGCTATTTGCCTTTAATTGAATATTTCAAGTTCGGATGGTTAAGATTAATTTAAAATTGCCAAAATAATCTTGAATTTAACAAAAATCTTACCTACAACCCCTAATTCAATATAATATAATAATAGCACAAAATTAATATCAAATATAACTTACAAACAATGAATACTTTCAAACACAAAATAAGTCACAATTGAATAATTAAACTACATTTCAAACTGAATTAAATGCAAATTAAATTTTGCAAACAACAATTAACATAAAAATCATCCACTGCAATAAATACTTACATTGTAAATAATATTAAAATATCAAGTTATCAACCAACCATCATAACTATAACATAAAGTATTTTAATATTATAGATAAAAAGTGAGTGTCGAGCAGTTAAAATCAATTAAAGACCTATTTTTATCCAACCTGCCTCTAATCAATGATGACAAAAAATAAATCCAAAATCAACTGATATTTCAATACTATCCACTCTTAACCAACCATTTCAAATGAAAGGCAAATTCGAGCAAATGGCAGATTCAAGCAGGCGGATTAGAGCGGATTGAACTTGGAATTCCACCCCTAATAAGTTCTAATTCAAAATTTTACAAATATATATTAAATAGATTACTATCCTTATTATTAAAAAATAAAAAAAATAATTTAAAACACACACACACTATACTCCACTCTAAATTTTATGCCCTCTAAACTTTGGTTTTGCGCTTAGAATCTGCGTAATAGAAGCTACCCCTACGCCTGAGTAATAAAAGGGAATGCCGCCTTAACTCAGCTGCACAAATCATACATTAACCCCTACAAAAAGGTATTTTTTTCCAATTGAAATCCAAATATAGTCACTTTTACAACTATGAATAATTGAGCGCACCATTATAAGCCGCAGATTCCAGAAAGTGATGGATAAACTTTCAGGTCCCATTACATCCAGAATGCAATCGGGTCCTTGCAGGGTAATGCAAGTAGAAATGTAAATCAAGCTAAAGCAAAAGAGGACACACAGAACACATTATATCCACAAAAGTTTCATTCCATGATTTCATCCTACAAAGTTATTTATCAAACAAGATATGAGTGGGGGGAAAAAATAAACAAAATCAAAAACCAAAAATACAACTAATCCTACTCAGCTTACCACTTAAGCTGACGCCAATATTTACAATAGTTCTTCCTACCCTCACTCCCAAGCTACAAGCCCTCAGCCGAATCTAAAAAACAAGGACTTCATTCCCAGAAAAGTAAAAATCCTTCCTCTTCTTTCCACGTTCCCTTCCTCCATCATACCAACATATTGCATTCTCAACTTCAAAACTGGCACGAAGTACCAAGCCTCTGTCTCTGCCTCTGACCTGGGGTTATTGATTTCCTTTTGGCAAATGCTGGATGCAGCAGCCCTTTAAACTTCTCCAGAAACACTGCCCATTCATCATCAGTCATATCTGCCAGCTTCACAAAACTTATGCTTGCAGGAAGCTGCTCATTGGCACTCCTATGCCCAGATGATGAATTCGCGTAACAGCCGTTATTCACTTTTACTCTTGAATATTTCTCGAGTTTCTCGGATTTCTCACCTAACTTGGTATTTGTCAATGACATAGAAAGTTTAGAAACAGTCGGGACTTTCTCTTGAGATGGAAAGGCCTCAAACCCCTCAGGATTTTCTCCTTCATTTTCTTCCTCTTCCTCTTCAATGCTCTCCTCCAATTTAGAAAGTGGGTTGCGACCATGCCCAATCCCAAAGCCAAGCTGAAAAGGTGCTCTGGTTAAGGGACCATCAAGTGACATCTTTGAATGTAGCTCCAACCCAATCTCATCACAGTCTATATCAAACTGGAATTCCTCATCTCCAAACTCGGTTCTAGGAGAAACTTCCTCCCTCTCAGCTAAAATCTTCCTTGCCTCCAAACACACTGCCTCAAGTTCACTAGGCTCCTCCTCCTCACCACCTCGGAACTCCCTAGTCATCATCTCACCAATTTCACCCAGACATAAACCATGTGCAGCAGCCTCCTTGAGGAATATGGTGCAGAGTACCAAGACTCTCAAGCAGGCCTCTCGAATCATGGGCAGTTCGGAGCGTAGCATGTCACAATCATGTACAGGATCAAGTTTATCAATGTAGTCAAGCTCATCCTCAGAGAATGGAATTGAGGCCTGAGGCCAATGAATCCACTCAAAGTACGGATCCTCTAAAGTTTCTGGTAAGCAAAGGCCATGATCAATTGGAATAAGCTCCACCTTGTCAAATATGCCAATGCCATCAAGTTTTCTAACTAACAGGTTCCCAGCATGCCTGTCAGTGTTAAGAATCCTAATGTCTAATATCCCTATACGATGCACAGAAGCAACTGGAAAGCCAGATGTACCATAATCACTAGCATCAAAATCATGTGTTATGAACTGCTGGCAAGATGCAAGCTTGCTAACCATCTTCTTCCTTTGGAAATTGTTGCCATTCACACCATCATTGACATTAAAAATTGAATGAGTAATCTTCACTATGGCAGTCGGAGGCACATTTGCAAAATGCTGATAGTCAAGAAGATATGCTGCAACTTCCCTGAACCCTGTCTCCCCTACACGGACTGAGCGTTTCAATCCAGGTTGCCCAAGTGCTTTACCAACAAAGCCTTTTGGATTGTTTGGGGCAAAAGGCTCCTCATCCGTTGGTTTCACAATTGCAACACTCTCACCCTTGCTGTTCCGAAAATAGTATGCACCTCCAAGCCCACTATAAACAGGGATGGGATCTATTCCCATCTTAATTGCCTTCATCATGTCCTGGGCCAGTTGTTTCATTATATCAAGATGATTTGACTGCCCTAATATCTCAATAGGACCACTCTTATCCCTCGGCTGGATATCCCTTCCAGTGGGTGACAGACATGGAGTGGATGAGCTTCTATGCAAAAGATTTCGTGTAAGAAGAAGGGGAGCATCATTTCGAACAGCACTAAGATCATTCTTCAATACCATATCTCCGAAAGTTAATGAGCTCTCCTCTGTTGGGACATTAAGGGCAAGCTGCAACTTCCTCTTCACAGTATGAGCATTGTCACTCCGATCCAATTCCATGCCAAAAACACAACCAGTTTCAGTTTGTACAAAAACCCGTCTCCTCCCAGCAGGCTGCCTCCCTTCCACACTCTTGCTTCCATGATACTCACTGCTAAGCGGACTCCTCAGGACTGTCACAGCCATCTGGGTTTGAACAGGGCTGTCCAATCTACGAGAGTAATGAGACATTAATCAAGGCTGAGATCAGATGGATTTTATAGACGTCAACAGAGGTGGCAGTGGAAGAGAGATTCTTCCTTTCCAGGAAGTTGCCAAACTCCAGAGCCAATAGTGAGTCTACAAGAATAATGTATTGTTCGTCAAGGATCATCAATCAGAAGGGATGTTGTTCAATCTCACTAGCAACCCCGGAGCGATGAAACTGAAGGGCAAGACAAGTGCAAGAATAATGTATTGCTCGTCAAGGATCATTAATCAGAAGGGATGTTGTTCAATCTCACTAGCAACGACGGAGCAATGAAACTGAAGGGCGAGATAAGAATACTAGGTGACTGCTACATCGAGGAGGTCATGACGCCCAGATGGCAAAATAAAAAATCTGCATGTGCATGGGGACTCAATCAAACTCAGAGCACAAAACAAAGCATCCAAAGATAAACTCATAAATGGATGTTATAGAAGATCTAACAATGAACACAATATGAATGTTGTAGAAGATCTAACAATGAATACTGATCAAGTTCAGTTAATTTGGAACATGCCATCGCTCAAAGCAAGAAACAAAATATATGAAGTTGCTCATCCAGGTTCTTGCAACGAAGTAGTCAGCTGACAAGTTTCTTTTTGTTGGCAACTCACAGGTTGATTCTTCTACACAGGCAAGTTTGGATTCTGGAGAGGTCCAGAATAATGTACACTTCAGTTATATTTTCATTTAACGGTTGCTCCTAAATATTTCTCACGGACAAATTACAATCATTAAAATGAACCGTGAACAATAAAAAATTGAGAAAATCCCCAATAAAAACGTCAAGAATTTACTACTTCAGAAGATAAAACGTAGAAAACAGCAAAACACGGAAAGAAACTACTTTAATAACTTAAAAAGAATCATATTTTGGAGGTTAAAGATTGAGGAGATATAATAACACATGAAAACTCAATCCTCAACACGCCATTAACAAAACCCAGAAAATCGGGGAAACTAAATAGTAAAGTTCAATCGCAGTTAATGCAAATGTTTTCAAGGTTTCACACCATAGTTTACCATCCCTATTTGTGAAGAACAAGTATCAGCCACAGAAGAATCCATAATACATTTGTGAAGAAGGATGGAAAGAACAAACGAACAATCAAATGAAAATGGTAAATTTCTGCTACCAAATAATGTAATCAATCTCCGGAATTTGAACATTGCCGAACTCAAGGAAACCCATATTCAGAAAAAAAATCTTGAATGAGCTGAAGCTACAAACTCACCGCAATGCGAGATCTAAAAGAACGACAACAAATCTCAAGACGCCTTCTCCGGCCGTCAATCTCAAAACCGTAGATCAGAGGACGAACTTTTGTATAAAAATCTGACGAACGATGAATCAAAAAGTCATCCGAGAATTTCTTGTCCACGCAAAACCCCCCACAAAACAAACCGAAACCACTCCCACTGTTGCTTCTCGCTCTGCGTTTCTCGCTCGCTCTCTCTCAACCCCAGCGAACGTTCTTTAACTCAGCGCGTCAAGCCTGGTTCAAAAAACTAACCATGGTTAGAACCTAACCGCACTCTCTCTTTATGTAGTCCATCTCTCAATCTATGGGCTTAAGGAGTGGAAGAGTCTAGAATTGGAAATCGTGGCCGTTGGATCTGGGAAGGGAAAAAGATCGGGGCCGTAGGAATGGTATGGGAAGGGTGACGTGGAGAGAGTGGATGATGACGTGGCATTGGTCAGCGTCAAACGGTAGCGCGAGCGAATGAAAGATTTGCAACTTTCTTCGCCGATCTAATCGTCGATTCTGTCATGCACGCATAAATGGCCAATGGATTTAGTTTTATTTGAATTGACTGTTTTACAACAGGTAAACTATTAAATCTCATAAGTACCCTTCGTATACAAATTTAATCCCTACTCTTGTTTGAAAAATTATTAATCGTATAAATTTAAGAAAAGAATAAATATAAACATAAATTTTTTTTTAAAATGATGAATTTTAATTAAAAACTGTGGATTTTAGGGAAAAAAACTATACTCTTATCTCTTTAAAATTAAAAAAATTAACTAAAAAAACTTAACTCTTGCAATGGAATCACTTAATTGCATTTCTCCAATATTATCACATTGTATTTGATAGAATGAAATAAAATAATTATTTCATAATTATAATTAATATAATAAATAATATAATAATAAAAAATATCAATATAATAATGCTTTTAAAAGTAAAAAATGTAAAATTAAAATTATATTTATATGAAAATTAGTATTATTATTTTTATTTATTTATATTTTCATCATTGAACATAAAATTATTATTATCAATGTTACAATTAACAAATAATTTTATATACTAAAAGTATGAAAATTTAATTTACCAAATTTTTGTATAAAAATGAAAATATTTTATTTTTAACATTATAATTAAAATTATATTCACTAAAATGTTTTAATGATATAACATTAAAAATATATTTTTATAATTTATTAATGAGAAATATTAAAAAATATAAAAAATTTTGAGAGATAAAAATATAAAAACATATTTTATAAATAATAAAATAATCATTCCATTATTTTTACTATACTATATAAATTACACTATTTAATAAAATGATCTTTATAATAGATATTCTTATTTCATAAAAACAATTTCCTATTTCAATCCTATTTCTATTCCAATCATGATATAAAAGATCTTATGGTTGATATCCTTCATTTTCTTTATTTGTCGGGTATATGTAAAGTTAAAGAAATATAGAAGATTTTTTATAAATTCTACTGTATAGAAAAATTATAAAGTTTATTGCACATATAAAATTTATATTTATTTCTCATTAATATAATAAAGATGAAAGAAACGAAAAAAAATCTAAATTTTATCTTACACTATTTTGTTTGAAGTGAGACTTATTCCATTCCTTTTTTCTTTTTCCCCTTCTTCCAATTTTCAAGATCTCGTGCAATATTACAAATCGCCGAATCACACATTAAAAAAAATTAAAAAATTGAAAAAATACATAACGTGTGATTCTCAACTCTTGCCATAATTATTTTGAAAGAAATACATCTGTAATTGAGTAAATTTTATCTGATTTTACATGTTAAAAAAATTGTAATTTGACTAAAAGCAATAGATTGGATCTATAGAAATTAGATAAATTACTAAAAAATAGTTAAAAAAAAAAGTTTGCTTTTCCCGTATTGGCAGTGCACTGCATTTTTGTATCTTAGTAGCACCTAGGGGGAAAAATGAAAAAGGGTTAAGGGTTGCATTTCTTTTTTCAAGTCTGTGGTAGGACCGATACTAGTGTATTCGAATATATTTTTATGAAATTTTATGAAAAAATTATTTTTAAATTATTTTAAAATTTAAGAAAGACAAAAATGAGGAGGTAGTCGATAAAATAAATTAAAAAATTATTTAATTACAAATTTACCATGAAGAATAAAAAACAAATTGAGAGAATATTTTAAAATTATTTATATTATTTTATTTTTAAATTACACATTTAAAAATATAATCTTAAATTATAAAAATAATTATTAATGAAAATTTTTATTTTCAAAAATATAAAAAATGAAAATCATTTTTAGAAACAATAAATAAATATATATTTTATTTCATTTTTTAAATTTAAGAAATAAAAATATATTTTTTATTTATTTTAAAATTTACAAATTTTTTACTAAGTAATGCTATAAGGAGTTCACTTTTTAAGGGGTTAAACATTTTATCATTGAATTATTATTTTAAATATTAAAATAAATGAATTAAAATTAAAAATATAAATTTTAATACATTAAATATAATTCGAACTCTCCCTAACATATCATGTTTATAAAAATTTGCTAATTGAATATAAAAAAAAAAATTCTATACCTATAAATTTACACCTTCAATCCTTCTAACAAGGGAAGGAACCAAATACCAGATTTAGGAAGACTCTCAACCGGCCTAACTTACGGGCTGCAATGAAAGATAGAATTTCTATTAGATGCTGAATCAGCTCCTTCTCATCGATGACTTGAATCTTTGGATGCATGCTTCAAGCCATCTTGAAAAAGATAATATCCATGTCACCTTTTACTATTTTTCATTAAAAGTTAAGACTTTTTTTATTAAATTTTATAATTTGTTTATAAAAATTAATAATTTTTCATAAAATTCGATATATGTTTTTATTACAGCTATGACTAATGGAAATTATTTCTAATCCTATTGTATTATTAAAATTCTCATAACTACTTCTTATATTATTTAAATAAGTCAAAACATTATCTCTTTAATTTTAGCATCACATGATTATGATGTTCAAATATCTAATTTTTTTAAAACATAATAGAAAATATTTTTGAAATTTTAGTGATGCAATAGAATTAAAAATATTTTTGCCTAATTAATGGAATTATAGTATTTTATGAAAAAAATTATATGATTTATATAAAAAACTGCAATTTAATTTTTATTGCAACCTTAAAAACTTGGAACTTGATTTATATAAAAATTTGTAATTGTAATTTTGGAAAAAAAATACAACTTTTTTTCATTAAAACATGCAAATAAAACATTTTTAATAGTTTTTTGTATGCATCAAGTGTCTTGTCAATGCTATTACTAAAAAGATAAAAAAAAAATCAAGCGATTCTCATATTTGTTGGCCTTATCAAATATGAAAAAATTTAGTACGTGTTTAAATTTTGCTAATTTTTCATAAAATTTAATTAAAAATTATGTTCTTTATATAAATTTTCTAAATCTATGCGAATTTGATATTTAATAAATATAAAAAATTAAAAATTTGTCAATTAAAATTAATTCAAATTTTTCTTATTTTCATATAAAAAGAACAATTTTTTTAATAAAAGATAATTAAACATACATACCGATGCGCAAATTTTTTCTGCATCTAAGAAAAGGCTTCTTGAATGTTGAATTGGCAAGCAATGCTTTGTACATAATAATGAATTTGGGTCCTTTGATATATTTTAAAAGGTAAAACGGTTAATCATAATTATTAACAAGAAAATTAAAGATCAAGAATTTAATAAATAATAAATTATTAAAAATTAATTTTTTAATAAATAAAAAAGTGGTTAAACTATTAAATGCATATATAAAAAAATTAATTATTGAACACTAAATTTAATAAAAAAAATATAAAACTTTTAAAAAATATCGAATAACCTTTGAATAAAAAATCTTTGGTTAAAAATAATTTTTATTTTTAATTATCCATCACATAATTTTCTTACTGAAAACTATAATAATCTATTTTACCCTCTAAAATGTATATACATTTAAGAGGAGTCAGATTCATATATCATGCATGGATTTTGATAATAATCTTAAGTATAAATAAACAATTTTTTTATTTTGATGAAAAATATCTTCTGCAATAATATAATAATAAAATATCAAAATAATAAAAATAATTAATATATTTAATATTAAATGTGAAGAATTTAGTGAATTTAAGTTCTTTTTTTTAAGAAGTTATTTTTCTTTATTAACATAACTTTAAGTATTATTTTTTAATTAATTATAAGATATAAAAATACATGATATTTCTTCGTTTTTATATAATAAAATAAAATTTTTCATAAAAATATCTTTTAAAAAATAACTAGTTATTTGTTTTGTTTTTTAAGTGAAAAAAAAATTCTATCTTGGCCCATTTATAATTGTTTTTTTTATAATTGCCCAAGATTTCAAGCAAAACATCACACTTCGATTTGTTTTGTTTATTTTTCAGGTTTTAGTGAAAGTAAAATAATATTTATAGGATGAATGATTGCATGCATCGATATAATATGGCATGAAAGTAAAATAATATTTATAGGATGAATGATTGCATGCATACGACACAATATGGCATTTCTCACGAATTTGGATTCAGTATATTTTTTAGAAAATATATAAAGTGAATTTCAAGAGAAAATAAATATAAATTTTCTTTTAAAACTATGAATCGTAATAAAAAAAAGCAGATTTAATATAAAAATTATATTTTATATCTTCAAAAATAAAAATAACATAAAAAAGAAAGGATTCAAAACCTATTACTAATATATATATATATATATATATATATATATATATATATATATATATATATATATATATATATATATATATATATATATATATAGATAGATAGATAATATTTCAAAAATGGTGTGACAAATACCTACATATAAGTTTCATCCGAACAAAGAGTTTAGATAAGCGGTCGGTAACATGAATTTACAGCGCGCGTCTATATATATATATACATAAAGTAAGTATTAAGTAAAATGAGCAATTTTATATAAAAGTAAGAGAGGTAAATTATGATTATTAAATCTAATATTAAAATATTAAAATTAAAATATAAAATTATATAACTTTTTTAAATAATTATATAATCTTCAATTATATTTTAATCATAACAACCAATTTAAGATTTAATGATCACAATTTAATCATCTCATTTCTCATATAAAAATATTCGTCTTATTTTATAGGTTCCCTATATATATATAACACATTTAAGCTTAGGGTTACCAAATTCCTTTTGCCTATAGTCCTATGTAATTTTTTTTAAAAAAAGTTATATGCATAAAAAATAAAAGTTGAAATTAGGTTTTGAATCTTTTATATTTATTGAATTAAAGTTCATAAAATTGTTCGATCATCCTATATTAATTGACAACTATCAATTTATATTCAGTATCTAATTTGGGATCTCATTTTTTTATACATATAGTATTATTATATTTTTCTATAATAGGAATTGATTCATTAGATAGACATGTACAAATTCTAAAATATTTTTATAAAATTTTCATATTATTTCAAATATCATTTAAGTTAAAAACTTTCATTATCATATGAAGATTGTGCAAATAAGAAAACATATATAATATTTACTTATAAAATATAATCTCTTACAACTTTCCACGAGCTACCTTGACATATTAGCTTTCTTAAAATTAGTTGTAATAGTTTAGAAAAATATGATACAATATACAATAAGTTATACTATGTATATGAAATGTGTAAAGTTATGATATAAACTATACTTATAATACTACTCTCAAAAAAGGCACCATGCAAGCAGGCCATGTTCCTCCATTGATGAGGGTTTTTCTTTATGAATTAATTTAAGCACACTTTAATTATTATATAAACATAGATGAAATTTAAATGAGAAGACTTTGGGATCATAGTTGCAACCCCACCAATTATTTCAATACGGCGATCCAAGTGGTGGGAATAAGTAATTTCAGCTTTTAGGCTGTGCACAACAATGAATAATGAGGCCGTGAATAATAAGGAGAGAACGTGGTGATGATGGATTTCTGCTAAAGGGCTCAACAACTTTGCTAGCTACCATAAAATATATTGAAATATATAAGACGAAAAATGAATTTAAAAGAATAAAATAAAACCCATATGCAGCATGAAAATATTTCTACCTCTCTTTGATATTGAAAATTTATTGTAGGAAAATATTTGTTGCAGACTTGCTGTCCTTGGAAGGGGAGTGATACCTTATTCCGCCTCTAATTAATTAATAGTAAAGTTCATAAAATAAAAATTTTACGGCCTATGTAAAGAGAACAATCATAAAGTAAATACAGAGTGAGAGCAGCAATATATATTATTTTAATATTACTATCTATGATATTTTAATAAGTCATATATTTTGATATCATGATAAAGTAAATGCTAAAATTAAAGAGGTAGTTTCTCATTTATCAAAATACAATAGCACTAAAACCCTCAATAATAAGATTAGAAATATTTATGTGTACTTGTGCCAAGAAGGAAAAAAGTTTCCAATACTATATTAGTAGTATTATTTCTATACAAATGTTATTAATTATATTATTTTTAAATTCAATAATCTAACCTAAAAATATTATTTATTTTTAGCAAAAAATTAATTATTCTTTAAGAAATTAAATTGATTATTGAAAAATAATATATTTAATAGTATTTTTATAAAAATAGTACTGAAATTTTATAATTAATATGATACTAGAAATTTTTTTATTAAATCAAAAATTCTTTCCTAAATATCTTATTGGATTTTTTTGGAGACTGTGTTATTTAATGTATTAATTGGGGAATCATTTGTTGAACAGCGTGTCCTTTTATTATTTCTTTATAATTGTCCTTTAGCAAATTTAGAGGAATAAATCTTAGAAGCTTGGGACACGAAATAGGCAATGCGAAATGCAATAATGAGAACGAAGATGCCTAACATTAGGAGATTGATGGGGATTTCCACTTTCTCTCTTATTTTAACGAAGAAAATTATGGCCATTTACCCTAATTATAAATCATGGGAAGGTAAAAGCCCAAAAAATTAACATAAATGAATGTTTGGAAATCGCACTTCTTTTTTATATCTTGAATAATAAAGTCATTACTTTTACATTCTAACATTTAATCCCTCCTCGCTCTCTTTAAAATATTAAGAAAAGAAAGTTTTTTGGACTCACACAAAACTAAGCTAAATCAATTTAATTTTCTTGTTAAAACGAAGAGTAAAAAGAGAATAAATATTGAAAAATACAAATAACATTACTTATTTAAATTCTCTTTTTCACCACTTTTTAAACCTAAGTCACTTTTCTTTTCTACTTTCCATGGTAGGCAAACCAAGTCGTCATGAAAAGGACCCTATAACTCTTTGTTAACCCAATTCCATATTGTTCTCTTCCTAAAGACTAAAATTAATAGCAATAATTAATCATCAATATTTAAGAATAAAAAATTATCTTAGATTGCTGAAATTCGCATTTATGCGGGAGGATAATTATTTTGCAAGCAATTTTAAAAAAAAATTATAAATAACAACTCTTGAATGTTAAAAAAAAATACAGAATTTGCCCATCATCAATCATTTTAGACTCTAAAAGAATATTTTTTTAAGTCGCTTGTCAAGAAAAGATATCTAAACAATAATTCTATACAAGACAATTAAGACCAGTACGTGTTGGCCAATGTGTTTGTAGCTATTTGAATGCATTCAGATATATTTTATAATAAAATTCAGAAACTTTGTCTTTCATTTCAAGTTCAGAGAATGTAATTAAAATACCGAAATTTCAATTTACTGCAACCTACAACCATACAGTACAATCAGTTTATTTGTAAAATAAACTCTAATTGATCCTAAGCCCTAACCCTAATCAACCAAGAACAATTATATTACAAAACTATGCGAATATTAAGAAGTTACGTGTGTAAGAATTGAAGACACTTGTATTTCAGTTGCAGAAAATTGTAAGAGAAAAAGGGTTTAAACTAAACTTTTAGTTTCGTATGATTTGATTCAAATTTTAATATTGTGATTATATTTTTCTTAAGATTTTCTTATAATTACATTGTTTAAAGTCTATTTTCATTTGTAATTAACTTCTTATGCATCACTATTTTGGGTTTTGGAATTTTCATATCATTCCCGCGGGAGGTCTAGACCTGTCCTTTTCTAATCCTTAATTTTAAAAATTTTTATTTATAATTATTTGACATGGTTAATACTTGTGAATTTATACACTTGTATCATGTTATAACAATGAAGAGTTATCTATTAAAACGACAAATTATTGTAACTTAAAAAAAAATCATACAGATAAATTAGAATCAAAGTCATTACAATAGATAATATTCATGATTGAAATTATAATGCTTAATTCTTTAAATAATTTTCGTGATTGGACTCTACTCTCTCCATATATATGTCATGATGAAACTGCAAAGTAGACAAACAATTTTAATATTGGATAATTGCAGACAAAAACTTATAAACTAATTAACTATGATATGAAGTTATTTAAAAATGAAATTAAACTCTAGAAATTTAATTAAATGAAAAAAAGTGTAAACATGAAATTATATAATAATTATAATTGTAAATTGTCATAAACTATCAAGCAATTAGTTAATGAAAATAGGTTGAGTCCCAAATCATTTCAAGTCCAATAAAGAATCATGTGTTTGATCCTCAAATTTATTTTTATTGGAAGAGATTTATCATTTAAATTTCCTTATTTCAAACAAAGATTAATCTCATACCAATAAAAAGGATGTGAGGATATTTTATGCATAAAAAAAATTGGAATGAACTATTAAAATAAAAATTTTAATTAAAAAAATAAGAAAAGTAATATAATGAGACAAAAACGATCAAAATAAGATTAGGAAGCCCTCAAGAAATTTCAGTTGCAAAATCAATTTTAACTCAACTCGAGCATGATTTCATGTATGGAAAAAGTGATGAATTAAGAACCAAAATTGAAATAACTTGCTCTTGAATCTTGATCAAGTTGAGAAAATACATGAGGGTGATGTTTTAGGACTGATCTGTTAGGTATGCTTGGAATTTTCATAACTTTTGATACTGCAAAAGTGAATGGATATACATAGCAACAGATCAATTTAATTTGGTCATACGGATTAACCATAGTCAGTGAAATATCATTATCCTTCAATAATTCTTGCTCCTTGTAGTACCCAAAATTTTTGTTTGGATTAGTTTCCATTGTTTCCAACTCTTATCAATGTATTCATCATTATTACGTCATAAAATAAAATTATTTTTCAATGAAAGTAAGTCACTATTGAGGAGAAGTTCCTTCTTAATATTAAGTTAGCTCTCTACAAAAATATGGAATTTGTGTATATCCTAAGAGTACAATAATTCTTGCTCCTTGTAGTACCCAAAATTTTTGTTTGGATTAGTTTCTATTGTTTCCAACTCTTATCAATGTATTCATCATTATTACGTCATAAAATAAAATTATTTTTCAATGAAAGTAAGTCACTATTGAGGAGAAGTTCCTTCTTAATATTAAGTTAGCTCTCTACAAAAATATGGAATTTGTGTATATCCTAATAGTACAATAACACTCAATATTTGTCTTAGAAGTTTTACTCTTTTATGTGGAGTTCAAATCTAAAACTTATATATGTAAATGGATTATTACTTTTATCATTAAAAAATAAATAAAATTAGTTTCATATAGATTTTGCTGCTACTCCTTTTAGTGATTATTAATTTGAAATCATTTATATTTTTTGTCCTAAATTTTAAAAAAAATATCATTTTGGACGTTAATCCATTTTATATGTTGACAAAATCAAAAAGAATATCCTTCAAAAATAAAATTTATGTAATGATATTAAATGTAAAAAATTTATATATTAAAGAAATAAAAATTGAATTAAGTATATATTTTATTTATTGCAATATGATCAAAATTTATTTTTAATCAAATTTTATGTATTTTTAATGTTTTAAACAATATAATTTATTTGTAAATCATTTGAAATCATTGCTTCTGAACAAATTAAATTAATTTAAATTAACATGAACTGAATTGATTCTAACGAAATTTATTCCAAATGTATCATTCCGATCATGTTATAAAAAAAATTAATCATGATAATTAATCTTTCATTTATGAGGGCACTATTGTTATATTTTTTAAATCTCATAATTATTATTAATAATTCCCTAATTTTAATTTTTATTATAATTTTTTTTTTATATAATTACTCATTCTTTTTTTTCCATAAATTTTATATGTATCCGCTGAAGAGAGAATTGAACTAACCAACCCATTGTGAGGGGGAAAAAAAAGAAAGAAAAGAGTTAGGTCATAGAGTTAAGCCCAGACCAGGTGACTACTAGGAAAAAAAATATCCAGTCAACAATCAACGCGGAATTCCTATAATCTTTGATGCACCAAATCATTATCACCTAGACCGCACGTGATAGGAGACACGTGAGCCACTTATTTTATTTTTGGTTATTTTAACATTTTATTCCAATTTGTGGGTGTTATCCGCCACGTCGTTTGGTCTCGTAGCGGTACAGCACAGTTAATGTACAGTGAATTCGTTTTGGGATCGTGCGGCCACGACTTTTTGGTCAAACCAAATGCTGAGTAAAATATGAAGCGGGTAGGCATGATTTTATGGGGGCGCGACCTAACTCGAAAATGCAGATTCATTAGAAATCATTTTTTAACTTTATGGATGGATAAAGAAAATATGTAATTTAGGAAGGTAATGCGTTAAATTAGTGATGTTTAGATTCCTTTTAAAAAATAATGATTAAAAAATGTAATTTAATGATAAGATTAAAAACTTAATATTTAAAAGTATAATAATGTTAAAAAATAATTTTTTTAAAATAGAAGAAAATATGTTTAAAATTTTTTAATTTAATATTAAATAAATAAAATAATTTCTTTATTTTAATATTTTATAAATATATTTTATAAAAATATTTTCTATCAAAATAAATGAAAACTAAGTTTCACAAGGGATAAGGGAACCAAAGTAGGAATAATATTTATACACTATGATTATAATACAAATTCTTACTTTCAATGTGGATGAATAATTATAATCTGATCCGATTTTTAGTTGGAATCCAACCCTAAATAGATAGAATTTAAATGAAGAAATTAGGCTGCGGTTGAATTTGATCTTACATATTTAAGATCAACCCAACTTATATATATATATATATATATATATATATATATATATATATATATATATATATATATATATTTGTGACATATTTGATGAAAATTTTAATTATAAAAAATTAATATATAGTGAATTTTTTCATCAGTATTTTATACTACATTAAATATAATATACACATAAAATAAAATATATCTTATATATAAAATTTAACTATGTTATATGTATATATATTATTAAAACCGGACTTAAATAAAGTTGAGTTAAAATCTCTTTTTAAAAGTGGGACAAGTTTTAAGCAAATCAAATAAAAAAATTTCAATTTTAAGTAATTTAATCCGTTGAAATTCATGAATCAAATCAATTCAATCCATAAATTTTAGTTCTTTTGAGAGACTTAACGCAAAACAACTTTCACTTTGACCTCATTTGATAATTAACTGATTCAATTTGCTGTTAATTAATTCAATTAACTGTTAGCTAATAACTGATTATATTAACTGATTTAACCAGCTGATAACATTAACTGTTTAAGTGAAAATGTTTGATAAAATTAGTTGTTTCCTATTAACTATTTATATGCAAAATGACATATAAGGACACGTATATATTTTATAATTTATTTAAATATTTTTTACTTTAATAATATTTTAAATTTATTATATGATTTATGTTTAAGAAATATAATAATTTATTTTTAAGAAAAATAATAATTTATTTTTAAATAATTTTTTAAGTCATACTTCCTTAAAAATATGATAAATCTAAAATATAATTAAAAATTTATTATATTTCTTAATTTATTATATTTTTTAAAAAATAAATTATTATATTTCATAAATATTTTATAGAAATTAATAATTATTATTTAATAAATTTTTTTAGTCTTTTTTTAGTGAGGATATAAGTGAAAATATGCATATTATTTAAGGATAATTTTTTATTTTTACAAGCTCATTATCAATAAACTAATTGAAAATGCTGAGTTTACTAAATTTTTCAAATTAGTTGATTGAGAGCTAATCAATTGATTTGAGGGCCAATCAACTAATTGAATAAGTTATTTATCAAACAGTTAAATTAGCTTATTGGCTCGGTCAAACAGTTAAATACTATCAAATCAGCTAATTGAATAAACTATTTATCAAATAGTTAAATTAGCTTATTGGTTCGGTGAAACAGTTAAACACTATCGAATCAGCTAAAAATTCACTAAAAAGCTCTTTACCAAACACCCTCTCTTTATTTACTTGCGCATGGCCTAATTTGTACAAATATTTATATTTGATTGCTTGTATTGACATCACGTCTGTACAAACCAGATCTTATTTCCCATACCAGAATAATTATCGAGATATATATTCAATATTTATTGAACTCCAGTCTCATTAATTATGTAGTAGATTCGGAGTACTTACACCAACTGCATTCTATGAGAAATTTCTACATATACATCATATAATATACTAAGTTATTCATAAAATAAATTAATGTACAATGAGTGGTTGACATACGTATCATTTCATTATTAACTTGAAGTGATACATGGTTTATACGTAAGAAATTTTTTATATTTGAAAAACGAAAACGGAATCTTGACAAATATCAATCTATGGCAGGAAGCAACTTGTTGTTTGTATTTTGGTTAATTTTTTTTCAGAATATTGATTGATTTATACTCTTAAGATTCCTTATTTGCTGTGGGCGTATGCGTTTGGGAATATGGCTGCACATAGATTCTCGCCCATTGTATATATATCTTCCATTAAGTCAGGCACATCATCTCCATCGACCTTGGTAAGCCCTCAATTAATTAATAATTATAATATCCAAAATTAATATTGAAAACATGATTATATTGACAACTATTATGAAAAAAACAAATATATATAGGAGAATTTGTGAAAATATACCCACCCGCAGGTTTGATTTAACAGTGCAGAATTATTATTTCCTTGTAGAAATTATGATCCAATAAATTAGAAATTAATTTATTTGTTACTTTAAACATATATTTAATAAATCTTATTTTTTATTTGAATAAAAAATTATATTAATTACTAGTTGAATAAGAATAAGAATAAAAATATTTTATTCTTATTAATAAAAATTTAATTTAAAATATTTTAAATCAACTCTATTCATTTTCTTTTATCTCTAAAATAAATGCACTCATTAAATTAAGAAATTAATAGTGATAACAAATTAATTATAATACCTTTTAGTACTCATTTATCTTTAAATTAGTAATATAATTTTTTAATCCAATTAAAAGAATACAAATTACTAATCTTTGTATATGAATAAAAAATAGTAGCCTCTCTCTCTCTCTCTCTCTCGCAAATATTTTTCTTATTTCAAACAAAATTTACTTTTTTCTTCAGTATCATGTATTTAGCTCTTTTCTTAACTATCAATACAAATTATATATAATCCTTTATTAATATAAATATATACATACTATTTTTCTATAAAAAATTATTTCCAGCCAAATAAAACGAGCCTAAGATAAAATAGGGTCCTAGGCTTGGCCCAAACTTAGAAATTTTAATTTTTAGGGATCAAATCCGGTTTTATTTTGAAATAGGGTGCTCATTCTAATTCTGGTTTGGCCGGATTTATGATTGTTTCTCTTTTTCTTTTAATTTCTTACCTACAATAAGAGTAAACAGTTTAAATAATGAAGCAACTCAATATTATAAAAATAGGTCCAAATAAAATAAGAAAAAGAAATACAAAATAATTATTTTAACTTTGAAGTAGTTGGATTTTTTCCTCTTTTATTTTAGAAATTTGAAACTCCTTAAATTTCATAAAACTTAAAATTAACATCCATTGTTAATTTAATGAATCATTATTAATTAATCATTTTATCAAATTACATCATTTTTAATAAATTTTTTAAACAAAAATCATAATATTATAGTATAATAGTTTGTTTCAACATTTTTCATATATAATTTTACAAATCATTTTTATTATTTAATAAAGATTTATATATCTAATTTAATTTTTATTAATTATATAATATAGAAATTATCTAAAAAAGATAATTAATATATTATAATATTATAATTCTTGTTTAACAATATAAAAATTATGTAATTTAATAAAATAGTAAATTATGTTAATAATAGATGTTAATTTCAAGATTTATATAGTTTAAGGATGTCATTTTCAAATTTTTAAAGTTGAAAAGAATAAAATCTAACAACTTTAAAGTTAAAAGAGATATTTTATTTTCTTTTAAACTAATCTTTTTTTTGTGCAAGATGTTAGAAAAAATATGGATGTGCAATCTGAGACGTAATATAGATCACTATTCTCAAGAAATTATCCGAACCTAAGATTCAATAGACTCTTTATCTTGAAATTACACGACCAAAATAAGATACAGGTAGTAGGAAAATGAAACCTTACATGTAAGAGAAGAATGTTTCAGAGAAAGTTATTATAGATATGTGTGTTGTATAAAATGAGATGAATACTATATTATTTATAGGCAAAATTTATGGGCGGAGAAATATAGCTATTGAAAATAATCATTGAAAATATAGTTGTTGAAATATAGTTATCGAAAATATAGTCGTTGAAAAATAAATGTAAAAATAGCCATTAGAAATAAATGTTTAAATAGTCATTGGGAAATAACCATTGGGAATTAAATGTTCAAATAAATACTTTGACATTTCAATTTTTACCAAAGCTAAAAATATAATTTTGCAAAAAATGGGCTTAAACTTAGCCTCACGTATTATTTATGCATAGAGAGCTATTTTCTTTTTTTATCACTTTATATGAAAAAAAGTTTCATATATAAATCTTTTCTTAAGGCTAAATTTATCTGATGTGGGACTTAAGTCTTTTGAAATACTACTTAATATACAACAATCCCCAACATATTTCAAAAGACTTATAAAAGAAAATAAAGAAATAGGTAAAGAATATTTGTTTGGTTCTTAAATAAATAGGTAAAGATTTAATTTCACACATGATATTAAAATTAGTGCAAAAAATAAGAATAGGTCTAAACTTACATGCCCTAATAATTTAGTAGGGCATAAAACCCTACTCACATGACACTCTTCTAATTATTAAATTCTCACCAACTCGACTGCACTCCTCAACAGAAAAAGATGAATTTAGTTTTTTCAGCATCCGAAAATTACAATTTCGCTCTTTGACTTTCAATTTAATAAAATTATAATTTAATTCTTCAATCTTTTATTAATAATATATAAATAATAATATTTATCAAATAATATATAAATGAACAATAATAATTTATACATAATAATATCATATATTTTATATTATTAAAATAATTTAAATATTATATATATTATTATATTATATTTCATTATTTATATATAAAATTAAAAAATTAAATTGATTTATGCAATATTTTGAATATAAGCATTCTTTTCCAAGATGAATAAAAGATTTTGACTTTTTTTTTGAATTTTTATTTTTTTATTTTTTGGATAAGTTGGAGCTAAGGTTACTTTTTTTGTAATATTTGTGGATTTTTAACCTTAAGATTTTTTAATTTTTCTTATTCACGATGTCTTAACTTTTAAATACTATTTTAACACAATCTATTTTTTTAATTTTTTATTTTGATATTTTTTATAATTTTTTAAGTATATTCATTAAGTTTGAAGATAAGGTTTTTTTAAAAAAAATTAATATATATCTTTTACTATCTTTTTATAGTTCTACTTTTTTTCTCAATAAATTATAGTGGTGATTAATTTTTTATAATAATACAA